>ML660772.1:19177264-19394124 GCA_007570785.1 Antilocapra americana | reverse complement strand
CTTTGTTCGTAGAGATGCTCCTAAGGCCCAGTTGACTTCACATTCCAAGAGGTCTGGCTGTAGGTGAGTGATCACAACATCGTGATTATCTGGGTCATGAAGATCTTTTTTGTATAGTTCTTCTGTGTATCCTTTCCACCTCTTCCTAATATCTTCTGCTTCTGTTAGGTCCATACCATTTCTGTCCTTTATTGAGCCCATCTTTGCATGAAATATTCCCTTGGTATCTCTAATTTTCTTGAAGAGATCTCTAGTCTTTCCCGTTCTATTGTTTTCCTCTATTTCTTTGCACTGATTACTGGGGAAGGCTTTCTTATCTCTCCTTGTTATTCTTTGGAACTCTGCATTCAAAGGGGTATATCTTTCTTTTTCTTTTTTTTCTTCACATTCTCTTCTTTTCTCAGCTATTTTTCAGCTTGTTTCATTAGGCCATGTCATTATTTTTCCATTGCCAGCTGGAATGATTTGAAGTTTATCAGCTGAAAGTGCTAGAGGGGAATTACAGGAGGAAAGGAGTCTGCTTCCTGGTTCCCATATACCCTGTCAGCAGGCTCTTTCAGATCATATGACTTTAGTGTCCTGCTTCTGCAGCCCACTCAACTTTGTCAGTGTCCAGCTGCTGCGGCACAGGGGGTTTTGTCAGCTGACTCCTGCAGTGCATCGGAGCTGGTAGCATCCAGCACCCAGCATTCCAATCTGGGCAATTTGGAGGTAGAGTGCCTGCAGTGAAATATTTCTTCGTGAATAACTTTCCCTGATCCTAGAGGGCAGATTTTGGCAAGTTCCAAAAGGAATATTTCCAGCAAGATGAAGAGGACAGGTTTTCAGCAAGTTTGACATAGATCTCCAGAAGGTAACTCTCTGGCAAGTTCCAGGGGGTGAATTTCCAGCAAGTTCTACCTCCTCAGCAACACAGGGACTTCTCTGTGAGATTCTCTGTGGTATTTCTTCATTTAGTGACCCATAGCCATGCCGTCTCCAAGATCTTGATTTCAGACCTGAAAGTCCTCCTACTAGAACATGTATCTCAGTCATGGGCATAGTGTCTGCTCCTTATATCTGCTATTCTTAGCATCTTTACAGTTCTCCTTACTCCTTACTAGCTTAGTTACTATGATCCCCTGTTATAGTTAATCATTATTTACAAGAAACTTTCTCTATTCAAATCACTTTCTGGTTCCTCTCTGCTGATTGGATACAGGTTGATGCAACCGTTCTAACCTTTCCTTTAGTTTCATAGGCCTAGATTATTTTTCCTTCTCCCTAAGTACTTCCTCAGTGAGTTAATTTAGTTCTGACAAGCTATTGCCATGTATCTCTTTGTTATACTGCAATTTTGGACTGCTGCTGCTGCTAAGTCGCTTCAGTCGTGTTCGACTCTGTGTGACCCCAATTCAAGGCAGCCCACCAGGCTCCGCTGGCCCTGGGATTCTCCAGGCAAGAGTACTGGACTGGGTTGCCATTGCCTTCTCCGTTTGGACTGCTACTTGATGTTAATTATGATGCATAAGGGTTAGAATTTTTTCTGTAACATATAGTTTAAATTGTAGAATCCAATTAGTCATGATTTATTGCTATTTGGCATTGGGTTTCCTAGACAAAAGAAATTACTTTATTCCCAGAAAAGACCATGGCCATGTTGATCCTGTCATGAGGACAAAAGGAAAAAATGAAATTATTCCTAAGTATTTATCCTGAGCATCTTTAGAAAGTGATTTATATTTTATTAGTAAATTGTGAAAATTGATTTTTGTAATTGGTTTGTGTGATGTAGCAAGTTCTAACAAACTGGTAGTCAACAAAATTCACCTTCCTAAATCCTTCTTTTTCCATACTTTCCCCACCTTTTCAGGTACCCTTCCCAGACTGAACAACCCCCACCCCTCAGGCAACAGTCTAGTCAGGGACAAAAAAGAAACTGATTGTCAATAAATTAATCTCTGTGACTACGAGAAAAATCCTAGTATGATATTCTCAAAATAAAACTTTCAAGCATGAAGAAATAAGCATGGTGTAGTAGGTTTTTATGCATCCATGCAGAAGATTCTTTAGATAAGGGACCCTCCTGTGCTTTTAAAATCACAGTTACACTCATTCCAGGTGAATCTTCTTTTATCCTATCTTCTCCCAGCTATCACTATTTTTCTTTCTTCCCTTCCCAACTTAACTTCTTTAAAGGCCAATCTATATGACAAGATATATTTGAGATGCTAACCCATTTTTTAAACCCATTTTTTCTCCTTCTATAATTTGCCAATTTCCCAAATCTTGCCTCCTATCAAATCTATGGTTTTATTGCCTTGCGGAGGGATATAGAAAGAAAATTTTTCTATTTGTTTGCCAAATCTCAAGCCTCCAGATGGAAAGACAATTTAAGCCCTAGAGAAAAATGGCTTGAAAAGGAGCAGAGGAATAAAACGGCAGAAAAGCAGGTGGCATCCTCCTCCACCAATCTAGACATAGATTTCTCTGGGCTGGAGAAATGTGGAAGGGTATATCTAGATGGATGAAGCCACCAGCCCATCTCCAAATATCCCCTGCCCTATTTTAGTACTGAGTAATCTTCCAAAATCCTGACAAAACTGGCATTGATAGGTTCAAAATAGAAACTGAATGGGTAGAATGTATCAAAACGTTTTTTACAGACTTGAGTTTTGAGCTAATATTCATACTGTATGTGTTCATTAACCTTGCATCTCCCCTTCTTCACTGACCATTCATTCCTCACACCATGGAGTATGCTTAAACCCCACCAGTCCACTGAAAGATCCCATGATAAGATCATCATAATCCTAAGATTTCCCAGCATAGTTTTCAATTCTCAGATATTTTCGATTAAGAGGGTTTTTGTTTTTTTTTTTAATCTATTTGGCAGGGTTTCCGAGGTGAAGCTAGTGGTAAAGAATCCACCTCCCAATGCTGGAGATGTAAGAGATGCAGGTTCGATCCCTGGGTTGAGATGATCCCCTGGAGTAGAAAATGGCAAACTACTCCAGTATTCTTGCCTGGAAAGTTCCATGGACAGAGAAGCCTGGCAGCCTAGTCCATGGGGATCACACAGATTTGGACACGACTGAGCGACTGAGCACACATATTTATTTGTCTGTACTGGGTCTTCATTCCTGTGTGTGATCTTTTTCCCTAGTTGCAGAGAGCACAAGCTACTCCCTAGTTGCTGTGCTCAGGCTTTTCATTGCAGTCACTTCTCTTGTTGTGGAGCACAAGCTCTAGGTGTGTGGGCTTCAGTTGTTGTGGCACGGGGGCTTAGTTGCTCCGTGGCATATGGGATCTTCCTGCACAAGGGATCAAACCCATGTCCCCTGCACTGGCAGACAGATTCTTAACCATTGGACCATGAGGGAAGTCTCAAGATGTTGATATTATTATCATTGTGGCTGTTCCGCAGGGCATGTGGGATCTTATTACATACATATGTGACTTCCTCTGGAAAGGAGTGTGAGCTTCCTTGGTGGTTCAGACGGTAAAGAATCTGCTTGCAATGCAGGAGACCCAGGTCTGATCCCTGAATCATGAACATTTCCAGGAAGAAGAAATGACTACCCATTCAAGTATTCTTGCCTGGGAAATCCCAGGTCAAAGAAGCCTGGTGGGCTGCAGTCCATGGGGTTGCAAAAAGCTGGACATAACTGATTGACTAACACACTGGGAAGCAGTATAGCTTTCACGTTTAATAACATAGACTTCTATATCAGCTACAGCAGCAGTTGATTTGTGTTTTTGTTCGTCACCAACCAATATCTGAATCAACTTACTATTTCTGGAGAATCCTCACCTAATGGAGCAGTCTAAGCATTTCATTATAGACACGGAAATGGAAGAGCTGTACTTTTTCAGACTCCCTTGTGCTCAGGGCATGGGTTATCCCAATCGGATACTTACAGTCCATTCTGGCGCAGCAGAGGCAGCAGCTTAGTGGCAGCTACATTCTGTCTCCAGAGGAAGACAAGGGAGCCATTGCAGCATCAGTGGCAGAACCAGCTGAGATCCAAGGGGCCAGAGTGAGGAGTTCACAGGACATCTGCAACACTACGATTTTCAAGCCATCCCCAAATCTGTGAGCTACCCATTATCTTTTTCATAAAGACCTTTTTCCTAAATTAGCCAGAGTTGGTTTCTTTACCAGCAGCTAAGGCCTGTACAGTCAAAGCTATGGTTTTTCCAGTAGCCATGTATGGATCCAAGAGTTGAACCATAGAGGAAGCAGAGCTCTGAAGAAGTGATGCTTTTGAACTGTGGTGCCGGAGAAGACTCTTGAGAGTCTCTTGGAATACAAGAAGGTCACATCAGTCAATCCTAAAGGAAGTCAACCCTGAATACTCATTGGGAGGACTGATGTTGAAGACGAAGCTCCACTACTTGGGCCACCTTTGGCGCCAACTCATTAGAAAAGACCCTGATGCTGGGAAAAATCGAGGGCAGGAGGAGAAGGGGGTGACAATGATGATGAGATTGTTGGATGGCATCACCAACTCAGTGGACACAGGTATGAGCAAACTCAGGAAGATAGTAAAGAACAAAGAAGTCTGGCATGCTGCAGTCCTTGAGGTCGCAGAGTCAGACCCAGCTTAGCAACTGAACAACAACAAGAACACTGACGAATGATGTATTTGTGTATGTGTGATTTTTTTTTAATTGAGATATAGTTGACATAGCATTAATTTCAGATGTTGGTAGACAATTCCTCTGAAATTTAAAAAAACTTCCCAACTTTTTATTATAAATAATTTCAAGCATATAGTAAATTTATTTATTTTTTTAATTGAACAATATTTATTAAAATACAAAAATACACTTTTCTCACATTACAATCAATGTTCTTTTGTTGGCATTTTCCCTCCCCCCCCCCCCCACCCCCCTTTCAAATCTGAACTCTTTATTTCCTTTCAAAGCTAAAATAATAAGTAAAGTTACATCATTAAATGGACCAGCATAACAGAGATCTCTGCCTTACCCACCCAAGCCCACCCTTTCTCTTCCCCTCCTCCTGAGGCAGGCCTGGGAGAGGGAAGGCTTTCACCCTGTTGTGCTATATTCAACAGGACTCCACGGCCAACTCACTCTGTGTGTGTGTGCATCACTTTGTTCAAACTCTGGATTTCAGGTCTTTTTTTCTGAAGCGTCCTTGGTGAGGAAAGCCTTCATCACTTTAAATGAGCCTGTGCTCTCCATATAGTAAATTTAAAAGAATATTAAAATAAATACTTGCATACCATTCACCCAGATTCACCAGTTAGTAATATTTTGTTATATTTGCTTTGGGTGTGTGTTTGTATTTTTTTGCTGGATATTTGAAAGTTAGTTTTAAGCACCTAGGAAAATGAATAATAGTTCCATAGGATCCTCGTGTATCTGGCCACATTCAGATTTCCCCAAATATCCTGAGAATGCTTTTTTTACCTCTTTTTGTTTTTTTTCAAGCCAAGTTCCAATACAATATATTGTATTTGATTATGTCTGTCCAGCTTTTTTAAATGTAATTTTAAAAATACACATGAATACCCAGACTTTGGCCCTTCTTTTATTGGTTTCTACCTAGTAATTGAGGTGATAAATATAGGAACTATTGCTGATTAAGCACTAATCTGAAGCCAAGTTCTGAGGTGCTAAACTTACCAGGATGAATAAGACTATGTCCCTGACTTCAAAGATGTAGGCCCTTTGGGTTTCTCCAAATGCACACAAGCAGTTGGTCTCAGTTTTAACCAGCTTAAGGAACAGATAGAGACAGGGGATGCCAGAGTTTATCATTTCCCAGGCTCAGAGCTACATTATAAAGTGAGAGAGCTGAGCAAGGCTGGTTGCACAAGACCAGCAATTTATCACCAACTGGGAAGTCCATATATGTGGTGTGTAAAATCTACATATACATACAGCCTTATTTCTGGAGAAGGGAATGGCTACCCACCTCAGTATTCTTGCCTGGAGAATTCCATGGTCAGAGGAGCTTGGTGGGCTAAAGTCCATGAGGTCACAAAGAGTTGGACATGACTGAGCAACAAACACACACAGCCTTATTTAATTGGTTTATCAAAAGCTATTTTTAATTTTGTAAGAAATTTGCCTTGTAGCCTAGAGCAATGACTGACACTGTGTCTTATCTGATGAAAGTAAGGTAGACATTTAGCAATTATCTGGCTCATGTGATAAAGACATTTTCATTATAAATACAAACCAGAAAACCAAAGTGTCTAAATGACCAGCTTATTTGCATTGATTATATCTTCTGCATGATTTATAGATCTTTATTATGAAGAAAGTAAGCCTAGTTATAGGTTTTTCTTGTCTGAAACTTATCATTAAAAATAATGAAGAAATTTCCTTTTCAGAGTACTTTTAATACTCTCCGTGTGAGTCTGACACCGCAGACTGCAGTACGAGTACTGTCTTTGTCACACAGCTAAGGTCACATGTTGTTAACATTCCTTAGTAAAGGAAAAGTCTTAATGCGTGTTTTTGATTTTCATTTCTGACACTTAATTAGAATAAATGAAGTTACCCCATTTTTATATTGCAAGAGCTGCCAAGACTCCTGAAACTGCTAGAAAGAGTGATGAAATTAGTGACTTTTCTCATATGAGGCCAAGTGTTATCAGACACATTAATTCCACATGAGCAGTTGAGTATTTGTGCACCTCCTTGTATGTGGAGAAGAGCCTAAGTGAATCTAAAGGCATGATCTTTGGCAGCTTTATACAACACGATGGGCATGAAGAAAAGTGTTTATAAAAGAGCACATTTGAATTCCTGGTACCTGTCAGTGGGATCACCACATTGTCAAACAGTAAAGGAATGTTTAAATACAAATAAATTATGCTTTCTCTGAATGAGGTCCTCTCTCCGGTGCATAATTACTGGATATGTACTTGGGAGTTCCAAGTTCAAGGGAATGTTTTCTTTGTCAGTTATGAGATTCACCTCACCTCTTAGCACCCATGATGCAGTAAACAACAGCTTCCAGATGCCCCAAGTACGCCCCTGACAGGAGTCAGCAGATGGCTGTGAGGATGACAGACATAGCACCTTCACACACGGCTCCATCCTGGACTGGCTGGCTTGATTTTGCACTTATTTGATAGCCATTACATATAAAAGAAGTCACATAGTTTATATCTAAGATTTGAAATTTGAAGTATTTTCATAAGCAGTGATGGACATACCACCCAAACTTAAAAACTAGAACATTATTGGGTGGGTTTTTTTCATCTACTTATATGTTCCTCTTCAACCTCTTTCCTCTGTCTCCTCTTCAGAGATAGCCACCATCTTCAATTTTTGTGTTTTATTTTTCCTACGTTTAAAAAGTAGTTGTGGTATGGCTGAGTTGCTTTGCTGTACACCTAAAACTATTACAACATTGTTAATTGGCTATACTCCAATATAAAATCGGAGAAGGGAATGGCAACCCACTCCAGTATTCTTGCCTAGAGAATCCCGTGGACAGAGGAGCCTGCTGGGCTGCTGTCTTTGGGATCCACAGAGTCGGACACGACTGAAGCGACTTAGCAGCAGCAGCAGCCAATATAAAATAAAGAAACATTTTAATAAAGTAAAGCAACAACAACAACAAAGTAGGTGTGGTACGTATGCATGTATCTTTAAACTGTGTATCATTTTGTTTTTCTCGTTTTGTGTTTTATTAAAATATCATATTGAATTAGTCTTCTACAACTTCATTTGTTTACTCTTTTTTTTTTTAAACTCAAGAATGTGTTGAAAGATCCATCTGTATTGTTACTTGATGATAGCAAAGCTTATGAATTCACTCTAAAGTCCTTGGATATTTGGGCTCCTTAGTGGGTTTTTTATTTTATTTATTTATTTTGCCATTATGAACCAGGCTGCCGTAAATGTGTCAATTGGTGAATAGTTATGGGTTCTCTAGAAATAACTAGATAATAATAATAATGGGTCTGGGAGTGCCGGGGTGGGAGTTGGAACTATTGAATCTCAGAGTATGAAAGTTCAATTTTAGAGGCTAGTACCAAACTTTTTCAAAGGGATTGTATCAATTTATATTCTCACCCGTGGCAAATAAGCATTCCTGTTAATCCACATCCTCACTAACATTTGATATTTTCAGACCTTCTTTTTTACCAGTCTAGTAGGTATAAAATAATATCACATTTGGGATCAATTCAGAGCTTTCTTCACCTTGCCCACCCGTGATGACTTTCCAAGCCATCCCAGTGCTGTGGATGTAGCAAAAACTGAAGAAAGTAGAGAAAAAGTGGAAAGTCTCATATTGCACCACGACAACCCTGAAATTTGTAGAGTTGATCCTTGTAAAAGCATTTCCCGTGAGACTCAAGGTATATAACATGTACTTTACTCATTGAATTAATATTTTTAATCTCTCTTACATGCCAGGTATTTTTCCTATACTCAAGGTACTTTCTCTAGGCTCAGGAAGATCACAGTGAATGAAACAGACAAGATCCTTGCCCTTATGAAACTTATATTCTTGTTGGGGAGGAAACAGACAATAAACAAATCCATATATAATACATAATATCAGAAAACAAAGACCAGCTTTGGGGCCACAGGGCCCAGGGCAATACTCCCCATATGCCTGTGCACCCCTGCCAGCCAGGATCAGCCTGTTCATTTTCTCCTGTTAACTAGCCTCTGCTCACCTTCTTCCACTTATTTAATTGGCTGAGACTTGCTATTGGGTTCTAGTCTTTCCAGCTACACCATCCTCCTTGCTATTCTTTAGACATTACAGATCACTTCATTTAAAAATTGACTTTAACAAAGCAATTAGTAAAAATATATATGAGCCAGTATGGGGAAACTGAACACTAGTGAATATTGGATGATATTAAGGAATTGTTGATAATTTTTGTGTGCTAATGATATAGTATCAAGTCAAAGTAAAGTGTTTGCACTTTTATAAATCCATCCTGAATATTTATCTGATGTCTTAGATTTGCTTTCAAATAATCCAATATGTGGAGGGAGATTAGTAAATTGATAGGAAGTATAGAAGCACAGTGATAGATACATGGGGTTCATTATGCAATTCTATTTACTTCTGTATATGCTTAAAATCTTCCATAATAAAAAGTAAACAAATGAGGTAAATGTACTTCTGTCTCAGAATATACCTTGCATGTGCTGTTATCTCTGCCAGGAATGTTGTTCTTCTAGATAGCCACATAGCAAACTTGCTTGATTCATGCCAGTCTCTGCTCAAATGTCATTTCCTCAGAAGGGCTTTCTCTTATGGAACATGGAGCCTCTTCTTCCTGGAGATAATGTAACCACCCCATGCTTTGAAGAGCATAATTTTGGAATGCTTTTATAGTAGCAGTATTTAGAGCAGAATTTAGAGCAGAATAGTATGTAGCGCAGAATTTACTCTCAGCTCCTGATAGCTGTAGACCCATGCTTCTCAGCACTAGGCATACACACTCATGAAACTGACCTGGCTACAGTCCATGAGACTGAGAAAACGAGAGTCCTGGCTTCATTCCCCAAACCACAGAGAACTTGCAGGATCCATGCTTCTACTTCCCTTTGTCCTGTTTAATGTGACAACAGTGTCTTCCAGGTACTCTTGACAGTCTGACTTCTTGTTCTTCCTTGGCTCCCCTCCTGGTATCCTCCACATCTCTTTTAAGGGTTGAGAGGAGAAACAGCTACTAAGTCAGCAGGCCTTAAAGCTGTTCTTTCCACAAAGACTAGCCCACACGCAGAGGGTAAACACCAGCAACAGAACCTAGATGTTCTTTTCACAAAGCAACAGATTTTGAAAAGCATGAGCTTGTTTGAGGATTTCCAGTTTAGCATATTTGTCTTTGGGAAAATAAACATACTTTCCCAAGATTCTAAGAACAATCTTATTGCAAACATAACTGTTGTTTTGTCAAGTCACTAAGCTGTGTCCAACTCTTTGCAACCCCGTAGACTGTAGGCGCATCGAGCTCCTCTGTCCATGGAGTTTTCCAGGCAAGAATACTGGAATAGGTTTCCATTTCCTTCTCCAGAAAATCTTCCCGACCCAGGGATCAAATCCACATCTCCTGCCTTGGCAGGCAAATTCTTTACTGCTGAGCTACCACGGAAGCCCGACCTATATGTACATGATATTAAAGACTTTTCTTATCTGAACTATACTCATAACAGAATGTTATATAGCTATTGGGACAGTATCTAAAAGGAAAACAAAATTTTATTCTTTAAAATTGATTTTTAATTGGAGGATAGTTGCCTTACAATGTTGTGTTGGTTTCTGCCATACAACAACATGAATTAGTCATTAAGTATACATATTCCCTCCCTCTTGAACTTCCCTCCCACTACCCCCCAATTTTTTTTTGAGGTAATTTTTTTTTTTAATTTTCTTTACTTTATTGTGTTGGTTTTGCCATACAATGATATGAAACTGCCATGGGTTTACATATGCTCCCCCTCCAGAACCCCCCCCCTCTCAATTCCCTCCCCCTGGGACATCTCAGTGCACCAGCCCCAAGCATCAACCCTGGGCTGGCGATTGATTTCACATATGATAATTAACATGTTTCAATGCCATTCTCCCATATCATCCCCCAAATTTTAATATGAGAATGTTAAATGTAAAAAGTTTGTGTAAATAGTGCTAAATAAGCACTTTCATATATGTTTGTTTAGCATTTGCTTCCAAGAAGATTTTTCTGCATACCAAATAGAACCATGATTAAGTTCCCACATCTTGTTAAGGCTGACTAATGTGGACTCTGGCTTTTTTTGCATATAAACTTTTATGGGAGAAAGACTGGGATTCTGGGGAAGGCTTCTTTTGTGTAATAACAATGCCTTATTTTCAATAGTTTCCATGAGAAAGGAAGCACAGAACCAAAAATGCAGATTGCAAGACAAATGACCAACTTCTGCAACATACAAAGGTAAGGCTAGAGCGGAAATCCCAGAGGTGACCGAAGGGGCAAGAGTGTGGTCACAGTGGCTTTCCACCTCCCTCTAAGAATAAAGTGTCACACTTCATATTCAAAATGGAGTCATTTTCCACAGACACTTTGTTTGCAGGCCTTCCCTTTTATCTGCCAACTAATTCCTACAGAGAATGCTGAGCATGAAGAAACATTAAGAAGCAAATCCATGAAAGTTTGGCTAAATAGTAAATAGTTCATTATTCTCAAGATATTTGACACAGAAGCATATTTTGTGCTTATCTTGCCCTAGCTTAGAAAAATTAGTGCAAACTCTACATGTATATTTATCATGAAATATTTCAGACATTCAAAAATATAAAAAATAATAAATACCCACTTACCTTTAATCCAGCTCAAAGATTAAAATTTTATTTATCAATACCTGTGTAAGCATCTATGTAACTTTTGAAGATGGCATTCCCTTTCCTACAGGAATAAATACTATTCTGCATTAAGTGTTTCACATCCCACGTATTTCTTAAAAATTACATTCCATGCCAAACATGCGGAAGTTATGAACATATGCTTTCAATTCTAAAGCTCTAGGGCATTTTTGACATCATGCTAAAAATACCTCTTATTGCTTTAATAAGTTATACTAAAAATATTTTTAGCCTAACATGAAGATTTCTACAGTGTATTATTTTAAATAAGTCAATTAATGGATAGTAAATATCTCAAGTTCAGCAATAAATGTAAGAAATCTGAAGACTCTGGATTAAATTTATAGTTTTCACTCTACCTTTATTTAAACTTTTTTTTTTAATCAGCCATTCAATAGTAGAAGGAGCTTGGTCAAAGTCCACGGTGTGTATAATCAAGCAACAGTAGCCAGAATGTAATACTTTAAAAGGACTAATAACTGAGGGTGTACTCTATGCTCTTTAAAGTGGATAGAATTTCCAGCAAACTCAGCCTTGCGCCTGACACTCCATGGTTATAATTAGGCATGTTTCAGAGTTGTATTAGTGCTTGTTAAGCAACAGGGCACCATTTAATAAATTTCTATACTGTTATAGTCATCCAAGAGGCCTGTCTGCTACACACCAAGTACTTATGCCAGAGAGAGGTAGAACAATTGACACACTTAGAAAGGGCATTGTTTTCAGCTAGCTTGGTAAAACACGAATGGGTCAAATGAAGCACAGTTTATTCTGTAAAGGGTCAGATCAATGATGCGTTGTTGGGAGTAGGCAGTGAGTCTAGTGACTTGGTTTTCAGTTCCCAGGACAAAGACCTTGTATTATTAATTCAAGTCCACAACCTTTTTTATCAGAAACTGAAATCTAAGGAAATCTGAAAGTTGACAATTTGTTCACAACTCATTTGATGCCAAAACCTTATAGTGATCTAAACTCATTTAGTGGCAAATCATCACCTGCACTGACATTAAGTTATTTAAAGTCTTTACGTAAACCCGTTACTGTGACTATTTATATGTTTTACTGCAGAAGTATTAATGTACTTGATTAGAGGGTTTTGCTCCGGAGACCCTGGGGGTGCTATATAATACACAGAATTACCATTTTAAAACCCCAAATCTTATGAATTCTGGAATTGGCCCTACAGGTTTAAAATTCGGGGTTGTTGAGCTATAATGTCTGCCACTGATTTAATAGCCACTATGGGCTGGACTGTGAGCCCTATTTCATTTTAGTTCCATATTGACCTATGATTGCAAGAAACATAGTTCTGCACCTTTGTTGTTGTGTCAAAACACATCGAACCTTTAATAAGATTTTTCCTGCTGCCTCTGATTGCTGGGAAAACCCCAAGGCTGACAACAGTGCTAAAAGTGAGGAAGATAAGTGCTTGTACTTTCTACCTTCAGTTCTGAAAAAAACTTCAGATGTGGGCCCACGAACTTGCTAAAAAAGGGTTAGACTGCTCCAGCTATCAACCTGTCACCAAAGAGTCTAAAAGAAATATCAGGGTTGTGAGTTCCTTCTCTCTACCATGCTTTCTTTCTGCTTCCTCTTTGCCCATCCCCTATCCAACCCAAGTGCTGCCTGCGTGCTCAGTTGTGTCTGACACTTTGCAACCCCAGGCAAATCCCTGTCCTAGAGATTATCCTGGCAAGAATACTGGAGTGGATTGCCATTTCCACATGCTTCAACTAAAAATTCCTCATGCTGCGATGAAGACTGAAGATCTTGCATGCTGCAACTAAGACCTGCTGGAGCCGCTGCTAAGTCGCTACAGTCATGTTTGACTCTGTGCGACCCCGTAGACGGCGGCCCACCAGGCTCCCGCATCCCTGGGATTCTCCAGGCAAGAACACTGGAGTGGGTTGCCATTTCCTTCTCCAATTCATGAAAGTGAAAAGTGAAAGTGAAGTCACTCAGTCATGTCTGACTCTTCCGGACCCCATAGACAGCTGCCCACCAGGCTCCTCTGTTCATGGGATTTTCCAGGCAAGAGTACTAGAGTGGGGTGCCGTTGCCTTCTTCAGCAACTAAGACCTAGTGGAGCCAAATAAGTAAATAGTTCTTAAAAAGATAGGCAGGCTGGAGCTATCTTGTGAGTACCCTACTTGAGAAGTCTCCTTGTTGGGGAAGAGGACACCAGCAACAAGTAGGGTCATATGGGAGAAAAGAAGGAATTGATAGACTTCAACATACATCAGGCTAGTTTATCCCAAGTCAGAGGAATAAACAGTGGAGAGGTCAATGATTAAGACCCCCAAAGAATCCCTGTATATGCTCCCTGTTCCAAAGAGTACAGCCACAGTCAAGGGAGGACAATAGTTTAAGTAAGTAAAAGGCCAGTTGCCTTTTTTCCCTTCTCGCCCTCTTGCCACCACACACAGAAGAGCAAAGGACCCAAGAGAGCATGTGTGCACATGGGGCTCCCTCTCAGCTTCTCTCACTTTGACATTCACTGTTCTCCCCATGCTGCCTCCATCCCATTCCATCCTTTCCTCCACCCTGACAGAGAAGTCTTGTTCCCTACTCTGTGGCTCAGGACTGAACAAAAGAACATTGTTTCTCTCAGCTCAGCAAAACAGGTTGGAATTTTCCAAAGGAACGTGACCCAAGACAAAGAGACATAAGCAGAGAAAACACAAAGCGTGATAGTCAGGCTAACAAAGTACAGGTTTCCAAACCCACAACAGCTAGACAGTGTCAGGCTTTCAACCACTGTGCTTAACCCCTCTCTCAGAGTCCTGCCCAGAGAAACTTGCTTCAGATCATCCACAGACATTCTCTGCAGACCTTTATCTGCATGCCTTGTCAAAGGAGGGTTTGAAATACATACTGGTTGAACAATGGGTGATGCATACATAGATTAACAAATATTACACTTCCTTAGCTTTTGAGTCAGACAGACCTGAGTGACTTTACGAGAATTCCTTCTCTCCTCTGAGCCTTATTTTTTTCATTTATATTGCACATATTTGGTATAGTTGTGATGTGTTCACATAAATGCTTGCATATGGTAAGTACTCAGAAAGCATTTGCTCTTTTTACCATTATTCAGTGTAGGAAAACAATGCTGGGCAGTTTCAAAACCAACCATCACTGTCTTCCTTCTCCTATATTTATGTTTCCTCTCTCCATTCTTTCTCACATGCCTTCTACCCTCACAGAGAGACAAAGTTTATTTCCTCACACCTGAATGCGTCTAACAGGTTGCCTTACTAATCTGAACAAACCAGGTCAAACTTATCAATCCACTCACAGGTGAAGCTTGGCTTCTTAAAGTTCTAGCTTGGCATCTAGACTGTGAGACCTTAGTATGATGACACATTATTACATCCCAGGACTAGCTGAATATTTCCATCCATCTCTTCTCTGAAGGAAATCGTCATTTCCAAAATCCAGGTAGTGGACTTGATCAAAGTCAGCTACTCATCACACTTTCCCCCAGATCATATGGCTCATGTTTGAGCAGGTAAACCACACCCTTCTCATCTCCAGCCAGGTGTCAGAAAGACCCAGGCTCAAACTTCAGTACTAGATGACTAACAGCAAGTGCTTAATCTTTCCAAACTTCAGTTCACTCTTTATGGAATGATAATTAGAATATCTCCCTAACAGTCTCTGAAGATTAAATAAGAAAATGAATGTTAAGTACTCAAGGTGGACACTGATCCACAGTACCACAGACACAATAAGTGATGGCCGACAGCATCATTACATGTTTATAATATCACAATTCCCTTACATGATCAATTAAGTGGACAATTTATATCAAAAGATCAAAAGGGGCTTTCTTTTACATAGTATTTCACCCACATAGAACCTATTCTGTAAACCAGTGGCTCTCAAATTTGTGATTCATCAGTCACCTATTTACTCTGATAAACCCTGATAAACCTCCTACTCACTTTAGATAGCAGTCCAAATGACACATTTATGGACCCGGCTTCCTAATTATGGTCCATCTTTATTGCCATTTCTAATCACATGACTAAGCAGAGTTTCTCTGCATTTATTATTCTTGGAAACCTGTCAGTTAAGGGCAAATAATTTGAACAACTATTAATAGATTTACATTTTACATTCATGTATTAGAGCTGGAGTCCCCTTTGTTTCCAGCCAAAGTCCCTTCTGCAAAATAAAGCCATTTCTGCTGCATAGTAGGAACTGAAATATTTGTTAAATAAGTGAATCCACAGGCAGAGGATGGCTAAATGCCCCTCAAGTTGCCATCTTGTCTGAACAATGAATGGTTCATGGATAGCAGGTGTGGCCAAGTCTCTTTAAAATATACCAGTGGGATGCGGTGCATTGAGCTTCTGAATCTGACTCACCTGGTTTTGAGGTTTAGTTAGCTCTATGTGATGCTGGAAAGCAGGGTAAGAAAACAAAGAATAAAGTTCAAGCAGAACAAATGGAAGTCTTTGGATGCGTTTGCATATAATACCAGAGGCTGAGAAGGTCGTTGAAAATTTAAACACCAGATAAGAACTAGATGGTCCCTGGAGTCCTCTCCAAATCTGAAACCTAAGGTACCAAAAGCATAAAGGTAGAAAAGGGCCAGGGAGAGAATATGAATATAAGGGAAAGGAAGCAGTCATAAAATACATAACTCTTAAACCCAGATTATTATTCATAACAAAACTGCAAACAGAGCCTTAAGGGATGCATGTGTCAGTTATTATTTCTTGGCCATTATCTATGTGTAGGCAAGTCAATGTAAAACGAATCTCTATAATACCCTTTCCTTTGTGGTGGGAAAAGTCTGTAAAATCATGTACTGGGTGACTAGGGTCACAAGCACTGATGTAAGATTACAGAGACTCAGGTGATGCTCCTGGCAAATAACTGTCAACAATTTTCTTTGGCAAACAGGAAAATCAATTGCAATAAATATTTCCATTGTCAAAAACTATTTTAATTATTAAAATTATAAATGATGTATATACTGTAGATAAAGTTCTGGTCCTCTCAGAAAACCATCTGCATCCCCCTCCCAGTCCTACTTCCCCAGAAGTATTCATTGTTATTAATTCAGCATGCATTCTTCAAGATTATTTCTATTCATTTATATGCACAGGAAAGATAGAGTGGTGTTTTGTATATGTGTCTAATATAAACTTAATCATCTTTATTAAATTTAATCAAATAAAATATATACAATAGAAATTTAACCATCTTTATTAAATCATCTTTAGACCTTCATAAACATGAAGTTTTACACATGAGACCCTAATGGCAAAAATTGCATAAATTATCCTCATTTACTTGGCTTCGTTACTTAGCCTATATCTATGTAAAAATGTTAAGAATTTAGCATACTCAGGGTATGTGTATATTTTACACATAACACATGAATATTTACATTAATAAATATAAATACATTACATTAACCTTATGTTCCCCAAAGACTTTGACTGCTTTCCAATATAGCTCCAGAGAGTGTTGTAAAGATTTATGACATAATTCATAAAACTATTTCAGTGGTTTAGAATGCAAAAGCTAAAAGTAAAGCAGTAAGCTTTACATGACCAAAAAATCACCTAGATGCATAAAAGCCATATATTGTCTTTAGTGGAAAATTGATTATTACTTAATAACCAGAAGGCCTGCATATAATCACAAAGTACTTATTCAACACTAGAGAAATAATATGTGGAGATATCACTTATTTCTCAGTTACCTACATAAAACTTGTTTGTCTCTGTAAATGGCCGTCATTACACGTGGAATTTTATATTTTATAATAGGAAGATCACACTCATGCTCAATAATTTTATTTTAGCAGTATCTTGAAGCTTTTCCAGCCAAACACTGAGAATGCACTTCTGAAATGTATGATGAGAAAGTATCATGGAATGATGAATTGATATGCTCATAGTTGGAAAATATTGCTTGTTGTTGTAGATTGTATTTACTAATAAACTGTGTTTTAAAATCAGCAAAGTTTTTATAAATGCAATTAATATGCACACGAATAAGTATTCTAGGAACCCACCAGCACAACATTGAAAAATGGTATGAATAAAATACACAGTCAATGTAACACTTTATTTATATATCCCCATCTTATGTGTGAAGGCATCATCTACCCTAAACATGGCTGGTTAATAGGCAAGGCACATTTATATCCAGCTAAGAGTTCATTCGTTCTCTACTTAATCATTCTGGTGAGTGAGCAGTCCACTGGAGATCATTCTGACATCCATAAGAACCAATTAGCTTTTGCCTTCAACATGAAATCTGCTGATTCTGAGAAGCCCTTCTAAGTAGACACCAGCTCCCAATCGCCTCTTGTAAAATGACTTTTCAGCAGATGGCAGTGCTTGAATCCCTGATGACTTTGGGAAGTCATTACACCAGCTCTAAATTGACATGTCTAGACTTTTAAAAATAATTTACATACAACAACATAGCATTGTGTAAGTTTAATGTGTTCAAAGGCATTAATTTGATAATTTATATATTGCATATGATTACTACCATAGCTTGAGCCAACACCTCTATCCCGTTACATAATTATCGTTTGTTTTTTGCGCTGAGAACATTTAAGATGTAGGATCTTAGCAATTTTGAAGTATGTAATATAGTATTGTTGACTATAATCACTATGCTATGCATTCGGTCTCCAGAACTTGTTGTTGTTCAGTCAGCCAGTCATGTTGGACTCTTTACTCATCTTCTAGTTGCAAGTGCGTTCACTTAGTACCTTATTTTGTACCTTATTATTTTATGAGAGATGATAAACAGTGAATATATTTAAGCCTCTATTAAGTTGTTAACCAGAGCTGAGCCTAAGCATAACTGATACAAGATTATAGATTGCTTGAGGTTAACTCAGATTTTCCAAGCTCTCAAGGGAGATTCAGGACTCCCAATGATATTTTCCATATTAAAGAACAGGCTATGAAGAGAGAGAGCATGAGACAAGGTGATTTAGTCAAGGTGTTATATTTACCCTCCAAATTAATTCAATAACGGCCTCAGGATGGACAGAACTGTCTCTGAAGTCAACCCCCCAAAACATTTAACATCCTTTCTACATTTTGTTCTTCTGCTTAAACAAATGTGATGCTTGTGAGAAACAGTAGGGTTTTTTGGCCTGTTTTTCTAGCTGAGAGTAGATGCAGAAGATTCCATTTGCTAACATTCCTGAGATCAACTAAAAATCCCAGATTTAAATATTTATATTTAATTTCTTGTTTTTTGTGATTATATGAGAGTGAATTGTATGAACAAAATGTGGAAGTCAATCCTGTTTTCTTTTTAATTTCTTATCATTACTTTTGGTGTTCTTAATAGCTATGAATCTCATCTTTTCATATTTTGCATTCCACAAGCTATTTTATCCACAATGATAAAATAAACACGTATCTTTTCTAAGATACATATTTTTATGTCCACAGACATTCTACTTTATGTTTGTAAATGTATCAAGGAGAAAAATTGCATTTTCCTACTTAGATTTTACTTAAATCTCGACAAATGGCATGTACACTTTGGTTGAAGACTGCTTTTCTGTTGCATCAGAGAAACTGGGTTGAGAAATAACCAAGTAGATACTATAAACTGTCTGAAAGGCAACTTGAATCATCTCAGAGCCAGTCTCTTTGTGTTGGCAAACTATATGTGATTTTGAGTAAATATTAGTTAAGATGCTTCCAAATGGAAGTAAAGTTAAAAGTGACTTTAAAAATAACTTATTTTTATCCAAAAAGCTCTAAGCTGACTTTCCTGCAGTTTCTTGATCTTTATCCTCCTTGTCACAAGTTGGTCTCCTGGGTACCAAGCATCTCACAATCACATTAAAAAACAAAAAAGCTGGGGATGAGAAGCGGGGAGAAACTTTTCTTTCTTTTCTTCTTTCCCAGAAATTCCCAGCAGACTTTCCCTTCCATCACAGACCAGAACTGAGGTTGTAAGAGAGGCTGAGAATGCAAGTACTTGGTATTTTCTGCTCTGCTGTGGGAGACAGTTCTGCCAGCCAGGAAGACAAGGGAAAGGAAGTTGACCTTGGGGAGGCAGCCAACAGTGTCTGCTACGGGGGCTTTATAGCTGTGGTCACCGCATGTGTCTTGCTGGTTTCTAAAGGCCAATAAGCTCACAGGGAGTAGAAGGAAGAGGAGAGTGGAAAATACATGACTGGCATAGAAAGGCAGTCTGACGAATTAGTAGCCTGCAAGAGTCAGAAAAGTTGTAAACTCTCCCTAATCCACAAAACCACTCAAGTCAGTAGAACAAATCAGTCAGAGTAATCAGCTGAATGGGCTTCCCAAGTGGCAGTGGTAAAGAGCCCATCTGCCAATGCAGGAGATGTAAGAGACAACTGTTCGATCCCTGGGTCGGGAAGATCTGGAGTAGGAAATGGCAACCTGCTTCAATATTCAATATTCTTCCTAGAAAAGTCCAAGGACAGAGGAGCGAGCCTGGGGGGCTACAGTCCATATGATCACAGAGTAAGATACGACTGAGCGCACTCACGCACGCGCACACACACACACACACACACAATCAGCTGAAAACTGAATACTAAATACTATACTGAATGTTCCCTGGGAAATCCTTACTGGATCTTTCCCCCACTTTCTGAAGCCTCACAAATATTGAAAGTGATTTTTCTGTTGGAATTTTCCCCTCTTAATGGTTGGCCTGGAAGTTTACTCTCTATTTGTTTGTTCACATATTTTTATTCACAAGTTCACGTGCCCTGCTGGAGAATCAGATTCAGTAAGTAGTTAGGAATTCAGTTAGAAATCCAGAAGCCAAGGGACGGAGTGTAATATACTGTTATTAAAGATAATAATATGATATCTCATTGGCATTTATTAATGCGGACACCTTCCCTTATAGAATCCAAAGAATGATGCCATGCCAGGTTTTTGTAAAACTCAGTAGAATTCCATCTGCCCAGCAGCTCAATGGAGCCATTCTTGGTATTTCCATTAAAACAGAACAGTTAATGCATAGCCCTGCAAGAGGGGGATTGACTGGTCATTGTACATTGTAAATTGTAGACAAACATCTTTTGTTGTTGCTGTTAATAGAAACATGATAATAAACATCCTAATCAAATTTAAAAGGCAAGCATTTGAATATATTTAATTAGAAGGACTAGTGCATACTGCCACATTTAGTCAAACTAGAGTTCCCATTTCAAGCTTAAATCATAAATGTGGGCATTATTGCTTTTTACAATACACCATTGATAGAACACCAACTTTAAAGGCAATTAAAGGTTGGCAATCTTCCTACCATTGGCAAAGTAACACTTGTTAACAGTTCCCCTTGTGACACGTTTCAGCATAATCACTGATTTCTGGAAACCTTATTTAGCACTTACGGATATTTTGAAATCTCTAATGAATTTCTTTTTATAGACATTTTTACATTTTACTCTAATTTTTTAAAGGTGTTCAGGTAGTTTAATTTTATACACTCAGATGGTGCATGTACCGAGATATTTATATGGAGAGGACAAAATGTTAGAGTGTAGAACTATACTCTATAAATATTGGTTTGCTCATATTACTCATATTTTAATGGTTCCATTTCTGAAATCTAATTATACCCAAATTCATTCAGAAAAACTTCACATTAAAATCTGGATATGCATACATTGTTCTTCTTAATAAATTACAAGTTGTCATTTAAGAACTGGCTGATAAATTTTTTTCACAGTTATTTACTCCAAATACATGTTTTGGAGGCTAGTAAAACCTTTCTTTTTTTTTTTTCATTTCATATGGAAATAATTTGATAAACTTGGCAAGGATGTGACAAACAAATGAGCTAAGAACATTCAAGTTATTTTAGTCTTGACTTACTAGCACCAAACAGAAAACTAATTTTCACCAACTAAAGAACAGCTTGATTACATGCTATGTACATGCTAGTAGGAAAATGAACAATAGCTAGTTCTCACTTGGGTTTTGTATTCTGACAAGCTTCAAATAGATTATATTAATTCAAGATGACGCAATGCATCCAGATACTCAATATCAGAAATTCAATAACATTAAGACAAGATTATAGAAGGCATCTCGATAGTTGGTATTAGAAACAGACAATATTAACAAAATGATACAAAGTATCTGGATATTGACATTAGATTGATTCAGGTAGAAGTGATCTTCCCAAAGTCAACAATCTTTAGAAATTGCTTATATCATTTTTGCTTTTTGTCATCTGCGTGAGTGTGTGCTGCATCGCTTCAGTGGTGTCCAGCTCTTTGCAACCCTATGGACTGTACCCGGCCAGGCTCCTCTGTCCATGAGATTCTCCAGGCAAGAATACTGGAGTGGGTTGCTGTGCCCTCCTTCACGGGATCTTTCAGGCCAGGGATTGAACTCACATCTCCTGCATTGGCAGGCAGATTCTTCACCACTGAGCCATCAGGGAAGGCCCCCCTGCTAGTTGTTGAGGAATATAGTTTTTAAAAATTAGAGTAAGTTTAAAATTTAAACTTAAATTGCAATTTAAAAGTTTTAAAATGATGCTGATAGTAGTGAAAAATCAGAAACAACCCACATAAATAAAAATTAAGGTTGCTGTTGCTGCTGCTCCTAAGTCACTTCAGTCATGTCCGACTCTGTGTGACCCCATAGATGGCAGCCCACCAGGCTCCCCCGTCCCTGGGATTCTCCAGGCCAGAGTACTGGAGTGGGTTGCCATCACCTTCTCTGAAAATTAAGGTTAGATTAAATAAATTATCTTTAAATTGCCATGGCAGGAACAATTAGTTGTCCACTCATGTCCATTAGCCTTTATTTATTTATTTTTTTAGTAACAACCTGATTTCATTCTGGGTATTCAGGGTGATAATGCACCTAGAAAAAAAATCTACATTTCTAGTTGACCTGTGAGTTAAATGTAGCCTTGTGACTAAGTCCTGATTAGTGAGGTAGAGGCAGAGCTGGGCTTCTGAAAAGACTCCTTCAAAGCACTGATTCAGGAAGAGTTGACCCTTTTGCACTTCTCCCTTTCTCCTTTCTTCTGGTGTTGGACTCTAACAGCTCACTTGGATCATGAAGTGATGTTGAGGATGCGTGCCCCACACAGAGGATGGAGGAGCAAAAAGAGAAAAGAAATCCACCTCTTGCAGACTTAATGGAGCATGCCAGCTTCACGTGGAAAAGGAAATGGCAACCCCCTCCAGTATTCTTGCTTGGAGAATCCCATGACAGAGGAGTCTGGTGTGCTACAGTCTGTACCGTCCCAAAGAGTCAGACACAACTGAAGCAGGTTGGAATCCACATATGCCAGCTTCATGGGCATGGAAGCTGTGATGTTATAAAGGACCTTGCTCAGAAGGACTCTGCACTGGCTAATTTCCTATTGTTGCTATCCTGAAATTCTTAATAATTGTGTCTTTGAACTTGTGTTTTGTAAATGAGGTCTGACAGAATGACGGAGCATGTGTGTGAGAAGAGGGTTACATGCAGTATGCTTGGTTGCTAGTCTTTGTTGCCCCATTTGCATGAGCCCCATGAACTCAGAAATCCTGTGGTTCCACAATGAGCTAGAATTCAGCAAGACAAACCGAGTCCAAAGGAAGCATGTTACATCTACAACTGATAAAGCCGGGGCCCTAACAGCTCTTAAGGTCACACTTTTGGTTTGAGCCAGAACTTGCTACTTAAAAAGGTGTTGGCTTCCTAGAAACATGAAAACCAAGGATCCCTATTGTATTATTCCATACTCATGTTATGTCGAAGTCGTAGATAGTCAAGAACTTATCCTGAAAATGACATAGAAGGAAAAGGGAAGATAACCCAAAGTTACTTTTCCTTTCAGTAGTTCGTACTCATCAGTAAGCTGAAGGTAGAGTGTTAGCAGAAGGTGTGAGTATCAAGAAATGTAATAAAGGTTTCCCTGGTGGCTCAGTGGTAAAGCATCTGCCTGCCAATGCACATGGATTTGATCCCTGATCTGGGAAGATCCCATATGCTGCGGAGCAACCAAGTCTGTGCACCACAACTATTGAGCCTGTGCTCTAAAACTCGAAAAGCCCCCACAATGAGAAGCCCCCACTCCACAACTAGAGAGCAGCCTCTGCTCTCTGCAACTAGAGAAAAACCCACACAGCAAAGAAGACCCAGCACAACCAACAATAAATAAATAAGTTAAATTATATAAAAAAGAAAGAAATGTAATGAAAACAATTGATTTCACTTTGAGCAACATTGTTCTGGTAAGAACAAGGTATAAATGTTTGTACAAGCTATGAATTATGAATTAATGTGATTTCACAGATTCTACAAGCAATTTAAATGTTCTTATATTTACATTTCTTCTGACCATGCAAGTAACTTGCAGGGTCTTAGTTCCCAGACTAGGGATGGAACCTGGGCCTAGGGCAGAGGACCTGGGCCCTAACCAGTGGACCACCAGGGAGGTCCCTTATATTTGCATTTAAGTTGGCATCATGCAATATAAAGATGCAGGGTAAACGCATAATAATAGCTTAAATTTTTTTTAATCTTTTTGTTACTTAGGATGACTTTAAATAGAATATAAAAAAACTCCATAAGAAATCAAGAGAGAGATCTCATACGAAAACAATCTTTTGTGGGGGAGTGGGGGTGGGGAGGCTTTATCCCTAGCTTTCAGGATCTTAGTTTCCCAACCAGGGATCAGACCCCATACCTCATGGGGAGGAAGGAGGAGTCTTAACCACTGGACCGCCAGGGAAATCCCCCCTGTGTTTTAGTACTTTTAATGTTTGCCCAACGAGCAGCAAGTTTATGCTGAGACTTTGAGGTTTGTAGCAGAGAAAGGGCTTATTCATAATGCAGCCAAGTCAGGAGACAAGAGAACAAATCCCAAATCTGAATCTTAAATCTGCCTCCCTGAAAGTGAGGGGCTTGGGATATGTAACGGGTAAAGAAGCAGGGTGGTCTTATGTGTGGGGAAAGGTGACTGGATGTAGGGACAAGATGAGATAATCAGCATTTTGGGCAGCCGTATCTGAGTTATATGCTTCTTCATGAGATACACGTTTGAAAATGGGATATTCAATATGATTTGAGGGCAGAGTTTTGGGCCCTTTGACATCCAGCAGTCATTTATCAGATACTTGCACAGGCTCAGTTTTAGGGTTGGTGGTGTTAACCAGTCTCATTGGCTTAAATGGGACAAGAGTTGATTCCGAGTTTCTGAAAAACTTAAGTTTCTTGATCATCCCCTGTTACAATAGCAAGGAGTTAGCTATAGAGCGGTTAAGGAGTCAAAAATAATTAAAATAGTTCAGTAAAACAGGTTATAAGCAGAGGCATTTTTAACAAGCTACTCCCTTACCTGCTGTTCTATAAGACAAGCTCAAGAATTTCTGTTAGTCACCAGTTTCTGTTAATCCTGTGGGGCATGGTTTCAAAATTCTCTACTTTTTAAACAGGAGGACCCACATTCTCAATTTGAACTGGGCCCCACAATTATGTAGCCATTCTTGACTTCTTGGAGCCAGTTCACCATCTGTGATCTGCCTACTTTTGTGTTTAAGTCACTATTAGTTTTTTATAGCCAAATCTAATCCTAAATGACACTTATAGTATACGGGGTAGCCACTAAATCACTGCTAGGGAAGAATATTTGATTAATGGGAAAACTTGCTTTCGATAGGTTTTTTAAAGTGGAATATGTATAATATGCAACTTAAAAAAATGCACAAACACATAAAATACACATAGAAATAGAAGACCAAAAATAATTATACTGAAATATTCATAGTGTTTCTCTTTAGGAATTGGGATTATTGATGATATTTATTCTCTTATTGTGTGCATGGTTTTTCTGCATTTTTCAATCTTCCTAAAATAAATATTGATGACTCTTATAAGTAGATAAAATTTAGAAAATTTACAAATGAATCCTGAACCAATATAAAATTTACCATTAAATCTAGAAACTATGTGAAACTCAGCCTCATGTAGTTTTTTTACAGTTTCCTTAATTTGGGACTTTTCAAATTATAATATTTATCCAGGCTGGTTTAACAACTGAAACAAAACAAAGTTATATAAAGAAAAACTAATTTCATCTCTCCATTCTATCCTTGCCATCTGTCTAAATAAATATGCTAAAAGATTAACATGGGGAATTCCCTGGAGGTCCAGCGGTTAGGACTCTGAGTTCTCACTGCTGAGGGCTGGGGTTCAACATCTGGTCTTTGAACCAAGATCCCACAAGTGGCACAGCCAAAAAATTTTTTTAAATAAATAAAATTGATATGTATCTTTCACAAATTATACAGTAGTGGTACCAAGCCTATGTGATTTGTTCATCACACACACAGATACACACATACATAAAGAGACACACACACATAGGCTGAAAAAGAGAGGGAGAGTGATTTTTGAGTTTGCTTGTTTTCTGTGAAACTGAATCCTATTATAAACATTATGACTTACACAAACGTCTCTACAAGTCAAAAGATTTAAACTTAGCTTCATAATTTTTCTTATTTCTCCATGCACACATAGAGATATATCATTTTATCTCCTATGTTACCCATTTCATTTTGGAGCATGGACGTGTCTTCTAAACGTAACTTCTTAAACATTTTGTCTATTATGCTTCAGAGGCAGGAGGTGGTTTAGGTGGGCAGGATTTTGCTTTTGAGTGAACTCCCTCCACTGATCTTGATCAGAAGTTCATCAGATAAATATGTGTTTCCAAACAAAATAAATACCTTCCCCATCCATGTGGGATCTCCTTGCCTTTACTTTCTCAGGCCATAATTCATCTTGTATTCTACTACAATGTTCAGTCAGTCCCCTGGTTTGCAGTTTGCTTTCTGATGCATCATCCTCTTACTCTTTAGAGAGAACTTAGATTCTGAGCTTTGAAGAAGACCATATATAGTTTAATATTTTTTAGTTTAACTTTAGAAGATTAGGGAAATCAGAAGTTTTCAATCTAGCAGTACTCAGTGAGGAATTGAGGGAATTTGAGGTGGGGAGGGAGGCTGCAAAAGAATTATCAATAGTCCATGTTGATACTGAAATGTCAGGTTATTCCTACAAAGAGACTTGTAAGTCATTGTCTCAAACTGACCAATTTGAGATTTTGGGTAGACAAAGTCTTGGTGAATTCTCAGTGATCTTAATGTCCTTACCAGTAAGAGATGGTTCAAAGAAGATTCTCTTCTCACTCGGATGTGCCCATGCTTGCTTGCATACATGCTGAGCCACGTCAGTCGTGTACCACTGTTCGCAACTCTATGGACTGTAGCCTACCAGGCTTCTCTATCCATGGGATTCTCCAGGCAAGAAAACTGGAATGGATTGCCATGCCCTTCTCCAGGGGATCTTCCCGACCCAGGGATGGAACCTATGTCTCTTAGTCTTCTGCATTGGCCAGCAGGTTCTTTACCACCAGCGCCACCTGGGAAGCCTGTGCATGTGCTTACCTACAGTTAAATCTCTATTTAATCTGAGCTGGCCAAGAGTTACTTTATAAATCAATGGTTAGTGTATCATTTAAAAATATATTACATACATAATTAGGTTTTTTCTTCTTGGTAACAAGCAATCATCTATGGATAATGAATTCACCTCTTGATTTTGCTTGTTTATTACCTTCTCATTATTCATGCAGCTTCCCTGGTGGCTCAGATGATAAAGAATCTGCCTGCAGTGCAGGAGACCTGGGTTCAGTCCTTGGGTCAAGAAGATCCCCTGGAGAAGGAAATGGCAACCCACTCCGGTATTCTTGCCTGGAGAATCCCGTAGACAGAGGAGCCTGGCAGGCTACAATCCATGGGGTTATAAAGAATCAGACACAATTGAGCAACTAACACTTTCACTTCTCATCATTAACAATTATTTGTCTTGCTCTGTAGTATCTGGTGATGAGACTAAAAAATGTTCCTGTCACAAGGAACACGTAGTTACCTTTTGGGGATTATTTTCTTTAAAAAAAAAAAAAAGAGGTGGAGTTGTTACTCCTCAAACGTTAGATGGAAAAAAATCTTTACAGGATATAAATGCAAAATATAGACTCAACAACCATAACATTGAAAACACTGTGAAAATAAGAGAAAGTAAGAGAAATCCTTCAATATCTATAGCTATAGTATTTTTTTTTGAAAGCTAGATTTTTTTTTTCTTTTTTACCCAAAGATAGAGTTGGGACGCTTCTTTATTTTAAAGACTGTGCCCACAATCCAGACCCAAAATAAAAATTAAACAAAAATGCAATTAAAATTAACCCTCTATTCCAAATGCATATCAAGAATTTGCTATTTCTCCCCAAACCAAGGTTTGGGGCTAAATGTGATGCTTAAAGAGGGCCTTGTCCTCAGAGACTGGGCTGGCCAGAGGTAAACTTGTACAACAGGAAGTTTGTCCCTGGCATACTCTCCAAACAGCTCCCTTTGCCCTTAGTGGCCACTGCTTCTTTTTTGCTCTTGCTCTCAGGGGTCTCTCTGTCCTGGCTAGATGTTACTCCCAGCTGGCTGCTAATTAATGAGTAAGAGGGTATATTTGTGGAGAAAAGTGTGCTGCTAAGGATTTATAACTTCTTTATATGTTTCAACCTTTTTCAATTATTAAAAACAGGAAGAAAAATTTTGGTAGTAGAAAAACCATTTTGGCTCTGGGTCAGTAAGTCTGTCTGGCAATTTAATAGAATCAAACCTTAGTAATGAATTCTGCATCATATTGTGGTAAAAGTTCCTACCAGGTGGAAGAGGGAAGGTCAGAGATAGTAGTGCTTTTATAATTTTGTTTTTCATGGGGTCCAAATGGTCATGGGATCCACTGGAGTCTGGAAAAACGGCTCTTTTTCTTCACTGATATTTAGTGGAGGAGGGAAAACCACCACCAGGAGAACTGTAATCAGAAAGTTTTGGTCTTGTAGGGGCACAGATATAGACTTCATAGGCTTAAATATGGGGGAAATGGAGTTTAAACACCAACCACTGCCCACCTACAGCATAAACAAAAAGGTTGAAAGATGGTAAGATGGGAAAGATTTAGTATGCCCTCAGGCCAAATTCTATATATAACTGGGAGAAACCCACAGTTGATTAGACTCAAGAGTAAAAATATTAAATCAACAGAAGAAAAATGTTAGCTTAGGTTAAGTATGAATTTTTACTAAGATGTTACCTTCTTTTACATCCTTCTTTTAAATGGCATGTTTTTCATAGTTAATTATAGCTGTAGTTAATGTATAGCAGTGTTTCCTAATGAAGAGTTTAAATTGCTTGAGTTGGTTGTTGGTTAAAGTGCAGATCTTCAAATCTCTTTGCATATGTAATTCTGAAAGAAGTCTGAAAAACATATGGCCCCTTGAACATTTTACATTGATATCTAAAAATGTTTTTTAATATCTTAACTTGAAATCATTGCAAAGAATGTACTTTAATTTGAATATATACTTTAACTTTGTTTTTATCAAATTCTTGGGGCCGTAGGTTTAGCTCATTCAGTTCATAGAATAAGTCAAATGTATGAATATAGCACTTTTTAAAAAGAATTTTTTTTATTTTTGGCTATGGTGGGTCTTCACTGCAGTGCGGGCTTTTCTCTAGTTGCGGCCAGTGAGGGCTAACTCTGTAGTTGTGGTGTGCAGGCTTCTCATTGCAGTGGCTTCTCTTGTTGCAGAGCGTGAGTTCTAGGGTAGGCCTCAGTAGTTGCAGCTCATGGGCTCAGCAGTTTTGGGTTTCCGGGCTCTAGAGCACAGACTCAATAGTTGTGATGTACAGGCTTAGGTGTTTCTCAGCTTGTGGGATCTCCTAGGACCAGGGATTGAATCCATGTCTCCTGCGTTGGCAGGCAGATTCCTTACCATTGAGCCCCCACGGAAGCCCTGAATATGACTTTTGAAGCCAGTCTTCACTGTCAACCCAATCAGCTAAATCAGAGTTACTGTCTATCTGTTTTCCCCCTTGCTGTGCTGAGTCTTTTCTGCTGCGTGGGTTTTTCTCTAGCTTTGGTAAGCAGGGCTATTCTCTAGTAGTAGTATGTGGGCTTCTCATTGCAGTGTCTTCTCTTGTTGCAGAGCACGGGCTCTAGGGCACTCTAGCTTCAGTAGTTGCAGCTCCCAGGCTCTAGAGCACAGGCTTAATAGCTGTGGTGCACAGGCTTAGTTGCTCCACATATGGGATCTTCCTGCAACAGGGACTGAACCTATGTCTCCTGCACTGGCAGGCAGATTCTTTAGCACTGAGCCACCAGAGAAGCGCCTATCATTTTAAAATTTAAACGATTGAGATGATATCCTTCTGAAGCCTCATTCCATGTAAGAGAGACAGAAGACAGAGAAGGCATGGAGACTTAGCAAGGGATGTTACCTAGATAAAATAAGACTTTAGTACTTTTTACTGAGACTTTCTTTTTGGGGGGAGGGGATTAGGGAATAGAAGGATGCCTCCTTAGATGCAGGGCCTGTTTGTCTTCTTTTGAGTCGGTTCCAAGATTTTTATAGCCTAGGGCAATGCACCAAGGTAAGATTCAGGTAGGAAGAGAGATGTGTCTATCTTCTCTGAGGTGGGAGAAGTGAATGTGTAAAGGGAGACATTGGCAGGCCTTGGGGGTGGGGGGTGTCTCCGGAAACGGACCTGTAGAAGTTGAGAACTGGAAATTGACTGTGTTAAAACTATGCAATCATATATGTTTGGGGAAAGTTACCCTAGGAGCATGAACACCCAGTTTGAAGTTGGCTGCTTTAAACCCTTTTTGGAAAAGTACATGCGGTGCAAAGATTCAAGATACAAGACAGCCTTCCAGTGGTGAGACACTCAGAAGCTCAGGACAAAAGGAACTACTTTATTTATACTTCCTATTATCAGCTCACATTCCAATCATATTTTGATACAGAATATAATCATATTTTTTTAAAATTGGAGGATAATTGCCTTATAATGTTGTATTGGTTTTTGCTATACAACAACGTGACTCAGCTCTAAGTATACATATATCCTTTCCCTCTTGAGCCTCCCTCCATCCCCCCCAACCCACTCCTTTAGGTCATATTTTGATACAGAATATTTAAGAGATGAAAATTCCTACACAGTACAAAATCATAAAGGTGGAACAGTGGTGAGTAAATAGCAGTGAGATCATTTGCCTTTTTTGTCTCTGCTTGAGGGCTTCCCAGCAACGCAGTAATAAAAATCCACCTGCCAATGCAGGAGATGTGGATTGGATCTCTGGGTCAGAAAGATCCCTGGAGTAGGAAATAGCAACCCACTCCAGTATTACTGCCTGGAAAATTCTATGGACAGAGGAGCCTGGCAGGCTACAGTTCATGGGACCACGGAGAGTTGGATATGACCGCACACACGCACATGCATGTAAGTAGAATAAAGTATCTTTTGATTTAATCTTTCCACTGAAGGTTCTAAAGTATTGTGCAACAATAAGTGAAAATTTAAAGTAATAACACATGTCATAGGGTTTGAAAGCATGCAAAACTTGCGCCTCACTTTGAGAATACCAACTGTACAAAAATCTAAACTTCATAATAGATAAACTAATATTCCACAGAAATGTTTCAAAGTGAATCCTTCAGCATTGCTTAGTGTTAAATATGTTTCCACTTTACAATTTTTTTTTCCTGTAAAGCATACCTTTCCTTGTTGCTCCCTAGGAATTGTTAAAACACCCAAAAAGGAAAAACTAGCCATGAGGAATAGTCACGTCCCTACCAAAAGTGATGTTTGTTGCTTTTGTTCTTTGAGCATTTCTGTCTTTCATCTTTAGGTAAGAATTCCCCTTTTCCTTTGGAGTTTTCTTCTTTTTTTATTCCATGCAGCTCTGGGCTGCCGCCTATACTGCCCCCACCATAGAAGGTGGTAAGTGATACAGGTCTGGTCAGTCATACTCCCATCCTCCTGACCACACACTGACCCAGTGGGAGGCACATGACCCACGCTGGGCCAATTAGAATCCTTCCCTGGGGTATTTATATGAAACTGGGGACAATTTGCCCAAACACAAAAATGCTGAGTTTTGTTAAATTTCATATGGAAGATGATAAAGAATGGAGTTTTTCCATTGGGGTCTAATGTGGAATGAAACCTACGAGGCCACATAGATATAGTGATCAGCAAAAGACAGAAAGATACAAATAAGTAAGGACAGCCACATTATAAAAAGGACTTGGACTGGTATTCAAAGATTTACCTGCATCACAGGTAAATCTGAGACAGGGTGGCTCCCAGTGACATAAGAATGACAGGGTTTAAAAACCAAAGGCCAACAAGTAGAACTTGCTGGGACAGATGCCACTGGAAGGGCCTGTTATATAACTTTTAGCAAGCAGAACGTACGTTGGCTTTTTTGCATTGATAGAATTTCCTGCGTTGGAAGAAACAGTGTGTGAAAGGGGAGAGGGATGCTAGGTTTGAAGAGGAGATGTAGGCTGGTTCTCTGTAAAGCTTTGCATACCTAGGAGCAAGCTGAGGTGGGGGTGGTATGTGTGGGGTCACTGAGGCAGTTGCAGTACCTACGTTTCAATAGTGCCATCATGTGGCTGTGATGTCAGCAACAGCCTAGGCCCAGCCTGATACGCCACCTCCTGGGTGGTGGAGTTTCCTGCGTTATGTCACTGGGAGCCGCCCTGTCCCAGATTTACCTGCAATGCAGGTAAATCTTTGAATACCAGTCCAAGTCCTCTTTATAATGTAGCTGCCCTTACTTATTTGTGTCTTTCTGTCTTTTGCTGATCACTAAATCTACGTGGCCTGTTAGGTTTCAGAGATCAAATTGCCAACATCTGTTGGATCACTTAGAGAAAGCGAGAGAGTTCCAGAAAAACACCTACTTCTGCTTTATTGACTATGCCAAAGCCTCTGACTGTGTGGATCACAACAAACTGTGGAAAATTCTTCAAGAGATGGGAATACCAGACCACCTGACCCATCTCCCGAGAAATCTGTATGCAGGTCAGGAAGCAACAGTCAGAACTGGACATGGAACAATGAACTAGTTCCAAATTGGGAAAGGAGTATGTCAAGGCTGTATATTGTCACCCTGCTTATTTAACTTCTATGCAGAGTACATCATGATAAATGCCAGGCTGGGTGAAGCACAAGCTGGAATCAAGATTTCTGGGAGAAAAATCAATAACCTCAGATACTCAGATGACACCACCCTAATGGCAGAAAGCGAAAAGGAACTAAAAAGCCTCTTGACGAAAGTGAAAGAGGAGAGGAAAAAGCTGGCTTATAGCTCAACATTCAGAAAACTAAGATCATGGCATCTGGTCCCATCACTTCGTGGCAAACAGATGGGAAAACAATGGAAACAGTGACAGACTTTTTTTTTTTTCGGGGGCTGCAAAATCACTGCAGATGGTGACTACAGCCATGAAATTAAAACACGCTTGCTCCTTGGAAGAAAAGCTATAACCAACCTAGACAGCATATTAAAAAGCAGAGACATTACTTCACAAAGGTCCATCTAGTCAGAGCTATGGTTTTTCCAGTAGTCATATATGGGTGTGAGAGTTGGACCATAAAGAAAGCTGAGTGCCAAAGAATTGATGCTTTTGAATTGTGGTGTTGGAGAAGATTCTTGAGAGTCCCTTAGACTTCAAGGAGATTAAACCAGTCAATCACAAAGGAAATCAGTCCTGAATATTCACTGCAAGGGCTGATGCTGAAGCTTAAACTCCAATACTTTGGCCACCTGATGCAAAGAACTGACTCATCTGAAAAGTCCCTGATGCTGGGAAAGATTGAGGGCATGAAGAGAAGGGGACAACAGAGGATGAGTTGGTTGGATGGCATCACTGACTCAATGAACATGAGTTTGAGCAAGCTGTGAGAGTTGGTAATGGACAGGGAAACCTGGCGTGCTGCAGTCCATGGGGTCGCAAAGAGTTAGACACAAATGAGTGACTGAACTAAATACACCACCTTGGATGACCAGCTGAATTTCTGTTTTTTTCTTCTGTAAGTGATCTAAGTAGGTCAAACCTCTCAGTCACTGAGGTGTACAGATTTTGTATGGTGGGAGATGGGGAATGGTTAGAGAGTGGGGATTACAGAGAAAAATGATGTTTTCATGATATCAGAGAAGTACAATTTGGATCATAAATAGAGGGGTCCTCATTTTGATCCTCTTAAGTGGACTTTATAGGTGTCCTGGAGTTCCTGTGTGCCAGTTTGCCAGAGCTGGTTGTTAAATTTTTAAGAATTTTGCAAGCTTATTGTTAAGCAAAAATATGAAAAAGTGACCACACATGTCAGATTTAATGGTGATAGATTTATCAGGAAAAGAGTTAGCAAAAGGGATAATATCCCTTTGTCAAATCATAGTTCAGTTGCAACCATATGTTGGCTACAGATAGAAAAGTTTGGCAAATGTATTGTGTAAGAATACATTGGGTATATGGCAGTTACAATAAAAGTATTGTAAATTTTATTATTGTTTGTAAACTTATGCTAAACAGCCTCTATTTTATAAAAATTGCTCATAAACATATACATATGCACACTCTTTTTCTCCTTCTCAATAAGTGAAGCAAAAGTCTCTCAGTCGTGTCTGACTCTTTGTGACCCCACGGACTATATGTTCCATGGAATTCTCCAACCCAGAATACTAGAGTGGGTAGTCTTTCCCTTCTCCAGAGGATCTTCCCAACCCAGGGATCAAACTCAGGTCTCCCGCATTGCAGGCAGATTCTTTATCAGCTGGGCCACCAGGGAAGACCTGCTCAATAGGAGTTGACTGCTATTTACAATCATACTATTGCTTATAGGTTATATGTTTATAGTGAATTGCTAATACTTACAAAATATAAATAATACATTGCTTCATTCCACTCATACCCACTTAGTTCCAGAGCAATTCAGCTCTATCCTGAGTCATACTCCATCAATGCCACAAAAACTTCACTTGTTACCTATGCTTAATAGAATATACATTCTGTTGTTTCCTTGAGTACTTTGTTGGTAAGGACAAGTCAATTTCTATGACATCTGCATTAATACTTTAAAACCATCCTGAAGTGCTAAGTGACTAACATTTCTAGAAGGTGATATTTTATTTCCACCCATATAGTTTCAATTTATATAATTATATAAGAGGTTAGATGTCATCATGAGCTATATTTTCATGGAAAAAGTAGACAAGTGAATTCTTATATATGATGACATTGAATAAAATTACTTTGAGACTCTGAAAAATAAAAAGGACTAGGCAGAGGCTTCCCACTTGAATGGCAAACTGCATACATGTGTTTGCTCTGGATGCAACTAAAATAATAGTAAAAGAGCAAAAACCAAAAAAGGAAATAAAATCACATGAATGAAGAGAATAGGAAGAGAATCACCAATGGATGAAACGTTTTTAAAATTGTATGCAAATCAGAAAAGCGATGGAATCATGTGATGGATTAAAGAGAGAGAAAGAAGCCACAACCCATGAGGGGCTGCAGTGGCAGTAAGAATGAATCTGTCCTATAAAACCTCAGAGATTCTGTGAGGTTGGAAACTTGGAGTCAAACCATCAAGTAAGCAATAGAACAAGATATGGTCATCTGTTGGTTTTCAGGGAGTTCATTCCAGGACCCCTGGGGACACCAAATCCACAGATGCTCAAGTCCCTTACAGTTGTCCCTCCATAATGGTGGATGCCAAAACCACAGATAGGGAGGGCCCATTGTAAAGATATTCTAGGACTCAGAAACTCCCTTTCTTAGGAAGTTACTTGATGTACTTGAGAAAAAAACAAGAAGCAGGGAAAATAGAAAGAAAATGAGCTGGAGTTCAGAAAATATAGACCTAACCCAGGATTCAGCGAACAGAACTCCCAGAGGATTGCTAGCACTGCAGGTCTAGAAACGTCTTTCCAAATTAGAACAAGAACTCAGTGGGGGCCAAAAAGAATACCTGTAATAAGAAAAGAATACATTCCACACTGTAGATAGAATAAATAATGTGTTGGAAGATGTTTGGATATGGCGAAGAAGGTATATTCCTTTTCCCAAAAGGAAAAAAAAAAAAGAAATTAAAAACTCCAGAAAAACTGAAATAAAGTTGTGGTCAAAATAGTAATAAGCCTGAAATACACTATAATTTTGGGTAATTGGTAAAGTACAAGGAAAAAGAATGTATTTAAATATGAACATCAAAAAAATATGCATTTTATATTTTAATAGCAATTACCAAACATCCCTTCTAAAAAGATTCTATCTATTTTAGCAATAACTATTAAAATGTAAACTGTATACACTTATTGACCCAGATATTCCAACCTAGGAGTTTATCCTCAGATATATATTCATATCTTTGTTCAAATATTTAAACTTAAGAATGTTCATTTCATCATTATTTATTGTGGCAAAAAAATTAGAATTGGTTAAAAGAGTTATGGTATAGCTATACAATAGAATACCATACAGTCTTTATAAAGAATGAAATAAATCTATATGTATGATTTGAAATAACCTCCAGGATATAGAAAGTAAAAAAAGCAAGATGTTAGAACAATGTATATATTGTGCCTCTATCTGAGTAGAAACAAGAACACACACATTTATATATGTGAAACTTATTCTGTGGTTGACTTTGAAATGAGATGGGCATTTTCTTTGTCCTTTTATGCTGCTTGAATTTTACCACATGCTTGCTTGTAAAAATTGTTCTTAAGCCTTAAAATATTTTGATATTTTGAAAATGAAACAAAATTAAAACTAACTCACCTTTAAAACTTAAGATACTTTCCCCCAAAAGTAGCAGAAAATCAGACTCCACTTAGTTTTTATTGGCTCATGTAACTGAGAATTCATTGATTCACATAATGAAAGTCTAGAGAAGATAGGGATCAGGTTCAGTCTAGCCCAGCCTGCCAGAACTATTATTCCTCAGTTTGTTGGATTCATCTTCACACTAGCTTCTCTTATGGCAAAATGCTGCCTTCATATATGCTTTTCTCAATGTCCAAAGAAAGAGCATTTCTTCCTGTGATTCTCTTGCAAGAACAAGGAAAACTCTTTCTCAGAAGTTTCTTCATGTCTCTTCTCATTTCTTATCAGCACAAACAGGTTGATTATGTTCTTCCTGAACCAGTCCCTGGGGCCAGAGGCATGCTGGGTGCAGGCCAGCCTAGGCCTGCGTTCCAGCACCAGTAACTATAAGAAGAGACATGGTATTATCCTTAGTTCAAAACAGTTTTTCTTTGGAGCTGGGTGTGCCAGTTTCCCCTGACGTACATGAAAAGAGTCATACCGGTACTCAAATTAGGATGCTGTTAGGAAGGGGAGAGGGGAAAATGGAAATGGGTGTCTTACAGGAAAACTAATGACCATTACTCCCGCCCTAATCTTCCTCAACGCTATTAGTAAAGCCACTTTACTAAGCCTTCACAAAATTATCCTAACTCATAAAATAACTGTCAAAGAAAAAAGTTTGTCTTTTGCAGCAACAAAGTAAAGCCTGCCCATAATGGTCATGATTTATCCTTTGAAAAGATATAATTTATGGGAAAGTCTCCCCTTTGATATAGAATAGATCATTTGTTACCTTATCCCATTCTTTAGAATACAACCCTCAGGGAAATAGGACTATATCCTTCAAGAACATCAGGCTTTAAGAGAATATAGAATAAGCTCATCATAATGTATGTACAATGATTATAAACTCCAAAGCGGAATTCATTAGGCTTAACTTCCCCTTACTACTGATTGGCTGCAAAGAAACAATGTAAAGTTTACAGGAAGAAACCCACAAAAAGCCTAATTAAACTGATTAAATAAGCAGCAGATATTTCCTTGCTAACAAGAGGATCAAGTTAAAATACTGTGGACATTCTGTTTCTCCTAGAACCTAACCAATTTAGAGTAAATATTGGTATTCTCAAGGGAACACAGCAATCCTGAACATTCTGTCTTATCTATTTTTTGTAATATGCCTAGCAAAAGATGATATTTCTGAAGGACTGCAGAGTGCAAACAAAGCTGAAATTTCCTGGGAATCATCTACAAAACAATATTGTTTAGCCATATTTAAGACTTCAGAGTCCAATTATGTAGGTCTCAAAAAGCCTGAAGCTTCTCCTGAACTCATGAAATTCTTCTAGGTAGGTTGCTGGAGTGGTGATCAAAGTGAGTAATGGAGAATTACTTGGAGTGAAATCCATAATTGCAGTAGGCATTGAATCACTGGTTGAACAGAATCAGAAAAGTTCTGTAGTGTGAAGGTTGCTCTATTAGGGTTAACTGCCCTATTAATAAGATGGCCTAAAACTACTGCACAATTGCACTCATCTCACACTCTAGTAAAGTAATGCTCAAAATTCTCCAAGCCAGGCTTCAGCAATACATGAACCATGAATTTCCAGACATTCAAGCTGGTATTAGAAAAGGCAGAGGGACCAGAGATAAATTGCCAACATCTGCTAGATCATCGAAAAAGCAAGATATTTCCAGAAAAACATCTACTTCTGCTTTATTGACTATGCCAAAGCCTTTGACTGTGTGGATCACAATAAACTGTGGAAAATTCTGAAAGAGATGGGAATACCAGACCATGTGACCTGTCTCTTGAGAAACCTGTATGCAGGTCAGGAAGCAACAGCTAGAACAACAGACTGATTCCAAATAGGAAAAGGAGCACATCAAGACTGTATATTGTCACCCTGCTTATTTAACTTCTATGCAGAGTACATCATGAGAAACGCTGGGTTGGAGGAAGCACAAGCTGGAATCAAGATTGCTGGGAGAAATATCAATAACCTCAGATATGCAGGTGACACCACCCTTATGGCAGAAAGTGAAGAGGAACTAAAGAGCCTCTTGATGAAAGTGAAAGAGGAGAGTGAAAAAGTTGGCTTAAGGTTCAACATTCAGAAAACTAAGATCATGGCATCTGGTTCCATCACTTCATGGGAAATAGATGGGGAAACAGTGGAAACAGTGGCTGACTTTATTTTTCTGGGCTCCAAAATCACTGCAGATGGTGATTGCAGCAATGAAATTAGATGGTAAAGCATCTGCCTACAATGCCGGAGACCTGGGTTCAATTCCTTGGTCGGGAAGATCTCCTGGAGAAGAAAATGGCAATCCACTCCAGCATTCTTGCCTGGAAAATCCCATGGACGGTGGAACCTGGTAGGCTACAGTCCATGGGGTCACAAGAGTTGGACACAACTGAGCGACTTCACTTCACTCCTTGGAAGGAAAGTTATGACCAACCTAGACAGCATATTCAAAAGCAGAGACATTACTTTGCCAACAAAGGTCCATCTAGTCAAGGCTGTGGTTTTTCCAGTGGTCATGTATGGATGTAAGAGTTGGACTATAAAGAAAGCTGAGCTTTGAAGAATTGATGCTTTTGAACTGTGGTGTTGGTGAAGACTCTTGAGAGTCCCTTGGACTGCAAGGAGATCCAACAAGTCCATCCTAAAGGAGATCAGTCCTGGGTGTTCATTGGAAGGACTGATGTTGAAGCTGAAACTCCAATACTTTGGCCACCTGATGCGAAGAGCTGACTCATTGGAAAAGACCCTGATGTTGGGAAAGATTTAGGGCAGGAGGAGAAGGGGACAACAGAGGGTGAGATGGTTGGATGGCATCACTGACTCGATGGACATGGGTTTGGGTGGACTTGGAGAGTTGTTGATGGACAGGGAGGCCTGGCGTGCTGCGGTTCATGGGGTCGCAAAGAGTTGGACACAACTGAGCGACTGAACTGAACTGAAAACTGAAACAGCCCAGTATTTGGTTCATGGTCTCTTGACCATGAGTTTAGAGGTGATGACAAGTTGACTTGGACCTGGATTTGAAATGCCTATGGAAGGATTATAAATCTGTGCCCCTCCAAGGGGAAAGAAATATATTCAGTGGTTTGTACTATTCCACTGCATTTTGCAGGTGTGTGGTCCAGAGGCATCTTGCAGGTGCATGGTTGAGTGGCCAGTGCTGTGTGAGCAGGCACAGGTGATGTATAAACTCTTTTCACCAATAGCCCCATCACTCTGAGGTGGACACAGAGAAAGAGGAAGGTTTATGATTAAATTGCATGACTAACAGGCTTGGGGCAGGAAAAGGAATAACAGCTCCTTGGGGATCACTGACTTATCTTTAGGCTGACAGTATCCTTTGTCTTTGTCTGATTAATGAAAGAAGTTACATTGCATATGGGACCATTAGAGTCCCTAATGAGTCAAATTAGATCTCTTGAAAAGCCCTAGTGGCCCTCTCAGCTTGCATCCTGGCACAGCAGAAAGGGCTGGATCCAAGGTTTGTCTACTGGGACATGTAACTGGCTGTAGTCACATAGGATGCCTTCCTTATCACCAGTTCACAGTGCTAACTGTCTGGGTGTTCCCAGAGTTCTGCTGAGCATAGACAGAGACAGAAACTTCCTTTTGGTGGCACTGGACAAGGTTTACCAATCCTTTTGAGGTTGCAGGACTCTAGAGGCATTTGAATGGACGTTCTAAGATAGGGTAGCTTTCTGCCTCCTTGGCTTCAAAGCACACCCAAACCTAGAATTAACCATTGGAAGAATTAAGCTTTCCCCTTAATTTCTAAGGGCAATAGCTGTTCGAGGCTTCATTCTGAACTTTCTAAGAGTGCACGGTCTTTTTGAGGTATGCTTTCAGGGATTAAACATGAACTTCATGTGAGGAGTTACTTTTCTATTCTAATTAAGGTCATGTGGCATTGTATGAGTGGGTGCTAAGGTGCTTCAGTCATGTCTGACTCTTTGAGACCCCATGGACTATAGCCCACCAGGCTCCTCTGTCCATGGGATTCTCCAGGCAAGAGTACTGAAGTGGGTTGCCATGCCCTCCTCCAGGGGATCTTCCTGACCCAAGGATCGAACCCGCATCTCTTATGTCACCTGCATTGGCCGGGGGGTTCTTTACCACTAGCACCACTGAGGAGACCCTCATGTGGCATTAGTCTGTATGAAACTACTGAGCACACATCAGGACACCTGCCCAGACATTTTCTTGGGACAATGGCATTGGAGGCATCAGTCTCTATTTCCCCTACTAAAGGGTAGAGTACATCACAGTGTGTCTAGCCTCCTGACTGGTCTGGCTGTAGTCAGATTCCAAGTGACCTCCTGGGCCTTCTCTTGAGCTCCACCATCCAATACAGTAGCCACTGGGCACACATGGCTATTAAACATTTTTTAAATTGAAATACAGTTGATTTACAACGTTGTGTTACTTTTAGGTGTGCAACAAAGTAATGTCATGGCACTGACTTTCCAAGACAAGCAGATACCTCAATGACCAGTCTCAGTCTTTCTTTCCTGAGACATCCTTGCCATGCTGTGGGGGCATCTGGAGAGCATTTGCATCCTGGCTCTACACCTTCAAGCATTTAACTCAGCTACGGACCAGGAGGGGTAGCCTTGGGCATCGCTTGGGTAGCATTTGGGATCAATCACCTCTGATCAAAACTCTGAGTGGGTTTTACTTCATTCAGGTTCCTGCTTGGTTTCCCATTTCTGTTTTTATTTTTGTTTTTTTTCTCATTCACTGTCCAATGCAGACCTTTGGACTTGACAGTTATGTATGGAAGCTCCAGCCTCACATTCTTGGCTTTCCCTCAAGGACTTTGGCTTAGATCTGTTTTGCCAGATCTTCTTTATTTGTATGCCACCAGTTATTAAAAAAAAAAAAAAAGGAGTTAACATAGCAGACGAGTGCTATCCTTTCAAAGCCCTCCTTACAAGCTTGGCCCTTGACTGATGTCTGGGAACCTGAACTTGGGAAAGATTTCCTCCACCCTAACTAATAAGAATGGGCTTCCCCAATGGCTCAGCAGGTAAAGAATCCACTTGCAATGCAGGAGATTGGGGTTTGATCCTCAGGTTGGGAAGATCCCCTGAAAAAGGGAATGGCAACCCACTCCAGTATTCTTGCCTGGAGAATCCCAGGGACAGAGGATCCTGGTGGACCCCAGTCCATGGGGTCACAAAGAGTCAGACACGACTGAGTACACAAACACAACTCATAAGAATGGCTCACTATACCTAAACTGTTCACACCAACAATGCAGTTTATGCTGAACACCTTCTGGAGTCTGAAATTTTGTGTTAGGTAGAGAGTACCTTTGTGACCAGCTCCTAATAAAAACTCTGGGCACAGAGTCTCTAAAATGCTGGGGCATTAAGCATGTCCTGTCTCTCTCCACCAGCAGAGAATTCTTAGAAGTTTGGGCTTGGTTTCCTGTGAACTTTGCCCATGTCCCCTCTATCTTTGCTCTTTTGCTTTGTATTTTTTTGCTGAAATCAATCATAGCCACGAGTATGACTGAGAGATGGTCTTGGAGACCCCATGAGACATGATGTAATACACAGAATCCACTAGAGGAAGACTTGAATGTAAATGATTTTTGGTTTGATTTTCTTTTAAAGAGTAAGAAGTGGAATCTCTTGCTATACCTAACATTGCAAAATGTGGTTGGGAGACCCAAAGCACTGAAGCTGAGGCTCATGGTACATGGAAAATTGGCAAATGATACAGACTTCTCAAAGGACACCCACTTGGAAAGGTACACCCAAGAGAAGTCACTGGAAGAAGGCCAAGGAGGTTTTAGAGGATTCAGCGTGGCAGAAAGACACACAAATCAGAGGCAGGACCCTCCTTGAACAGAATCCAAGGCCATGTCCCAGAAAAGAGAATAGAGAGATAAAGGCTGGTCTTGTTCCAGCCACAATGACAGAGTAGGCCAAAACAAGGAATTCTGCTGAAACAAAACAAAACAAAAAACTAGTATCAGCACGTGGAAAAACTTCTTTCTTAAGAAATACTGTTCTTGATAAAGCTGCAGTCAGAAGTTATTTTAGGAACAAAATGTTCACAAATAGAAGATAAAAAAGGATATTTTCATTTTTTATCCTAGAAAATGCAAGTTACTTTTGTATTTCTATGCTTCAGGTGAATCAGGTTTAGCACTGAATATTTTTAAATTATCAAATATTCAAAAATATACTAGGCCTCAATAGTTTTACTATCTCATAAAAAACCAAGGTTTAATTTCCCAATGAGAAGGCAGCCTCTGATTTTTCAAGAGACATAATATAAAAATGGACTTTGGAACCATATGCCTGCTTTTAGTTTTAGGTCTGGTTGCTAGTTTTGTGATCTCGGACAGATTAATAACCTCTTTATGTCCTAATGATCTCATCTTAAAATGAAAATAATAATTACAGTTACTTCATAGAGTTATGAAAGGGCTACTTAGATTAATCTATATAAAGAATTCACAGTGCCTGGCATATAGTATATGCCTAAGAAATGGTAGATGTTATTATTGTAATAAGATATACTTCTTGTGTTTTTAGAAAGTGAGTTTATAGGATGTCCTAAATACTTGAGGACTATAAAGATATGCCCTGTTAACTTGTAAATGAGATAAAATAAAACCTCTAAGAATTTAGCCATAACATGAATAAAAAATGAATCACCCGAAAGACTGCTTGAAGGCACAGTGTAACCAGTTTGAAATCATTACCGTATCTTAAGAATGTGTCAATCAAAACAAAGTGTTTGCTCCTCTGTGGGTGGATAGAACAGTAGTTCTAGGCCCTTAGGTTTTATGACTCAGTTTTAAAATACAAAAAAAAGGAGGACCCAATGAAGTGCTGCTAACTTTTCAGTTTACCAAAGATGAGTGTGAAAAAGATCCACCAGTCTCTTGCTACCATCATGGCATAAAGGAAAAGATGTTTTGCTATAAAAAATAATAAATACCGTATTCTCAGAACAAACACAATTGTTCCCATAAAGGCCACTAATCCAGAGAGATATTCTTTTCTTTTCTTTCAAAATAGGTGAAAATCTCATTAAAGGCAGGCAACACTCTTTTGGACTAACCCTTGGGATAAGAAACAAAGAATCACAGAGGGAAATGTTGTAACTGCTCATTCTCTAGGGAAAAGGAAGTTTTACCATCAGTCTTTGAGGTTTTCTTGGTCCCAGTTGCAATGCCACTTCTAATGTGAAGATAAACATAGGAGATTTAGGCATCTGATTTTGAGTACTTCCTGTCACTACAACCACAAAGGGGAATTCACTAAACAGTTGATTCATTGGTTTCTCCTTGTTTGAGTTCATGTTCATGAGGCAACCTTCTAAGTTCCATGGTCTGCCAATAGGGAGAGAATATGTTGACTCAATGAACCTTACTTCATTTATGTTTTTCTGCCCATGCCATGTGGCTTGAGGAATCTTAGCTCACTGACCAGGGATTGAACATGCGCCCTGGGCAGTGACAATGTGGAGTTCTAACCACTAGACAACCAGGGAATTCTTAACTCCACGAACTTTACACATTTCTGGCAAGCAACATGGGTGGATTTGGAGAGCATTACCTTAAGTGAAGGAAGTCAGAAAGAGAAAGAAAAATACTTTATGATATCACTTATATGTGGAATCTAAAAATAACAGCAAATTTATGGATATAACAAAAAAGATGCAGACTCATAGAGAGTAAATTAGTGATTAGCAGCAGGATGAGAAAAGGGAGGAGGAGCAATACAGGGTGGGGAATTAAGAGATACAAACTACTAGGTATAAAATAAGCTACAAGGATATATTGCACAGCCCAGGGAATATTGCCAACATTTTAAATATCTATAAATAGAGCATAACCTGTAAAAATTGTGAGTCACTATGTTGTATACTTGAAACTTATATAATGTTATACACCAACTATACTTCAATAAAAGAAAAAAAAATGAAAACAAATGAAGTAAAAATTCCCTGAATTTACTTCCTGCTAAATTGCACCTTTCCTTCACAGGCCAAGTTTCCTGGGGGAAAAAAAGAGACAATATTCATTGTCTCTGTCCCCTTTGCCATCTGTCATTGTTCCTTAGTGTATTGTGAGCTGGCACTACCATTTCATAGCAAATGTTCTTCTTTACTAAAGGCAACAATAATTCTTAGTTGCAAAAGCCTACAAGACTTTTCTGCACTTATCATATCTCTCATTCGATAAGCACTGGCATTGGAAATATTTTTTCCTTTGAACTGTTCTATTTTAACTTCTTTGACATCTCTCTGTCCTCATTTCATGTCTTCTCTGGACTCTCCCTCTTGGTCTTTATGTGTTCTAATTCTTCTTCCACTCCCTAGAGTGTTCTCAGGATTTTTATCCACTCTAGAGATGTTCGGAGGGACACTCAAGACTTTCATTATCATCTATTAGCCCATGACTTCCAAATATATATGTCTAACTTCAACTCTCCATCCTGGACACATCCACTTCAAACTCAAAATAACCCAGTTCCCTATTGTGAAAATGGCACTTTTGTCAAACCAATCACCCAAGTCAAAACCCTAGGAATCTATCTCGATTATTACTTCTCTTTCTCTCTCTCTCTCTCTCTCTTTTTTTTTTTTTGGCTACACCATGCAGCATGTGGGATCTTAGTTCCTCAAACAAGGATCGAACCTGTGTTCCCTGCAACGAAAGCAAGGAGTTTAACCATTGCACTGCCAGGGAAGTTCCTTTCTTTCAAATCTCCTTCAGTTTTCAGAAGTAACAGGTACTATCAGTTTCACCTCCCAGATGTCTCTCCTACTTGTCCCTTTCTCCCTATGCCCATAGTCATTGCCAGCATGACTAGTTTCTGAACATCTCTCACGTTTTAGATAGTTTTACCTTATAAGGCAGCTGCTATCAATGCTCATTCTGTGGCAGAACTATTTGAGAAAATTAAAAAATAAAGGCAAATGCTAAATGACTCACCCCAGAAATTACTTTTAGTTGAACCCTGGGCTTTAGTATTTTGGAAAAGTTCTAATATGCATTTGGGACTCCAAACCACAGCTTTATGGTCTTCATAGATGAATTGGACCATACAGAAATAATCTAACTAGGAAATATCAAAGTGACTGAAGGCTACCAAAATTATGTCATGGGTCTCTGGTAATTATACCCTTAAGCAAAACTAAATAAAAGAAAGTAAAACCAAAAACCTCTGTTATTTTTGTTATAATTGATATAATGGATGTAGAATCAAGGTGATGCACTGCATCTTCAATCACAAAAGGGTCAATAGGTTATATAAGCATATGACATGAATATTGGAGAATGCACGACTTGTCCAAAAGGCATTCTGATGCCAATTTTTAAAAGCAGCTAAGAATGGCTTAAGTGACTAAGTTGTGGCCAGTGGGGAAGGGAAATTGTGGAGTGGGGCTTATAAAGAAGAATTCTGAAAATGACCGTCCACTTGCATTTTCCTTTCCTTTACCTTTCCTCCTCCTTTTCTTTTATGTGGGACCACCAGCAGCCACCTTGGATGGTGAAGTAAGCATGAAGCTGGAAACCAGTGGCAGACAGTAAAACAAAAAGAGGAGGCTGGGTTTTTGATAACTCAGAGTTGCCATAATAATCCTGGTTTGTCTATGTTTAGACTTCTTTTATGCAATGATAAACCAGATTGCTATCATTTGGCCTTTGTGCTTCATTCAGCTAAACCTGATGCTGTCACAATTTTTGAAGGTAACTTTAGGTATCATTTCTTAATCAAACTTTACCATTTTCTTGACTGCTTATTTATTGTTGTGGAAAATAAAGAGAATGAGAGGGGGAGAGAGAACCTGGTAGTTCAGAGGCAAGAGAGACAGTATCATTTTATGATGGAGCTGAGTGAATAAGAAAATAGCTTGGAGACAGATGTGAAATGATTAGATAGCATGGGTCTTTGGGGGGAAAGCTTTTTTTCCCTCTCTTTCCCAGATTCTGAGGACACGAATGTTAAATATTTTGTCACATAGATCCCTGAAGCTAAGGTTTTGTTTCTTTCAATCTATTTTTCTCTCTGTTGTTGAGATTGGATAATTTCTACTGTTCTAGCTTCTTGCTCATTGATTCTTTCCTCTATTCTGCTGTAGAGTTCATTCTTTGAGGGTTTTTCTTTCAGGTTTTACATTCTTCAACTCTAAAATTTTCATTTATTTCTTTGTTATATCTTCTATTTTTTTTTTTTTTTTTTACTGTGCTAATGTGCTTAGTTACTCAGTCAAGTCCAACTCTTTGCAACCCCATGGGCTGTAATCTGCCAGGCTCCTTTGTCCATGGGGATTTTCCAGGCAAGAATACTGGAGTGGGTTGCCATGCCCTCCTCCAGGGGATCTTCCCAACCCAGGGATTGAACCCAGATCTTCCACACTGCAGGCAGATTCTTTACTGTCAGAGCCACCACAGAAGCCCATAAATACTGGAGTGGGTAGCCTATCCCTCCTCAGGGTACTTCCTGATCCAGGAATCGAACTGGGGTCTCCTTCATTACAGGGGGATTCTTTACCAGTTGAGCTACCAGGGAAGCCCATTTTTATTTTTTCCACTTAAGGGTATTCTAACTGCTTATTGAAACATTTTTTGATGGCTGCTTTAAAATGTTTTTCACATAATTTTAACTTCTCTGTCACCTTTGTATCAACATTTTCATTAGTTTGCAATCTTCCTGGTTCTTGGTAGGATGAATAATTCTGATTGAAGCCTGAATGCTTTGGGTATTGTGACACTCTGTATCTTATTATAATTCCCTCTTTTAGCTGGCTTTCCTGACACTGCTCTGGTGAGGGAATGGAGGGGGGCATTGTCTTTGTTAACGCCAGGTGGGGATGGAAGTCTAGGCTCCATTTTTTGCCTCTGTTGATACCTTTGAGGGGGGTCTGGGGTTCCTCATTGCTCTTAAGTGGTAGTGGGAGTGTCATCTCCCCACTGGGCTTTCACTGATATGCCCCTAGCCCAGAAGGGAAGGAGTGTTCCCTAGGTGGCCTCCACTGACGCCACGGCAGTGAGAGGTGGCCTCCTTACCTCTGATGGTGGAGGAAATCCAGCCATTCCACATGGTCCCTCTGACTCTTTACTGTCAGGTAGGGGTAGAAGGCTCACCATGTGATTTCCAATGACATCTTGAGGATAGGGGAGAATGTGTGAATAGGTACTTGTTACTATCCAGCAGTGGGAAAAATCCTGGCTCTCTCCTTGGCTTTCTCTGAAACACACGAGTGGAACTGAAGTGTAGAGAGATTGGGCTGTTAAGATGTTGGGGTGTCTCATTATGAAGTTGAGGGTGTGGAAGTTGGTTCCTCACCTGGCCTTTACTGGTGTGAGTGTGATTGGGGCTGTAGGTTTTTATTATATGGTATTTGTCTGCAGTAGTGTGGTTATTTTCTAAAGGTTTTCACTCTTGCTAGGCTGCCCTTTTTCTTGGCCCTTTGGCTAACAAGAGTAGTCTTTTACTGGGGCATTTGGGTTTGTGCTTCTTGGCTATTTGGGGTTTCTAGTTTCAGGATTCTCCAGTACCCATTATGTGATATAAAATGTTAAATGAAAATCCAAGAACTTTCCTCTGTGTTCCTATTTGGATCTTGAGGTCTCTAGCTATAATGCCTTCCTTTTTTCACTTTTCAGAGTCTTACTGTTATAGAGCAAGGACTTGTGTGCCCACTGTGCAGAAAACCAAACTCTGACACTGAGTGTTTATAGTAAAGTAAGGGTTTATTTGCTGAGTGCCAAGCAAGGGAAACAGGAAGCTCATGCTCAAAACACCTGAGCTTCTTGATGGCTTTCAGACAGGATTTTTAAAGACAGTATTAGGGGAGAGGGCTGTAGAATGCATAATCAGCTTGTGGACCTTCACATCAGTTGATGGTGAGGATGACATTTCAGGAATCTCAACTTTCTGATTCCAACCAGTCTGGGGTCTACCTACTTGCATTCAGCTCGTACATCCTTCACCTGGGTGAGGGTCTTAGATTCTATTGAGCAACTCAAAGATATGCATCGGGTTGTTATCAATGTCCCGTTAGGAGGGATTCCTGTGATTAATCATTCATTAACTGCTAGAGCCTGTTCTTTAGAACTCAATGAAGGCCATGAAAACTAAAGACTCTTTTCCTTTCAAATAAGAAATGGGGGACATGCAGGGGCTTTTGTACTTGGGAAGATCCCTCAGGGTCCTGATCAGTTTCAACTCCCCTTTTTCTTTTTCCCCCTTTTTCTTTGATACTCCTCAATCTTGAGGGGTACAGGGGCATGATAAGAAAGGGAATAAAGTTCTGGATAGAGAGATTAATCATAGACCTACCAAGGGAATTTGGTTTTAGAGGGACTTGGTTCCAGTATGTTTATTTTAGACATAATGTCCAGAGTTTTCAGTTGTACTGTGTGGGAGGAAAAGAGAAAAATTTATCTACTGCATTTTCCCAGAAGCAGAAGTAAAGATCCTATAATGCACTAAAACACAATTTCAGGCAAAACTACACGACAGTGATTTAGGGAGAAGTTACAGGGCTTTTCCAACAAAAACATCAGGAAGGCAATCAAATAAAGCCAGGCACAGGAGTAACTGTCTTTTCAGATACATTAAAATTTGTAACCACCTTTAAATAGGAATAGTTACTTTAAAAAATCAAGGTGCCTATGAGAAAACTTCTATGAAAATCTCAGAGCCTTAATTTATGAAGCAACATAGGGCTTTTAAGAAACTATACTAAACTACATGATGTAGAAATATGGAGAAATTGTAACTTACCCCTGGTCCTAGTTGCGCAAAATGAATCAAACTTTCAATGCCATTCAGTCCCTTTTCAAAATCAGCACGTTCATTTTGTTTAAAACAAAATAAAAAGCCCTCATGTGCAGCTTCAGGTCTGCTTCCTCTTCTTTCTGAGTTCCTTCTCTTCCTTTCAGTCCTAGGATAAAGCAGTTCATAAGTGGAGACTTTTGTAAAGAAACATTCATTTTCTGAGAAGAGAGTCACAAACAATTTAGGGAAACAAGCACAGTAGATCACAATAAAAAGGACAAAATCTATCTGATTGGATATAAAGTCTCAAGAGGACTGAGATACAAACTTAAGGAGATCTAAACAGCTCTGCTATGTTGGCTCACATAGTTGAAAGGCAGACTGCATTTCAACAATTATATAAACCTGTAGTGCTACATTCATTGTTTGCAGGAGGTCTAATTCAAGCTGAAACCTAAATAAACCAGCAACAGATGATCAGGTTGGAAATGCTCCAGAAACTAGTAAGTAGATTTGGGCGGGGACCCAAATCTAGGAGACTGTCCCCATGGCTGAAATAATTTTTTCTTCCCTATCTTCCTCCTTTTCTTGGTTTTGGTTTGTGTGGAGTAGAGGGCTGGGGTGGAGAGAAAGCCAAAGAAAGGAACTGCTTCTCTATCAGTTACAAATAGGGATCTTGCACTCTGTACCAGTTTTTGGAAACACTGCCCAAGGCCAGGAGAAGGAAATGGCAACCCACTCCGGTGTTCTTGCCTGGAGAATCCCAGGGATGGGGGAGCCTGGTGGGCTGCTGTCTATGGGGTTGCACAGAGTCGGACACAACCGAAGCGACTTGGCAGCGGCAGCAGCTACCGTGCCAAGAACCCTGAGAGAGCATACTTGGATATCATCCAATTCCTTTAGATACTTTGAACTCCTGTGTGTGGCAGCATGGAGGTTAAAAAAGTCAAATCTGTTGTTTCTGCTACTTAGATCAAAAGGTTTGGTAAAAAAAACCTAGGCAGGTGAATAAATAAAATGAATTAAGAGGAGTGGTTTCTATTGCCCTAGTCTACTCTCACTCTCTTTCCTTCTATACTGTGTGGTGTGCTAAGTCGCTTCAGTCCTGTCCAACTCTTTGTAACTCTTTGGATTGTAGCTTGCCAGGTTCCTCTGCCCCTGGAATTCTTCAGACAAGAACACTAGAGTGGGTTGCCATGTCCTCCTCCAGGGGATCTTTCTGACCCAGGGATAGAACCTGCATCTCTTACATCTCCTGACTTTGCAGGCAGGTTCTTCATCACTAGTGCACCCGGGAGCCCCTTCCTTCTCTGCTGCTTTTCCTTAAAACACAAACAAACAAACCCCAAAAAGCAGCAAAAGGCAGTTTTGAGTGTCCACGGCTCCCAAAACTTTCATGGGGTCAGTGAGGAAGTGAAGCCCTGTAATCATTGCCAAAGGTTTCAGAGATTCAAATGTGTACACCAAGCACAGATAGAAGAATGAATAAATCTCCTGACACACAGGCATACTTTCTGCACTTTCATTTGCCTCTCAGTTCAGTTCTGTTGCTCAGCTGTGTCTGACTCTTTGCAACCCCATCGACTGCAGCACACCAGGCTTCCCTGTTCATCACCAGTTCCTGGAGCCTAGGACAGGGAGGCCTTGCCGGCTGCGATTCATGGGGTTGCAAAGAGTTGCACACGACTGAGCAACTGAACTGAACTGATTCAAACTCATGTCCATCATGTCGGTGATGCCATCCAACCATCTCATCCTCTGTCATCCCCTTCTCCTCCCGCCTTCAGTCTTTCCCAGCATCAGGAACTTTTTCAATGGGTAGGCTTCTCGAACCAGGTGGCCAGAGTATTGGGGTTTCAGCTTTAGCATCAGTCTCTCCAATGAATATTCAGGACTGATTTCCTTTTCGATTGACTGGTTTGATCTCCTTGCAGTCCAAGGGACTCTCAAGAGTCTTCTCCAACACCACAGTTCAAAAGCATCAGTTCTGGCGCTCAGCTTTCTTTAAGTGAAATGGATGCAGAATTTTCAAGCATTAGAGAAACATATATTCAGGGAGCAAGTTCCTAGTAATTCTATACTTCGAAGAAAACAATATTGTTTTCCTACAATTTTTCAAACTTATGGAGAAACTATTCAGCAAATTAAAATCAACTGAATCTGATGAGGTTATTGCATTCATGGTAGATTTCTGTGCTTGGTTCTCAACGAATAGACACTAAAAACACAAATGCTAACATCAAGAGGCCCACGTTTGATTGAAGTTAAAAAGGGATCAGTGTTCTTGGGAAGCTTGGGAATTTCTGCTCTTGCTCAAATATTGCAGCAGCTGCCGCGAGCCAAAGTTCTGTGCTTGTCTGCAAGGAAGCAACACATGCAGTTACAACACTCGAAGAGGCGGTTCTGACGGGCAGGTGTGCAAGGAGGCGCTGAGTGACAGCCACCACCTCCCACACGCCCTCTGCGTTTTGGTAAACAAGAAGACGCCAACACGCATTCCGTAAATAAGGGAGGAACTTGGGGGCGGGGACAGGGAAAGCAAGCATGCGCCCTCCTATTGGTGGTTCGCAAAGGGCGGAGAGGCCTGGGACTTCTGATTGATTTCCTTCCCTGTCTGTAAGGAGATTGACGGCGCTTGTCACGCCGGGCCACGCCTCTCGGCTCCGGGCACCTCCCCTCGCGGGTAGGTGTCCGCCCCGAGCGGCAGAGCGCGTGCGCATGCGGCCCCACGCCGCAGCCGAGCCCGCCTGCCGTACCACGCACCCTGGCAGTCAGTGGGTGAGCCGGGAGCCGCGGAGGTCACCGTGGGGAGGCGGGGCGGGGGCAGCATGGCAGCCTCCTTACGGCTCCGTGGAGCCGCCTCCGGCCTCCGGTATTGGAGCCGCCGGCAGCCTCCGGCAGTGGCCAGCCTTGCAGCGGGTAAGGACCTCGCTCCTTCTTCCCTCGTCCCTCCTCCAGTCGCCCGCTTCTCGCTCCCTGATCGCCGAAGAGGTTTTTTTTCCCACCGGAGGCTCTGCGATTAGATCGGGGCTTAAAACCCAACATTTTGGCTGGTTCCAAGGCCTAGGATCTTCTGCGGCTCGCGCCGCCAGTCCATCTCCCAACTCTCCCCAATCTATATGAATAGGGTTTAGCGTCCTTCTGGGGCTTAGTAATGCGAAGAGCTTGGGATTAAGGGAGGAGTGTTTCGGTCCGATTCGTGCTTCTTTGGAGTTAGGACTTTGAGGACAATTGAAAGGCCCAGCCCCACGGGCGACCCCGTACCCACGCCGGCGACCCCTGGCGTTGCAGCGCTGGCTGGCCTTTCAACGCCCCAGGTGGGCGCGCCGTCTGGCCGCAGGACCTGATTTTTGTTAAACTACCTTAACTGTTTCAGATGTTTTTAAACAAGTGGATATCTGTACAAACCAGGTGATCAGTCTTCCCAGCAAAGTTTTAAGTCACAAAATTGAGTAGCCAGGCGGGCTCCTTACCCTCCGCTCCAGCCCCCCGACCCCCCAAGTTCTCTGTAACTGTGCCACCTGAAGGTGGCACTTCTGTCAATTTATTAACCAGAATACTTTGTGTCCTTAAAGTTGTGGCCTGAAGCTATCCAGCTTCCGTCCCCTTCCACCCTCCGTATCATTATAACTTATGGAAGCTAACCATCGATTTAGGAAGAAACAATTTTTTTTAGACCCAGTTTCTAAAAAAGTTCTTTTTTTTTTTTTTTAGAAAGAACTAATAGTCTTTTCATTTTTCAGAGGAAAGAACCTAAAGCCTCTCTGATAAGTGGATTAGGATATTACAACAGGGCCTAGAAAGCAGTCCTTGGTTCTTCCTGGTTCCTGCATGTTTCTTCTAAAGCAGGATTCCTGTTTAACTGAAAAATTGGTTGGTTTGTGCAGACACTGCCATTGTCTTCCTGTAAAAATTTATAGTTTTGACAGTGCACTGTTTAACACGCTCATACTTGAGAGTTTTGAGAAAGCCTTGGTATTAATTTTTTTCTGATCCTCGCTGAAAAAAAAATATAGCAGGCTGAGAATTGAGTTCTTAACAGACTCCCTTCCTATCCCTCAGTAAAAACTTAAGCAGAAGAGTGGATTTCCTCTCTGGCTTGAAAAAAGAAAGCTCCCTGTGGTGAGAGAAAACAGATGTCTGATACAGAATCACAGTAATAATATACAAACTCACAGAATTTGTCAAACTTGAGTGTAACCACTGCTTGATCTACATCAGAAAATGCCTCCCACATTGGAGATATTAAAAAAAAAAACCAGTCACTTTTCTTCAGTAGTAAATGTAGCACCAGTTTTCAGATGAATGTATGATTCTTTCAGTTTTGATTAGTCAAAGAAGACATATGTGCTGTTTAGTGGTTTTACAAGGTGTTCTAATGATATTTTAATGAACCCTTGAAGTACCTTTTAGAGTTAAAAAAGTTCTTAAAATTCATGGAAGAGGAGTCTGAGGCCTTTGACTATAATAAATGCTTCTCTAGACTGGAAACGCCTACCTTGAAACGTTGATAGACTACTTTGACATCTAATCTTGTTATTTACCCAAATACATTGTGATAATATAGATATATGACAAATTTTGAATATATATATATATATATATTTGGTGTGTGTGTGATGATTGTTTGAAATGCTTCAGTATTTGTTCTTATTTTGGAATTGTTTTAAATGTTTTTGTTAATTTACTACAAAAGTGTTAACTTTTTTGATGTTGGAGTTTTAAAAATTACATGCCAACTTGGAGTCTAGGGACATTAAGAAAAACCGCCAAGTTCAAATAGTAACATTTAGTGTTCTAAATTCTGTAGACTGTCTCCATGGTATGTTTAAGATGTTTATATCATGTAAAGGGTAATATTATAAAGATCTGTACTGTTATAAAAAAAATAAGATCTAGTAGTTACTGGTTAATAGCATATCTTAATTTTAATATTTAAAACATTAAAAAGGAAATAGAAAAATGAGAAGCATTAAACTAGCCATACATTATTATTGCATCACCATTTAATAAAAGTAAATTTTGTGTTTTATCTTAAAAGGAAATTAAATTTAGTTTCAGGCTTCTTTGTATAGACAAAAAAAATTACAGGTGTTGACCTTCTATAGCCATTGTGATTCACTAACAAGTACAAGTAAAAATACATTTACAACAGATCATCATAAAGTGACCACCTGAACAAGTGGAATGGGAAAATTAGCCAGAATTATAGACAGAAATGGGAATACATTTCTTTATTATTGATGCTGTGTGTGTATGAAACCTGCTTTTGAAACAGCATAACTCCTTGTGTAAATAAGACTAATGGCATTTTTTTTTCTCTTTGCATTAGCTTCTAGGGTTGCACACGAAGCTCTGAGAAGCTGTACATGACCTTGGGACCAAAAGTTGACCTTAAAGTTGCATAAGGAAAATACAATTGACCTTTGAACAAAATGGGTTTGAACTGCAAGGGTCAGCTTACAAATGAATGTTTTTTCAATGAATTTGTGCTACAGTTGGTTTAATCTGCCGATTTGGAACCATCGATGTGGACCAGGGCCAGCTACAAATTATATTTGGATTTTGTGAAGAGCGTCACAAAACCCCCACTTGTTCTGAGGTCAACTGTATTTCTAAAATAACTTGATCCAAATAATAAAGGCCTTTATAGAGTCACTACCCTTAGTCTAGTAATTCTTAGCATTGAAGCAAAAGGAATCCTTATGACATAATATGTGATAAAGTAGGGCACCAAGTTGTATATGCAACATGTCTCATGATATAATTTTAAAAATGCTTTCAGAAGACTGGTAGGGCTATACAAAAAGCTAACTGATTATTTTTGTGTAGTGAAATTAACTTTTTCCCTTATGACTTTATTAGTTGTTATTCAGTTGCTAAGTCATGTCTGACTCTTCGTGGGCCGATGGACTGTAGCACACTAGTCTCATCTGTCCGTGGAATTCTCCAGGCAGAAATACTAGAGTGTTGCCATCTCCTTCTCCAGGGCTTCTTCACGACCCAGGGATCTAACCTGTGTCTCCTCCATACCACTGAGCCACTAGGGAAGCACCTTTTTCATATTTTCCAGTTTTCTACAATGAATTACTTTGATGCAAGGAAAAAAAAAACTTTTGGGAATATAAAATAATTAACCTCTTACCAATTTTTGCATTTTTATACTTGGAGTAGCCTGATTTGGGTTGACAGTGTTAACAAGATATGGGTAATTTTGTCCATGTCCCGTTGGAGAAAAAGGTCATAACCTGTAAATTTACAGCTATCAATTTAGAGATTAACTTTGCCAAGATTTCTGACTGTTTCTTCCTCCTGGCTGCCACCTATGTGATGATACTAAGAATCACAGAGGTTTGCTGATTAAATACAATCATTTCTTTAATCTCTATTTCATTTCCTAGTACATATTCATATTTTTCAGAGCTTCTCTAAATCTTTTACTCAGTATTATCAGCCTGTGAACAGTCAGTTGCAGAGAGATGGCCGTATGTAATTGGTTTAGATAACTTGGAGCTTGACCCTAGGTCTGGGAGGAAAGGATATCGGACAGTAAACCTGAAATGTTTGTTTAATGGTTGCTGGAATACAAATTGAATTAATTCTTTGCTGGATCCATTTTATCATTATCTTTTGTTTTAGCACTGATTTTTATTCCCATTTGATGACACCTCTCTCTAGTTAGTAATTCATTCATATACCATTATTAAACACACTGTTTGCCACCAGGGCACATTTTATTATAGAAGTAGTTACAAAAGTTGTGTTATTTTATGCACATGGTAAAAGCCGAAAGGTGATACAATGAAAAGTGAAACTCTGTGCCATCAGTCCAACTCTCTAGCTGTAATTACTGTTTCTTATGTATCTTACAGAAATTTGAAAGAATTTAATGCATGTGTTTCTTTTTTTTTTGACTTACTTGGTGGCTCAGTAGTGAAGTTTCTGCCTGCAATGCAGGAGATATGGGTTTGATCCTTGAGTCAGGAAGATTACCTGGAGAAGGAAAGGGCAACCCACTCTAGGATTCTTGACTGGGAAAACCCATGGACAGAGAAGCCTGGCTGGCTATAGTCCATGGGATCTCAGAAGAGTCAGACACGAATTAGCAACTAAACAACAATTCCTTTTTTCTCCTCAAACACTATATGTTACTACATATAGTGTTCTGAATCTTGCTCTTTTCCCTTAACATATCCTGGAGATTTTTTCCTTATACTTTTAGATAGATATACCATATTCTTGTAAACATTACATAATATTTCATTGTATTGATTTTCTATGAAATATTAAGGGCCCTTTTAATGTATATTTAATTATATAAATTAAATGTCCTATTAATATGTATTCACTTCAGTTTAATCACTCCGTCGTGTCCAACTCTTTGCAATCCCATGGACTGCAGCACACCAGGCCTCCCTGTCCATTGCCAACCCCCGGAGTTTACTCAGACTCATGTCCATTGAGTTGGTGATGCCATCCAACCATCTCATCCTCTGTTGCCCCCTTCTCCTCCCACCCTCAATCTTTCCCAACATCAGGGTCTTTTCAAATGAGTCAGCTCTTCGCATCAGGTGGCCAAAGTATTGGAGTTTCAGCTTCAACATCAGTCCTTCCAATGAACATCTAGGACTGATCTCTTTTAGGATGGACTGGTTGGATCTCCTTGCAGTCCAAGGGACTCTCAAGAGTCTTCTTCAACACCACAGTTCGAAAGCATCGATTCTTCGGCACTCAGCTTTCTTTATAGTCCAACTCTCACATCCATACATGACCACTGGAAAAACCATAGCCTTGACTAGACGGACCTTTGTTAGCAAAGTGATGTCTCTGCTTTTGAATATGCTGTCTAGGTTGGTCATAACTTTCCTTCCAAGCAGTAAGCATCTTTTAATTTTATGGTTGCAGTCACCATCTGCAGTGTTAGTTATTTATAATTTATCTGTTGTTAGAAACATTCCTATAGTAAATTACTTTTTTGTGTTTTTCAGAGTTTATATATAGTAAGAGTCAGCACACTGTGGCCCAACAACTTGACCTCTGTTTTTGTAAATAAAGCTATATTGGAAAACAAGCACAACCACTTTTTATAAAAGTTGCCACAACTGTTAACTTTTATTATTCATTTTTTTCTTGGCTTTCCTATTTCCTTGCATATACTCATATGCATATTCATCACATTTTTGTATGGAACTCCCTTTGTTTCTACTCTCATCCATTTGAAAGCCTACCCATCCTAAAATACTCAGGTCAAATGCTGTTTTTTTCAAGTTCTCCTTTAGTATGAGCTATTTAGTATCAGCATTGTTTGTCATACTTTATCTTTTACTTTCATATGTTAGTGTCTATGTTGTCTTCTTGTGTTTGAAGCTGGTTGAAAGCAAGGACTGTATGTCATTTGTGTCTTTGATGGCATCTGGCATACAAATGATTGCTTCATGTTTATTGAATGTGTGAATAAATCATGGTTCTACTTTGCCATAGTTATTGTTTAACTTAGATTAACTGCATTTAAATAATAATATTTCTAGTTTGTAATGTTTTTAGTTAAATTATACCTTTTCAAGCTTAACACAATAGTCAGGCACACTAGTTACTAGTATTTATGAGAGTTCTCTTACAAAGTATACTTAATATCAAAATAAACATTCAATGAGGAGTCATTTCTTTGTCGTTAAACCCCTTGTGAACCAGAAAGTTAGGCACAGGACTCCTGTCATGCCCAGCATGTTAAACTCAGCACTGGTAAGGTGGTGATGCACAGGAAGCACACTCATCTTTAATGGAAATGGTAGAGACAGACATGGAGTTCATAGGAATTAAACATGCTTCTGACCCAAGATGACCTCTTTTTCTTAAGCATTAGGGCTTTAAATAATCTACTTTTAGGAAATCTCATTACATAGAGATTAAGTTGAAGAAAGAGCAGGGATCCATCAGTTGAGAGGATCTGAAACTTAAAAAAGTGTTACTATGATTAGTCAGTACACACTTTACTAAACCCTACACAGTTTTAAAATGGAGTCCTTGAAAAAGAAATAATAAAGCTGGGAAATGATAGAAGAAAATGCAAGTGGAATTATTTTGCTTTCTTCTTTCACTGGACTGTGAACTTTTGGAGGGCAAGGACCGTATCTTGCTTGTGTCATAGAACTTCATGCAATAAATACTTGTTGAATGAAGTAGTAACACTGTCTAATGCAGAGCTTCTCTGCTGTCTTGTGAAAAACATTACCTTGAGTTGTATGCCCAGTGTGATTTCACAAAGTCTTTTATGAAAAGGAAGAAAATAAAATCAAAAGCTGTATACAGATTTTTAAGGACAATTTTCTTTTTCTGAGTGAAAATGCCTCTTCTCTGAAAGTGCCTGGAGTTGTTAGCCCAAGGTTCTGAGACTGTTACCATTGCCATGGAAAGCCCATGAAAGCGTCCTTCTGCTCTCTCCTAGGACCCCATTTATAAACTGGTGATTTTTAAGTTGAAATACATTCTTCTGGGTTTAATATTTTATTCAAGTGTTTTTTTTATACCATTGGAGGGAGTAGTTTGTATAAATGTGAAGGTAGGAAGCGAAAAAGTTTTTCCATTCTTGGCACTTGTCTAAGATACAGGTTTTATTGAATATTTCCAGTTTTTTTGTACACATTTTAATTTATTTATTTAAATTTTTTTTTAAAAAATAATTTTATTTATGTATGTATTTCTGGTTTTGTTGGGTCTTTGTCACTGCATGGGCTCTTCTCTGGTTGCCGAGAGTGAGGGCTCCTCTCTAGTTGTGGTGAGCATGCTTCTTACTGCTGTGGCTTCTCTAGTTGCAGAGCTTGGGCTCTAGGCACGTGGGCTTCAGTAGTTGTGGCACAGGGGCTTTGTTCCTTCATGGCATGTGGGATCTTACTGGATCAGGGATCGAACCTGTGTCTCCTGCATTGGCAGGCAGATTCTTTGCCACTGAGCCACCAGGGAAGCCCTGTACACATTTTTAAAAAAGATAATATAGATAAGAGAATTTAGGGTACTTCACTTGCCAGGCAAAGGAAATAATAGGTACATGGTAACATTATTAAGTTTATTGTTAAAATAGTAAAGGGATGTCGTAGAGGTAGAAAGCAGAAGGGAGATTACTTAAAATTTTACGATTATTCCTAGAGAACTGTATATTCTGAAGTTAGCCTGCCTGTACATTGTTGACATCTTTAAATGATCATTAGCTTAAAACTCTCCCTTAAAAAGTTTTCTAACAGAAAATGTCAAGATAACAATGGCTTATTAATATTGAGTGAATATTTAAAATAAAACGTTGTCTGCTCTTGTTAAAAATAATGTGTTGAAATCAGTGTGTTCTAGGTCAATGGCTTCTAAGACTCCAGTTGGATTCATTGGAGTCGGCAACATGGGGAATCCAATGGCAAAAAATCTCATGAAACATGGCTATCCACTCATTATTTATGATGTGTTCCCTGATGCATGCAAAGAGTTTGTAGATGCAGGTGAACAGGTAAGGCCTTTTCTGAAGTTTCCTTTAAGATATTGATGTTTAAAAATGTTTTTCAGATTTTGATGTTTGACATTCAAGTGTATAATAGCTGCTTGGAAGTATACATGATGGATTTGTAAAGTTAACTCATTATTAATTTTGTTTCTCTGGGTGTAATATTACATATGCATATATTATATGTAAAATACATGTATAAACACACACACACACACATGGGAGACTGTGTACTAGTAACCAAACTTAGAGGTTCCCCCCGCAAGATATGAAGGAAATTCTTGTACAAGGTATAGAGTGGTAACAGAGCTGAATGCAGTTCTGGAGCTGGGTGAATACTAAAAATTACTGACAAATATAGAAAAAAGTTTGAGAACAAATAAGCTTCTAGATAACAGACTTGACATAAATACTGAGAAGATGCAGTGCATATGGAAAGAGCAGATTTAGGTAACTTGGAGGCCATTTGTAGAACTGCATATCCTCTGTCTCCTTCTACCTCGTGGTTTGTGTGCCATATGGGGGTGGCTGCAGTGTTGTGTGAGGATGTGAGAGTAGCATGTTGGAACTTTTCTGGGTAGGGTTGTGGCTGCTTATGCCCATATACTCTCTGGATATTGACAGTGTACTACCAGCGCAGCAGGCTTACTGATGCCCTTAAGTAGCTTAGGGACTTAGACTTGTTGGAGAGATTTGATCAGTTCTTTATTCTGGGAGAGGTAGGGCATTACCATCTTCAAGGGTGGACAGGAGTTCCAAGTTGACATTCTGTCTGGGGTGAATTAATTGTTTTTTTCAGGAGATGCATATTGCTTTTTTGGGATAACACATCTATTTGGTGTTGGCACTTTCCAATAGTTTATGTATTTATTTGTAAGAATAACAGTGGTACATACTCTCTAAACAGAGGAAATCTCTATTCAGTACAGAATTTAATCAAAGTAACAATGGGAAATTCTTTGGGCATTTCGGGGACTAATGTTCCAGAAGTTTTCATGTCTGTGTGTGTTTATAAGAAATTCCATGAATTCCTCTTCCTCTTCCCACCCCCCTAGTAATAGAGAGGTGGAAGGTGAATGGAAACTGATTTACTGTGGACTGGCAAAGCAGATGCTTAGGGCCTTTCAGATTGTTTCTAATGCCCTTACTCTTCCCTCTGTTCCTGTAGCACCGAACAGCTTGCCCGTGGAGAACTGAAACGTTCATCATCCCTTTGTGAATCTCTTTGCTGCTGCTTCCCAGATTGCTGGAGCTTTCTGATACTCTGCTTAAATTGCCTCATACTCTAAAGAGTGTGAGGCATTCCCTAACAAAATTCTGGGTTTTTTAGTGTTGTTGATTTTGGGTAGATGTGAAGGAAGGTTGCCTTAAGAATAAGACTTAACACTTGAGTGGAGACATTTACATTTTAAAAGGGAGAGAAAAGAAACTAATATTTAATGAATACCTACTATGTGTCAGGTCTCTTACTAAATTTTTTGTACATATTATCTAATTTTATCTTCATAACAGAAGTATTTTCAGGAAACTGATGCTTGGAGAAGTTAAATAACATCCCCAAGGTTACACAGTGAGTGAATGGCAAGAGCCAGGATCTGAACAAAGGTCTGTCTTTGACTTTGGAGTTTTCACTCTTTTAATTATATGATGTATAGTCACTAACTAATGAAATTTATGTACGAGGCATTTTTAAGTGTATTTGTGGTGTCTTCCTTGATGATTCTGAAATAAGCTATCTGTTAACCTGTCTACAACCTAGACTACTAGAAAATAAAATGCCTAAATTTCTTTTGGATTAGATGATGTCAGGGCAGTAATGATTATATACCACACCCCTACTTAGTGTGTTGTTCTGCACCCATGAAATTTGTTGGAAGTAAATAATAGTTATCTGTTATGATAGATTGTATAGTTAGTGAGTATACAGTAGGTTGAATAGTAGCCCCCCAAAGAAGTAACTTAGAAAACTCTTAAAAGAAAGCATGAGGGTAAATCTTTATGACATTGGATATGGCAAAGGACTTTTAGGTATGATATCCAAAATCATGAAAAACAAAATTAAAAAAAAAAAAGACTTTATCAAAATTAACACCATTTGTGCTCCAAAGAACACCAGCAAAAAGTGAAAAGATAACCCATAGAATGAGATAAAATACCTGCAAATCAGGTATCAAGAAATATTTGGATTAACAGGCAAATTTGGCCTTGGAGTACAGAATGAAGCAGGGCAAGGGCTAATAGAGTTTTGTCTATTTTGTAGCAAACACCCTTTTCTAGCAACACAAGAGAAGACTGTACACATGGACATCACCAGATGGTCAATACTGAAATCCAATTGATTATATTCTTTGCAGCCAAAGATGGAGAAGGTCTATACAGTCAGCAAAAACAAGACTGGGAGCTGACTGTGGCTCAGATTATGAACTCCTTATTGCCAAATTCAGACTTAAATTGAAGAAAGTAGGGAAAACCACTAGACCATTCAGGTATGACCTAAATCAAATCCCTTATGATAATAGAGTAGAAGTGAGAAATAGATTCAAGGGATTAGATCTGATAGATAGAGTGCCTGATGAACTATGGAGGGAGGTTCATGACATTGTAGAGGAGGGAGTGAACAAGACCATTCCCATGAAAAAGAAATGCAAAAAGGCAATATAGTTGTCTGAGGAGGGCTTACAAATAGCTATGAAAAGAAGAGAAGCAAAAGGCAAAGGAGAAAAGAAAAGATACACCCATTTGAATGCAGAGTTCCAAAGAATAGCAAGGAGAGATGATAAGGCCTTCCTCAGCGATCAATGCAAAGAAATAGAGGAAAACAATAGATGGGAAAGACTAGAGATCTCTTCAAGAAAATTAGAGATACCAAGGGACCATTTCATGCCAAGATGGGTGCAATAAAGGACAGAAATTGTGTGGACCTAACAGAAGCAGAAGATATTAAGACGAGGTGCCAAGAATACACAGAAGAACTATACAAAAAAGGTCTTCACAACCCAAATAATCGTGATGATTCATCACTCAGCTAGAGCGAGACATCCTGGAATGCAAAGTCAAGTGGGCCTTAGGAAGCATCACTACAAAGTTAGTAGAGGTGATGGAATTCCACTTGAGCTGTTTCAAATCCTAAAAGATGATGCTGTGAAAGTGCTGCACTCAGTATGCCAGCAAATTTGGAAAACTCAGCAGCGGCCATAGGACTGGAAAAGGTCAGTTTTTATCCCAATCCCAAAGAAAGGCAATGCCAAAGAATGCTCAAACTACCGCACAATTGCATTCATCTCACACATTAGCAAAGTAATCCTCAAAACTCTCCAAGCCAGGCTTCAACAGTACATGAACCATGAACTTCCAGATGTTCAAGCTGGATTTAGAAAAGGCAGAGGAACCAGAGGTCAAATTGTCAACATCTGTTGGATCATCAAAAGTCCAGAAAAATATCTATTTCTGCTTTATTGACCATGCCAAAGCCTTTGGTGGATCACAACAAAATGTGGAAAATTCTGAAAGAGATGGGAATACCAGACCACCTGACCTGCCTCCTGAGAAATCTGTTTGTAGGTCAAGAAGCAACAGTTAGAACTGGACATGGAACAACAGACTGATTCTAAATTGGAAAATGAGTACATCAAGGCTGTATATTGTCACCCTGCTTAATTTAACTTCTGTGCAGAGTACATCATGAGAAACGCTGGGCTGGGAGAAGCACAAGCTGAAATCAAGATTGCCGGGAGAAATGTCAATAACTTTACATATGCAGATGATACCACCCTTATGGCAGAAAGTGAAGAAGAACTGAAGACCTTCTTGATGAAAGTGAAAAAGAGAGTGAAAGGTTGGCTTAAAACTCAACATTCAGAAAACTAAGATCAAGGCATCTGGTCCCATTACTTATGGCAAATAGATGGGGAAACAGTGGAAACAGTGGCTGACTATTTTTTTGGGCTCCAGAATCACTGCAGATGGTGACTTCAGCCATGAAATTAAAAGACGCTTACTCCTTGGAATAAAAGCTATGACCAACCTAGACAGCATATTAAAAAGCAGAGATATTACTTTGCCAGCAAAAGTCTGTCTAGTCAAGGCTATGGTTTTCCAGTAGTCATATATGGATGTGAGAGTTGGAGTATAAAGAAAGCTGAGTGCCAAAGAATTGATGCTTTTGAACTGTGGTGTTGGAGAGGATCTTGAGAGTCCCTTGGACTGCAAGGAGATCAAACCAGTTAATCGTGAAGGAAATCAGTCCTGGGTGTTCATTGCAAGAACTGATGTTGAAGCTGAAACTCCAATATTTTGGCCACCTGATGCAAAGAACTGACTCATTTGAAAAGACCCTGATACTGGGAAAGGTTGAGGGCAGAAGGAGAAGGCGACGACAGAGGATGAGTTGGTTGGATGGCATCACTGACCAGCTGGACATGAGTTTGAGTAAACTCCTGTAGCTGGTGATGGACAGGGAGGCCTGGTGGGTTTCAGTCCATGGGGTCGCAAAGAGTTGGACACGACTGAGCGACTGAACTGAACTGAAATCATGTATCTGATAAGGACTTATATCTAGCATGTGTAAGGAAGCCGTGCAACTCAAACAGAAAAGCAAGTAACTCAATTAAGTGGGCAAACTATCTGAATAGACATTTCCCCACAGAAGGTATTCAGACAGCCAATAAACACTTGAAAAGATGCCAGTATCCTTCATCATTAGAGAAATGCAATCAAGATCACAATGAGATTTCCACAGCCCCTAGGTTGGCTAGAATCACAAAGTCAGATGACAAGTGTGAAAAAATTGAACTATCACACACTGCTGATGAGAATTTAATTCTACTCCTAGATATATGTGAAGGAGAACGGAAACACATGCCCAGACAGGAACTTGTATATGAGTGGCAACATTATTCACTATAGCCAAAAGACAGAAACAGGCTAGATGTCCCATCAGTGATAAGAAAAATGTGGTATACCTATACGATGATATATTATTCCATCATAAATAGGAATGAAGCAGTGGCACATGAAAACCCAAACCAGAGAAATTTTTAGAGACAGAAAGTGGGTTTGTGGTTGCTTAGTGCTGGGTGGGAAAGAGGGAAGCAGGCACAGGAGAGAGATAGCTAATGGATATGGGATTTTTTTCTTGAAGTGATGCAAAGTTCTAAAATTATGATGGTTGCACATATCTGCAAATACCCTGAAAACCGTCAAATTATATACTTTATGTGGGCAAATTATATATCTCAATAAAGTTATTGGAAAAAAGGATAAATGTCCAGGTTCTAACCCCAGTACTTGTGACAGTGACCTTATTTGGAAACAAGGTCTTTGCAGATGCAATTAGGTTATATTCTTGAGATGAGGTCCACCTGGATTTTGCATGGGCCCTAAAGGCAATGATGAACATCCTTACAGAGAGACATGAGGGCAGACTATCTGGCAGGTCCTTGCTGACTTCAGAGTTAATACTGCAGCAAGCCAAGGAGCAGCGGGGCTACCGGAAGCTAGGAGTGGCAGAGGAGGCTCTTCCTGTGACGGTATCATAGTGGTGCCTACACCCTGATTTTGTCCTTCTGGCCTCCAGAGCTGTAAGAATAAGGTTCTGTGTTTTAAGCCACCAGGCTTGTGGGAACTTGTTGCGGCAGCCACAGGAAACCAATACAGCAAGAGTTTTGGGAAACTGGAACATGACTTTACCACTTAGTATCTGCAATCCCAGGAGAGATATTTAGTGTCTCCGTATCTCTGTTTCCTCCTAAGGATAATCATAACAACCTTTCTCAGAGAGTTGTTATGAGGATTACATGAATTCGTATTTGTAAAAAGCTTAAAGTCATGCTTGACATGGTAAGTACTATGTGTGTTAGGTCTAAGTTAGTTCCTAGAAGTCTTGGTTTCCCTCTGCTGTGCAGAGCTGTTATTCCTTTTCTAATGCTTTCTATTCACATGACAGTGTTAGAGTCTCTTACTTTGTGAAGTTACGTTGATCACTGTAGGTTAAGGCTACCTTAGACTCTCCTAGCAAAACAAGGGATAGAACCTTCCTTTATTTGCTACTTTGACTGATGTTTCTTGAGTACTTTCTGTGTGCTGGGTATGGGTATTATAGCCTGAAAGAAAATAGTTAGACAGTTTTGCCTTTGGGGACCAGTAGGAGGTATTAGATGATCAGATCAGGCAAATATGTGATTCCAAATTTTGATGTCAAAAGAAAAAGTAGCGTCTCCTCAGATTTCAGTAAAAAACCTGCGTTAACATTGGTTGAGAGGGCAGTTAGGGCTGTTCTCTGAAGACGAGCAGTGTAGGCAGATAGCGCAAGAATAAGCAGGATTTATCCAGATGAATAATGGGGACAAAGGGGCAGTTTTCTTTAAAAGTGGAAGGCTCTACAATGATGGCAGTATTTTTCACCAACAGCAGTTCACCTAGTGAGTGTTGATACTTTGGGTCTGAGTAAAGGTGAGGGTAGAGGGAAAAAAAATAATAAAAAGTGGAAGGCTCCCTCTTTAGCTTCTAGAGATTTCTACATTAGGTCAACAAATAGAGATTGAGTACTGGTATGTCTCAATTCTCAAGTCCTTCTTTGGAAGGACTGATGCTGAAGCTGAAACTCCAATACTTTGGCCACCTAATGTGAAGAGCTGACTCATTTGAAAAGACCCTGATGCTGGGAAAGATTAAGAGTGGGAGGAGAAGGGGACAACAGAGGATAAGATGGTTGGATGGCATCACTGACTCAATGGACATGAGTTTGAGTAAACTCCAGGAGTTGGTGATGGACAGGGAGGCCTGGCGTGCTGCAGTCCATGGGGTCGCAAAGAGTCGGACATGACTGAGCGACTGAACTGAACCGAACCAGTGTGTCTAGCAGTCCACCTAGTGCTGCGGAAAATAAAACAGGTTGAATGTGGCAATGTTTTAGATGTGTGCTAGGTAGCCAGACTAAAATTAGAAGGGAGTTTGTATTAAAATTGCATTTTGACTATAATGAAATGCTGAAGCTGGTTTTGAGGGCAAAAATAATAAGTAACTGTTAAGAGCCCTTTCATTTCTGATAGAAAACTGCATAAATATTGCTTTTAAGGTTTGCTGACCTGCACACAGAAATGCTGGTCTGAAATGAAAGTCACGTAAGACAAGATCTCTCAGACTCCTGAACTGAATCGAAATCAGAGGGTTCTGGGACACAGGCTCAGTCATTAGATTTCCCTTCTTTCCGTCTTCCTTGAGATACTGAAGTGGGTGTGAGGAAGGAAAAAAGTTGGGTTCTGGGTAGCTGCCCCTCCCAGAGTAGTGGATAGTGAAGACGTGCCCTAGCTTCATGCCTGCGGCTCCCACCCTTGACTGCCGCACATGGTGGGAAAGTTCTGTGGATGCTTCACTCTAAGGTGGCAAGCCTGGAAGGCAGGCTCCTCTTTTCTTACCTTCTGTCTCTGCTTCCCCTCAGAGTCTTGACTCTAAGGAGTCCTGTGTGTTTTTATTGTAACAGCAGTGGAGGGCAGGAGGACGTGAAATTTAGATGAAGGAAGGGACAAGGGTGAAAAGTAAAACAGCTTTGGGCCAGAGGGGGAATATTCTGTCATTAAATGTCATAAAATGAAAACATTTGTTGCTAAATGATTTATGCTGGCAGCTTAAAAACCATTTTGAACAGTGGCAGTGTCATTCAAACAAGTGTGATTTCTAAAGAATCCTACTTTAAAAGATAATTTGGATGAATGACTTCTGATATGTTAAAATGTCAGTATTATTTTATAGCTATATTTAGTTTTAAATGTTTGATAAAGGAAAAAGTGAGTTTCATTTTACCACTAAAAGATGAAGATAAGACTTAGGATTAGATGGGAAAATACAGGTGACAACCTTGAAACCTCTGGCTATTGTCCACAGTAGTGCAATGGATGGATTAAGAATTTAAAAATTCAGAGTATGTTTGAGTTAGTGCTTACATTTTAAGGACAGATGTCCCTTTCTTCCCTTAATGTTACTATCTCAAGGGAAGTCCATGAAATGGCAGCCAAAGGAAACATAATTTTTTCCCTCAAGGTTTGTGGAAAGCATGTCAACTGTGCTTTCAGTAGGAAAATTTGAGGGGAGAGAAAGTACCAAACTAGACATATCTGGAGGATCAAAAAGCAGTTACCTGGTTTTAAAGATCTTTGAACATCTCCTTGAAGAAGTGCCTTTTCAATTTTTAAAAAGCAAAAACTGAGAATTTGTTGTTTCATGTAACTGAAGAGTTGGGGAGTGGTCTGAACCTAAGCGCAGGTGAATTTTGGACACAGATGTAAGCAGATTCATTTCTGTCTGTGTCTTGGCCCCCCTTTCCGCAGGCCGGCTCTCCCTACCCCCAAGGTGCAGGGTGGCCACCTACAGCTCCAGGTGCAGAAGTGCTTTGGATGTGACCACCCTGGAGGGTTTCCCTCCAGCTGTACCTAGTAGTAAAAAAACGCTTCTGGATTATGAAGGAAATTTGTACCTTTACATGTTAACAAATTCTGTTGGGACATTTACATCTGGTTTAATATGTTGTTTGTGGTCATTCCCATTAAAAAAAAAAAACCTATGCCTTCCTCTTGAAGTAACCCTTTGTTATGTCTTTATTTCTGTTGGAAACTCAGGTTTAACCTGGGCTTCCCTGGTGGCTCAGCTGGTAAAGAATCAGCCTGAAGTGCAGGAGACGTGGGTTCGATCTCTGGGTTCAGAAGATCCCCTGGAGGAGGAAATGGCAACCCACTCTAGTTTTCTTGCCTGGGAAATCCCATGGACAGAGGAGCCAGGCGGGCTACAGGTTTAACCCTGAATGCATCTTTGCTAAACCTGAATGCATCTTTGAAACTTTTAGCATCTATTATAAGAATGTAACCCTGGTAATCATCAGCCCTTTGGGTTTTAGAAATCATGAATCAATAAATGGTGAATGTAGTGGTTTAAAAGCACAAACCTAGGAACTTGACTGTCTGGTCTCAAATCTCAGCTCTGAGTGACTTTAGACAGATTAACTTCTTTCTATCAATACTTAAAGTGTCTCATAAAATGTAAATAATAATAGTACCTTTGTTTTAGTCCTAGAAAACCTGGCACATAGGAAGTGCTTTTATTGCTGCCACTGCTAATACTACTGTTATGGTTGTTGCTTTAGTATCTATACCACATTTCTCCCAAATCTTCATCCCCAACATCACCACATAGAAATACACCATTGTCTTGATTGAGTCACTGAGTCTGGAGTTGCTTGGAAGAGACTTAGACATGTTTTTAAATCAAAGAATGATGATAAAACCAAATTAGGAGACAAAGAGAAATTTGACTGTGTCCCTGCTTAAAAATATATTCTGCAGAGTCCCTTGTATTCTGGACACAGAAGATACCAGTTTCTCTTTTTAAGCATTAGTATCAAGGGCATGTGACTTGTGCTTTATTTTCATTTTCATTGTCTAGGAATTTCCTTGGAGATGCCTCCGATCGTGGTGCCAAAAGTCTTGAGACTTATGCACCATTTCTGTGTGAGTTTTATGGTTGAATGATGCTTAATTGGATTCTCTCTAAAAACTTGGAAGCCATCTTGTTGTTCCTAGGTTATAAGGCTGAACATGTTTGGTTAAGAAAGTCTCTTGGGATCTAATCTGGCATCCACTCAGGTCTTGTTAAATGGAAACTTTAAAAGCCTCTTGCTGAGTGGGCTTCATCATTGTTGACCAAATGTTTCAAGATGTAGGCACAAACCATTTCAGTCAGTTTTTTTTAACGGTGGTGCAATTTTGAAGCAACAATATGCTTTTCTACTTGGAAAGATGAAAATACACAAAGTGGCATGTTTAACGAAGGTCATGTTCATCTTGTTTCTTTGCAAATTTCTCTGTCCCACTTAGTTTATTTGGAAGCAGTGTTAAGAGCTTGACTTATGTGACTGTTTTGTCTAGAAGAGACAGCGAGATTTTTCTCTTTATGTAAAATAGCTAGGTTAATTGTTGTCTCCTTCCACTGATAATGTAAAAAGGAAGTGCAGTTACATCAGTTACTGTGGACCCTGATGCCCATCACCCCCCACCCCCACAACAAGCAAAGCAGATTTTGTCTTCCATTTGTTGAGTCATCTACTCTTTATATTGTATACCTGCCATTGTACTTACTAGCAAATAGATGAATCTGATTGCAGAAATTCTTAAAAACTAGATATTTTGAAGGGAACCAATCTCCTGTAATCAAAATTGAGATAATAGAAAAATTGTTGTTGTTTAGTTGCTAAGTTGTGTTTGTTTTGTGACCCCATGGACTATAGGCCACCAGGCTTCTCTGTCCATGGGATTTCCCAGGCAAGAATACCGGAGTGGGTTGCCATTTAGTAAGGTTATCTTAATTCACAGTGGTGTAAGAAGGAGGCAGTTGGAATTGTCAAGACTTTCTGGAATGGCCATGACAGAGCAAAGCCATGGTCCAGGGTCAGCCAAATCAGTGACCACCCACACATGTGGAGGTGCAAAAGAGTCCTGAAGCACTGCAGATGCTTCCTTTCCTATCAGTCCTTTTTCACAGAGGCAATACCTTCCTAGAATTTAAATTTACTCAATGTGAAAAAATTTCCTTGCCAGAGTTTACTTTCTACTTTGGAGGTAGAAACCCTTAAAGATAACCCTAGTCAGTATTCTTACTTTGTTGGTTCAGAAACTGAAGTCAGCGAGGTTAAATGATTTGCACAAAAGCACACATGACTTTGTGGCTGGGCTATAACTAAACCCAGGTCTTTGCCTTCTAAATTAGTGTTCCTTTCACTGATGCATGCTGTCTGTCTGTGCTTATCCATTCAATTAGCAAATGTAATTGAAGGGACTCTAATTAGTTTGGCTTCTAAAGGCTCTTGTGGTTAGTGTCAGATTGGCAATAAGGTTTTTTTCCTGCCAGCTTTTGAGTCGTGGCCAAATTTTGTTAGTCAATTATTTCAGAGTCTTGAAGTCATCACATGGAAGGCAAGATGATTTGAATAACTGGACACACATGTCTGTCTTATCTGTCTAATAAACATGCCTTTTCTGTAGTGCAAATTAGAGATTGTTAAAATGTACTGAATGTGTATAGTCATTAGCTATGGAGTGGTTGTGGCCAGTAGAGTGGTGACATTCCAGCTATCACCATCATGGTATGTTTTTTCCGGACCTGTGAGCTTTGACACTACTCTCCTGTATAATTGAGGGGTTAGAAGGACTCTGGCAACCCAAGCATCCCAAGAAGCAGATGCTAAGGATGCAGGGGGCTGATTGGCCACCCCATGCACTTGGCAGTTGTATGAATTGGCAATGCCAGTTCATGTACATGAGAAGCTTGGAGGTGTGAAGTATTCCTAGATCTGTGAGCTAATCATTGGGGTCTCTGAAGGCATGTCTTAAGGAGCTATCTAGATGGAATTGAATTTCCTTCAATGGAAGAAACTCAGTTCCTAAGAGAAAGTTTGAAGTTGACTCTTAGACCTCGGGGCTGAGGTCTTAGAATACAGTCCCTGAAAGATCAAGAGAGATGGAGCTTCGATGGAAGGAAAGGCCATTGAAAGGTACGCCACCATTTTGTATGTGTTTATTACTTCATTTAAGTAGGGTGAACGGGTAGGGCTCTCTCCATGTAACTCATTTTCTTGACACAATCCAGAAGTAGAGAATTACAGCTCCTACAACCTTTCCTTGTCTTATCTTCTCATCTGACTGAACATTTTTTTTTTCTTGAGCAAACTTGAATTGTTTGCCAGGAAATAGTTGCCTCTTTTCAAATCTTAGTATTTGTTTGAGTGTAGGAAAGGATTTCACCTAACTGAAGTATTTCTTTGTCATTGGATGGAAAAATTTTTTTTTCTGGAATGATTTGTGGCAGATCCCTACTATATATCAAAATATACATGTTGTTGAATGTGCTGCATTGTAGACCCAAAAGTACTGTGTTACCTTTAGAATAAGAGAGACTATCTTTTTTCTTTTCTTTTGGTTTTTAGAGTCTGTGGTGTTTCAATTAATGTTAACACACAAAGTGACAGGACACTTGATGAAATTTTGAAGTACAACGTAGGAAATCCTGTTAAAACTTGCTTTATGTAGACTTTGATTTCGAAGCTGATGGTCTCTTATGGAAAATTGAAATGTAACTGCTTCTGGTTCATAATATTTAGATTGTACACTGTGTTTGGCTTCTCATTCTTTCATCAGCTGTACATCAAAGATAAAAAGAAAACGCTTTCTGTACTCCCACTGCATGAAAAACAGAGGCATTCTCATTCCCAAGATGCTTGTGTGCCAGTTCACATTTCCTTGTAGAAAATATATTTGTGTCTAATGCATAAGTAAATCATCCTATGGAGAAATCTTTGATTATCCTCTTGATAATCCTTTGTCTTTTTTTAAAGAGAAAAAAAGCTTTGGACAGGGACTTTTATGACAGGATGATGGATTCTTTCTGTTAAAGGGGAATTTTAGTCAAGAAGTCATCTCTTGGTCTCTTTTGGCCTCTATGGTGGCTGACCAGCTGGTCAGGTGTATCATGGTGGATGTATGCGAGAGAGTAGAGGATGTGGGGGATGTGAGTGAGGGCAGATACACCCACACTTGTATGCACGTACGTTCAGAGGATGGTCGGAGCAGCTTTCCTGTGTGGTGTGCTCATGGTCATCGTTAAAGCAGAAGTCAGGGTTGCAGAGAGGGCGTACCTTACGCGTGTTGGCTCGTCTTCCTTGTATGTGTGGTTTCCACAGGAGTCCTGGCAGCTCACGCTCTCAGACTTGCATGGTGGTCTCAGTCCGTGCAGTGCATGCTTGTTCTTGTTCTGACTTTAATGAAAAGGCTTATTTTTTTTTTTCCTCTTGAAAATAGAGGCTGGAAGATAGTGGTAATGGGGGCTTGAGAATTTTCTTGGAGATTTTGCTACTCATGAAATCACTGGTGAATCCTGTACTTCAGCTACCAGCTCTGTTATACTAGAATGTTTTTCTTAGAGCATCTACCAAGAAGTATGCTGTTTTAAGAATCCAAGTTGGAGGAATCCATGAGAAGTGTGTCTGTTCCCAGGACTGTTGGGTTTTGCCCTTTTCCCCCTCAATTCACTTCACACTTTTAAAAGTAAACAGTGGATGTGATTCCATAGAAACTGCATCTGTATGTGTGTAAGGAGTGGACTGTCTATTTTAGGCAGTAAGGCTTTTTTTTTTTTTTTGTCATTTGAAAACAAGTATTGGTTTTTATTCACTGTTACTGTTACAGTCATACATAAAAAGTGGGTCCTACTTGTGCTCTAGAAGCATTTAATTTAAATAATGTGCCTTTGCAATTTTTTTTAAAGGTAGTGTCTTCCCCAGCAGATGTAGCTGAAAAAGCTGACAGAATTATTACCATGTTGCCCACCAGCATCAATGCAATAGAAGCTTATTCTGGAGCAAATGGAATTCTAAAGTATGTATTTCTCAACTGTAGATATGTTCTTTCTATGATAGTTTATGAATTTCTCATTTGTTAGAACAGTTGTGAAATTACAGTTATGTTTGTTAAGCCTTCTTGTACTGTTTTCTTATGTCTTAAAAGTGAATGGTGTGGTTTCTCTTTCATTGTAAAGGGTTTATTTTTTCACTGGAGTCAAGTATGTGACTTTTGGGAATGAATTTTTTTTTGCTTCTCTTCCTTTAACTCTTGCATTAAACTTATACTTTCATTGGTAAGCTGTTTTAAGAGACTTTTTAAAGCTTGACTTTAAACTGTACACAAATGTTACAAGCATACTTTTCTTATGGTTTATAGAAATACAGGAAAAGATTTCTATGAGAAATAAAACCAAGCATTGGAAAGAACACTATTATTTAAAATTTATTATGAAATTAAAAGTTACTGTATGTCCTCTGGGTTAGTACATCTGTAGTAAGAACTTTGAGAAGCTGGAATTAAAGATTAGCAGTAGCTCCCTGAATAATATATAATTTAGGCCGGCATTTCCTACCCAGTGCCTGGCTTCAGGAACCTTTTGGTTAATTGGTATCTGCTGCCAGACCCTTGTGGTTATATTAGCATGGCAGCGGTTGCATTCTCAGTTTAGTCTTCTGGTTTTACTGATGCCTGTACCTAACTTGTTTTGTTGTTGAATTTTAGCAGAGAGCTAGAACAAACTGGTAGGCTCAGTAGACACGTGAAAGGCTGAAGGAAAGGGTTTTAATTTCATGAAGGTGTAATACATGGAATTTGAGGTTTTTGGAAATGGAATTGCTTTGGAAAATTAGCAAACTTAGAAGCAAAAGACACTTGATTATTAGGCAGAAAACTGATAAGAGAAATGTTTAGATTTCAGAGAAGGTTGAAAGACACTCATTTTGCATGAAGCCCTCAGGCCCACAGTGTGTGTGGTCCTGAAGTGACCTAGCTGTATCATTACCTAGTCTGTTCCAATTATGGCCCTGCTTTACCTCTCAGGGAAAAGTTACTAAAGTCTTTGTGTAGACAAAATCCTATGTTTATTAATATCCTTTATTAGGAATATGGTGGCCACCAACCAGGGTGGTTTTGTCTAGGGAGTGCTTTGAAGGAGTTTGGCTTTTACATTGAACTGTAATTTGCTTCTCATGGGTGGTTCTTTATTTTCTTCTGGGTCAGGATCACTTCCCTACACCCAGTTGCCTGTGTAGTTTTTGAGATGATTTCCCATTTGATTAAAAATTTAAGATCTTAAAAATACTAATATCACGGAAGACTGGTAAACATAATTCTCATATTTTAGGGTATATACATCCTGGAGTAATCTATAATAGAGTATGCTATTTCCTTTCTATGGAACATACTCAGTTATTGTACTTAGACCAGGTCAATTCATATGTCAAAAATTGTTGCTTAAAGCATTTTATGTGATATTTTTTTTCTGTAGAAAAAAATTGTTTAATAGTTTTAGCAATGATTTTATGTTCCTTTAATATTTATATTCAGTGTTAATTTTCCAATCATAGTTATGATTAAATGTCTTGCAGGTTAGTTTATCTGTAGTAAAAACTTTGGGAAGGTTAGCCATAGCCCTTTAAAAAAATTATAATTTAGGTCTGAGTTTCCAAGCCAGTGACAATAGCATAGATTATATACTGTAAGGGGACTCGACAGGTATATAGTCTGTATTTAGAGTACAAACAAAACTTTTACTTTAAAGTGAAAGTGAAGGTCACTCAGTTGTGTCCAACTCTTTGCGACCTCATGGAGTATATATTCATGGAATTCTCCAGGCCAGAAACTGGAGTGGGTAGCCTTTCTCTTCTCCAGGGGATCAATCCAACCCAGGTCTCCTGCGTTGCAGGCGGATTCTTTACCAGCTGAGACACAAGGGAAGCCCTTTACTTTAAGACTGCTGTTTAAATATTGATATAAAATATGATATATGAAAATACTGCTTCCCCCTTTTACCAGTGTATATATATAAATTTACCATAAAGAACAAGAAGACTCTTTGAGATTTCTAGGTCCATTCCTATATTTTCCTTAGTATCTGTTTGATATTTTATTTTATCTTTACAAAGTTATAATTATTAAAGAATATGCCATTCTGAGGCAAATGGCTAAATTTTAATTGCTTATATTTTTCTACCTAGTGGAAATAAAATGGACATGTGAAATTTGCAATATGGCTTGTTAAAGACAAGTAAATTACTTTTTAAAGAGACCCAGCTATTTTACAAACAAAAATTTAAATCTTACCAAATAGCCCCTTTAAAGTTAATAGGTGTTTTAAATTGCTTACATCTTAGCTAACCTACATTATTATGGTTAATGTGTATTTCATGTGAAACCAGAATTTATACCATGTAGTTTATTAGGTTACTTTGGTTTGTTTGAAATAGTTTGAATTTACTTTGAACTGTAATTGATCTGAAAATGAATTTTTTGAACCAGTTCTAACAATGAGCTTTTTAGAAATATAATTGAGTTTTGGCTGTTCTGGGTCTTTGTAACTGTGTAGGCTTCTCTCTAGCTGTAGCAAGCCGAGGCTACTCTCTAGTTGTGGTGTGCAGGCTTCTCATTGCGATGGCTTCTCTTGTTGCAGAGCACAGACTCAGTAGTTGTGGCACACGGGCTTAGTTGCTGTGCGGCATGTGGGATCCTGCCTGATCAGGGATCAAAACCATGTCTCCTGCATTGGCAGGCAGATGCTTTACCACTGAGCCACCAGGGAAGTCCCTAATAATGTTTCTAATATTTACACCAGAAACTTCTTGATATCTGGCAGCTTTTAGCAGATTCTGATTCTATAAGTAGTTGCATGAAATACTTATTCAGAGTTGTAAACTGTATTTTTAAAACTATAAAACTGTACTTTTAAAAAAACTGTATTTCTGTTTGTTTACTTAGAAAAGTGAAGAAAGGCTCACTCTTAATAGATTCCAGTACTATTGATCCTATGGTTTCAAAAGAACTGGCCAAAGAAGTTGAAAAAATGGGAGCAGTTTTCATGGATGCCCCTGTTTCTGGTGGTAAGTGGTAGCTAAAATAGATGCACACCTATTCTGTTTGTCAGAAGTAACAGTTACGATTTTGTGGTACCCAAGAAAATCCAATTATTTTTAGAGTTACTGCAGATTCTCAGTTTCCTCGTTACAAATAAAAACAAAGCAAAACTGACTTACGTTATTTAGCCCTCTCAAAATACAATGCTTGTTCTAAACTCAGATAAAAGGATGTTATAGCTTTGAAGAGCTGTGAATCTTCGATCTAGATTGCTGTGGATAGGGCTAGATCGATTGCTAGAATATTTTAACTTTTCAGAACAGATTCAAGAAATAATTAGCCTGAATACTCTTGTAACTATTAAAGAAACTGAAGAAGTAGCAAAAAAGAGAAGATGATTTCATGAGGAAAATACTAGGCCCAAGTGATTTTGCCAAATGTCATCAAACTTTCAAGCAGAATACCATCTCAACTTTATATGAACTTTCCCAGACAACAGAAAAGAGGAAATGCTTCCCGAATCATTCTATAAGATGTGTCTAACTCTGATAATTAAGCCAGTTAGAAACATTATGAGAGAGAAGAACTATAGGTCTACATCAGTCATGAATATAGAAGTAAAAACTTTATAAAGTACATCAACAAATGACATACAGCTGTGTATGGACGAGATCAGACACTGCAACCAGGTTCAGTTTATCTCATGTATGTATAGATGGCTTAATAGTAGAAAAACCTATAAATAAATTTCACCACATTACATACGTTGAAATCATCAGCATATCAATCAGAGGACAGGGAGCTAATAAAATTCTAAAAGCTTAATATTATATAAAATACTAATATGGTTATGGGTATTTTGGAATGGCAGGATTATGATTTTCTGTAATTGACAAATTTTCCAGTTATTGTGTAATCAAATATGTATCCACATACACATACATATATACACATACATGTGTAATTATAGCAATATGGCAGTAGACAATGGAATAGCAATTTTGTTCCTATTAAACTTGATTGTTGGCTTTGGAATTAAAAAATAATGAAATATAATAATTTAAATCAGTTTCTTTTTCATAAAGAACCTAGTGGGTTTGTAAAGGAATCTTATATCCCAAACCCTTTTGAGTATAGAAAGTGAAACTCACGCAGTCGTGTCCGACTCTTTGCGACCCTGTGGTCTATACAGTCTATGGACTTCTCTAGGCCAGAATATGGAGTGGGTGGCCTTTCCCTTTTCCAGGGGATCTTCCCAACCCAGGGATCAAACTCAGGTCTCCCACATTGCAGGTGGTTTTTTTTACCAGCTGAGCCACAAGGGAATCCCAAGAATACTGAAGTGGGTAGCTTATCCCTTCTCTAGTGGATCTTCCCAACCCAGGAATCCAACTGGGGTCTCCTGCATTACAGGCAAATTCTTTACCAGTGAGCTATTAGGAAAGCCCTTTGAGTATAGGTGGAGGCCTTTGAGTATTTTTATAATTTATAAAAATATAAATTATTTTTAGCCCCTATAATTGTTATATTGAATCATTTAAGTAGGATTGTAGGTGTAAAGATTTATAATGTGGTATGGATCTTTGATTACGAAATACTAATAAGCAATTTTAAGCTTGGTATTGGAATTTATTTATAAAATAGATTCAGTAAATGAACAATTCTTTGTTCTTTGAGTGGTTCTGTAATTTAATTTTAAAATATATCAATTGATCTTATTGATTGATCTTCTTTTGCTTCAAGAGTATAGCCTGAAATTATCGTTTGATAACGAAAAATACCAACTTGATTTTTAAATGTTATGTTAACATTTAAAATGCAGTCTTCTTTGTGATAAAACTTCAAGATTGCTCCTCGTCCTTATTAAGTTATTTTTATCACAGTTTTGTAGTTTTAGAGTATAAAAATGCTAATTTGTAAAAGTGAATTCACTTCAGTCTGATCTGTATTACAGATTGAAAACTTTGTGTAGAGATGGTTTGTGATAATTTGTTGCTTGACACATCATCATTATGAGATTGGCCAGCATATAATAGAAACTTATGTTTGTCTTCTCATAGTTATTATTTTTATATTTTTAATATGGGTTAAAAATGTCTGTACTTTCTCAGTTAAAATAGGGGAAACTTGCTATAAGTAGAGTTAGCAGGTTTAAAAATCATTGTATTTTAACTAAATAAAATTTAGGGAAAGGGACCTGGGAAAAGCCTGGGCTTTCAGTTTTACAGAGGTACTATGTTTGTTAGTCTTAAAACATATATTATTTGAGGTAATTTTAATAAAATCTTTTAAAAATTTCCCCCATTTTTATTCTCCTCCCCCAGTCTTCATTTGTTTCTTATCTTAGACTTTAAAAATGCATTTTTATGTAATTATATAGAGGTGTTACCTACAAATACAGTAGTATTCTGAAAACTAGAATGGGAACACGTTATACTCCTTATTCTGTGGTTAGCATTTTAAAGAGAACCTTTTTTAAAACTCAGATGAAGAATTTGAAGTTGTACAGATTTTTAAGACAGTGATTTCTTCAGTCCAGCCCTTTCTTCTGCTTTCTGCTAGCTTTTATTCAATTTTATTTGTTTCATATGACTTTTTCTAAAAAAACTAAAAGCAAATGATGCTTAAACTGTTCTACTTATAATCCCGAAACTAATGTAAATAACTGTTATATGCTTTTACACTTATCGCTTTGTACCATAGATACTACTTTATAAAATATTTTGACATGCCTCAACCTATTTTGATGCTTCCTTTTTTAACTTCCCCAGCCAAGGACCGAACCATTTTCCTCTGCAGTAAAAGCACAGAGTCTTTAACCACTGGACCACCAGGGATATCCTGGTGCTTTCTTTTGAAGCTGTGAAACTGTACATGTCTTTATCAAAGCCCATATTACATTATATTTATAGGTGTTGATTCTCTTCTTCCTGTAAAGCTTAATCTTTCTGAGTGCAGGGAGTAACTTTTTTCTCCCAAATTTTATTAAATATGAATTTATATACAAAACACATAAAATTGTAAAGGTACAAACTATAAGTACACATCAGGTCCATGTGTTCCCCCCTCCCAGTTTAAGAAATAAAGCCTTACTATTACCTTTAAAGTTCTTACATGTTTCTCCTAGTCTTTGTCCTATCTGGGCTGGCTGCTGCTGCTGTTAAGTCGCTTCAGTCGTGTCCGACTCTGTGCATCCCCATAGACGGCAGCCCACCAGGCTCCCCCGTCCCTGGGATTCTCCAGGCAAGAGCACTGGAGTGGGTTGCCATTTTGTTCTCCAATGCATGACAGTGAAAAGTGAAAGCAAGGACTCTCAGTCGTATCCGACTCTTCGAAACCCCATGAACTGCAGCCCAGCAGGCTCCTCCATCCATGGGATTTTCCAGGCAAGAGTACTGGAGTGGGTTGCCATTGCCTTCTCCGTCTGGGCTGGCTATTAATACTTAATTTGACCTTTCTGGATATTTAAAGAGAGGGTAACACCAGATCTGATTCATACACCTGATTCTAGGCTAGTGAAGAATTTTAAGTTCTGAAAGTGGAACATTTATGTTAAAAATCAGCTGGAAACCTTGTAGATGAGTCACAGATCCAAAGAGAACCACTGGAATTTGAAATTAGATTTGACTATTCTTTAGTAAATGCTCTTTAAGCAAGGAGGAAAGGAAATTGGTTAGTTCATATAATTCTACCACCTTTAGTTTCATTTTCTGTTGTACTTCTGTTGATAAATTGAAAGATCTTTACTTTTACTTTTAAGTTCCAGAGAACCTGGAACTTAAAATTAAAAGTGAAGGTCTTCATCTTTTTCTTCAGTGGAATGTCTTATACTTAAATTATTGTATTTGTATAATTCTTACAGTGTTATATACTGTTTTCTGATCATATATTCTAATATTCTCTTTTATTCTGATGGGACCTTGATTGCAAGGGACATGCTTTATTCTTCCTTTCATGCAATAAACATTCATTGAGTACTTGCTATGTACTAGGTATGTTCTAGGTACTAGAGATAGAGCTTTAAAGATACTCAACATCTTTTGTCTTTTGGAGCTTATGATTTGATTGGAATAGAGAGGATAAGCAAACAAGAATAATTTCAATAGTAAGAACGATGAAGGAAAAAACACAGGGTAAACATTTAAGAGACAGACCAAGGAGAGGGCCCTTTTACATCGAGTGGACAGGAAATCTTCTCTGGGGAAGTGACATTTAAGCAGAGATCTAAACACATAGGTCCATGGGTAGAGTGTTCTCAGTGGAGAGAGGTACTCCGTAAAGTAAGAGGTACTCTGTAAGGTAAGAGGCACTGTGTACTTGTTCTGAGGCATGAACAAGCTTGATATGCTTGTAGAACATTTGTCTTTGTATTGCTAGGCCTTAGCAGGTAGTTTCACTTGGAGTTAGTTAAACTGGATCACCTGTGTATTGATTCTCTATATGTCTAATGTCATGCCTTTGTTTAACAGTTTGTTTATCACGGTAAGGCTAACCAAGATCTCTGTCTGTTAGCCATGACACTGGCCTTATAAGTATGATGCCCTAATCTGTTTATCTATCTTGTGTAAATAATATCTTTATGAAAGTTGTAATCCTTTAACGTGAAATGTTATTTAGTGACACCGTTTTGGACACATGCATCTTTTTTTTGCTGGGGGTGTGATCTGCTACCACAGAGTTAGTTCCAGGTTGATCAGCTCTCTTGTATAATGAATGCTAGATATAAAGCAAATTAAAAACTATTGTTTGTAATTGATATCTAAATACTGTTCTTTCTGTGCCAAGGGCATAATTATAGCATTTAACTGCTTGAATAAATGAAGAATAAGATGATTGATTGCATAGTATGTAGGTTTGCACAGAAACCTTGAGTTGAAGTGACTCTGAAATGGCTCTTGTAGATAACCCAAGGCTTTCTGTGCTGGCCAGCCTCATTGATTTGCTAAACTGTATTGCCCTTTTAATGTCAAAAGGATTAATGTCAAAATTAAATAATTGAACTTGTGTGTATGTGTTTGTATAACAGTTCCTGACCAGGAAACCAGATTTTATACTCTACTTGGCTGGGTTAAATTTTAGTAATTTGTTTGAGGTATTCTTAGAATATGGAATAGTAAGCACAAGACCTATTAAGGAGTTTCTCTTAGAGCGCTAAACTTGCTTGCTTAATTCTTCAATGAAAGTCTCACATAGACTCCATTATTGTTTTTAAAATCAAATGTGCAAGTCTTGGCCTTTACCGCTCACTGAATTGGATACCTACTGTTTTTCCACTCGACCTGTATCTAATTTATGGTAAAGGGAGCACAAAAACAAAATTTATTTATGTTTTGGCACCTAACACCATTATGGTTAAGGGTCTCTTGGCATTGCCATTAAAACATTTTCTTGGAGAGGTTTATAGCTTGGCAATTTTACTTTGCTTTGGGCTGAAACATTGCTATTTCTGTCCAAAAGCAAATTCTTTTACCAAATTTCATATAACTTAATTTACTGTGGTTTGTAATGTGTGTGTGGGGGGGAAGAGCTATCATAGGAGGTCTTTGGTGCTCTCATAAGCTGTTTGATTACACAGTAGTATTTTGTGCAGTATTCATTGTTGAATTTTAGTCTTACCTCAGTAATATTGTTTTTAATGTTTTGAAATAAGTTGGTTTAACATGATTCAGATAATTCATTTTCATGGGTTCTTTCCTTTAAAGAATTGTATTATTGTGATGATTTTTAGTTCTTTTAAAATGATCAGTTTCTATTTTTTATTATAAAACTTAGAAGTACTTTGTGGCATTGACTTCTATATCAGAGACTTGGATTATTCTATCTTAAAATGCTAAAGTAAGCTTCTCCTTGGTCTGATTGAATGGTATTTAAAACTTTAGGAGTGACTTAAATAATTAAATTTTTCTTTAACTTGATTTAATGGACAAATCTATTTCTTTAGAAATGACATAATATTCATCAGTACCAGTATACCCAGAAATGAGTTAGTTGTGTTATCCGTTTACCCATAATTTTACTTATCACCCTGTATCCATTAAGTATCCCTTCTGTCTCTGGAGAGTCCATTTTGCGTGGGATTTTCTCCAGTTTGCACAAAGTGGTTCAGAGATGTTTGGTAAATAAATTCCAAGGATTTCTTTGAAATTAGTCCTGAAGAAGAGGTGCCCATAAAAGCTTCTTTTACATTCTTTGGCATGTCTGAAACTCCCTTACAACTGTTGTTGTGGATGAGAGTCCCTATACAAGGTGTTAATGAGTTCTTAACATGTTTAGAGAAGACTGCTGACTCACTGCCCAAGATAACACGGTTGAGGCAGCATTAATAATTTGTCTCCTAAGGAAATAGTGGAGGAGTGGGTTAGAGGAGGCAGGGTGATCACTTCGTTCAGTGTTTGTATTATTACTATCAGTTATTGTTGGTAATAATTATCATTGCTAACAACAACCTAGTTTATTTCTAAGAATTTACCCTCTTGCAGTTTGCAGTTCTCTCCTCTCCAAATCTGCAGGCCAGATTTTAACTGCATCTCAATTTCCAGCCAAGTAACTATTACCAGAGTTGCTCTTGCCAGGCTCTGTCCTGTGGTGGAGGGACACTGTTCTCTTCACATGGTTCTGTTGGAAAGTGCATGGATAAGGCAGGGGTCCTGCCTCAAGAAATCCTGGGGTATTTTTAATGTCCTTTAATTGCCATTCAGGATGTAAGTCAGACCAGACACAACTGGGTCTGGTCACATAGTTTAGAACTGCCTAGCAGTGTTTATATAAAGGTGAAATAGATTTGGTAAATAAAGCTAAGGCTATTAATTGTATATAATTTATTTTTCATTAACATCTATTGATTCCTTAGCAGCATGAAATTAATTCCAGTATCCCTGATGTACTATATGTCTTTATTTTGTTTTGCTTGTGATCCCTGGATAGCTACTGGGGGGAAGTGAGAGGAGGCAATGGAATTAAGAATTTGACAAGGGCTTTGTCATCACAAACAGTTACCAGATTTATTTGCAGTTTTTCAGTTGTCTGATTTTCTCAAAGTTTGATAATATCAATAGATGAAAAGTATATTACATTGAATTTAAGACCTTCTCTGTATATATTTGTCATACAATTCTATTTTATTTTACATTATTTGGGATATTTTAATTGTGAAAAATTTAAATTTACATGCAATTTCTTGGTAGCCATCCTTCCAACATGACCAGTGAAGGTTTGATAACCAGCTCACCATCTCTCTTCTGCGTTAAGTAATTTAAATCGACCTGAAGGTAGAGAGTTTTTATTGTTATTTTCTGTTTAGCTCAGATTACATCCAGCAAGGGAGAGGTATGGACTCTTTTCTAAAAGAGTATTAGGAATTGTAAGATTTGCACCTGACATCTTTTTTATAAATTAAGTGTTGATTATTAGTTGTTGTCTTCTGAATATTTATCCTTTGCAGTCTCTAAGACAGTATTGTTCTTATGGAGCTTTTTTTTTTAAAGTGAAGCACAATATGAGGCCAGGCATACAAGTGGTTTTATCATTAATTATGTTTCTCTTCGACTAATTCTTATGTGTGAGGGTAATACTTGTTCTCAAGTGGCCAACATTTTAATGTACTATGTACATACAATAAAAGAGTAGAAAAATAATCTTGGCAGACAACTGAAATAGTTAATTTGCTTTTCTAACCAAGATAGGTTTATAAAACTTTCTGAAAATTAAGAAATGAGAGAATTTTTCTTTGCATTAATTCCATATTAACCCTTTACCTTAGGCTATCAAAATTTTCTTGCAGCATTTTTTCCATTAGATAAGCGGCTACAGGAAGAAGGATAGTTGATTTATTGTAATTGTGAAATATCTGCAACCACTCAGATAGTTGAATTATTTTGACATAAAATCCTGAGTAGAGATGAGATTTTTTTCTTTAAAAGTAAATGATAATTTTGAGAACGGAATAGAAGCAACAGTATAGTTCTGGCTTTGAGATCTGTAATCTTTAGTAGCAAACGTTTAAAAACAGCATTTAGGAATTTTTGATGGTATCTTATGGACTTTAATTGGGCTATACTTTTATATTCTTAGTAGTACTCGTATAAAATCAACAACTTTTCATGGTCGGGCATTTACATCTTAAATCTTACACCCTGCTCTGTTGGGAAATAGATCCGGCAACACTGAGTATTTTGAAGTTTATAGAAATAGCCTACTTTTACACAGAAAAGTTGCTTTATGTAATATTCATGAGCTGGTGGACAAGGGTGAGAGCGAGGGTAGAGGGAGGCTGGGTGGGTGCATGTCGGGGATTGAGAAAGCTGGCATTGTCCTTCTCCATTTTAGCTGGTAGTTTGGAATAAAACTGCAGGATTAAATTTTTTGGAATCGTTACTACCCCAAGTGGGAATGTAAACTATATTGAACACAATTTATGTTGCCTGTTAAGAAGTCAACTGAACACTAGTTAATTAGTTTACATTATTACATCACTTCTAGTAGACTCAAACTGGTACCGAGTAAGAGGAGCTCTATCAGGTGAGCTGACTGCTACCCATATGGGGCTCTAAGATAATGATGAGTTTAAATTTCCTCTTAGAGCTAAGTGAGAATAAAACTGGAGGCAATAAATACTCTGGGCCAAAGCCATTAAATGAAAAAGCTGGGAATTCTCCAGCTCTTGACTTAAATTGTTTGTTTATCAGCTGGCGCCTAGTCTGGAGTCAAGAGCTGGAGATTTCTATCTGTGACAGAACTTTGAAACTCTTGCAGGACACTTTCATTTCAACTTAAGGTAACTTGAGTTTATAGCTTTGGCTTTAAAGATTACTAATGATTTACTCATTTCCTTACCATTTAACCAGAGTGGACTTTTTCCCAGGAAGGGATCTGTGTTTATTTAGGGCCTTTGTCTGCGGAGGGATTAAAAGGCAGCCCACCAGCATTGTGAACTTGATGGTAATAAAAGGTCACCAAAACACACCATAAAAACATTCTTACCATGGAATTAATTATACAGTGTAATTTTACAAAGCAGTTCGGTTATCCATCCCTACACCCCCAGTTCTTAAGTATTTCATCTCTTAAAAATTAGAGCTTTGGTACAGTTTTAGGTTTTTGAAAAAAGAAAGATGTTTGGCTTCCTTTATGATATTTAAACACTAAGCACATTGTCACATGCAGTTAATTGCTTAAAATTTTTAAAGTTTTAAAATAAAAATTAGTCGTTATTATTAAACGGCAGGATGAATAACTTGTTTAGGAGGAAGGCAGAGTAGTCTGAAGGGGTGATTGATGTTTTCGTAGAACAGCTCAGTTTCTAAAAATCTAAGCTTTGTTAAAAAAAATTTTTTTCTGTGCCACCAGGTGGCATTGCATCCAAACCTGCTTATGATAAAGGGAGGATTTTAAAATACATTCTTTTTTGTTCAGGAGAGGTCAAAATACTTTTTCTAGATTTTGCTTTTGAAGTTAGCTTAAAAATGCATCTAATATCAAGGTTGATTAATTGTCACTCTCCAAAGAACTGAAAAGATTTCTGAACTGAAGTATTTGTGTTTAGGTGGTTAATACTGAAATGAAAGTAAATTAAAACGTTAAGACATTTGCAGAGGATTACCTTTTTTTTTTTTTTTAAAGAAAATGAACATTTAACAGTTGGATATTTTTTTGGTTTTGTTTTACTTGTCTAAACGCTGGAGAGAGGATCCTGCCTATGAAACCCTCAAAAATGTTGCAAAAATCCACCTCCCCTCAACCAATGTGGCAAATTAGTGCCCTCCTCCCCTCAACACCCACCCCAGGTCTTATAAAAGCGGTGTCAGCAGGTTTCACTGTATGGGAATTTTTAAAAAGAGGGAAGGACCCCCGAAATGTGCAAGTTGGTCCTTTTCACAAGCCTAACTATGAGGTTCATTAGGCAGTTCACGTTCATGTCTTAAAAGCTGTTTTTGGAAGAGTAAATTCTTGCAGTTTCCTGTACTGGTTTTGAGGGAGTCTTTATAGTCTTTTGAGTCAGCCCATTTTAAGAAAGTGATAATGTAAAAGCAGGAAAAAAAAAAGTCTCATTATAAATTTTAATAAAAAGGATTCTTTCATTAAAATACATTAATGTTCTATTTTTATGAAACCATATAGAAGTTAATAAACTCTTCAGAAAAAATTGTATGATACAGGTATTCAGGTGCCACAATATTTTGTCAGAATAAATAAGGTTCAGTGTATATTCTATTGATTTTTATCCTTTTAAAAAATGTGTTCACTGTACAGAGAGATGTTTAATGCTTGGCTTTACTTATCAAAATGCTTTATGAGATGTTACTCAGTTTACATTCTCACCTCTCCCTCTGAGGCTTCTTAGTGTGTACAGCCTGATTAAGAAATGTGTATGTTTTCAGAGTAAGTGTTTGGCCTCCTGCTTTGATGTTCCTGCTTTTATGTACACACCCAGACACACAACACAACCCTCTCCTCCCCTATATCTTGAATAACTTGATTGTAATGTGTGTTGTGCTAAAACGAAATACATACAAGCCTTCAGTATTACCAAGAAAACTTTGTTTTAAAAATTAGGAAAATTTCATATTTGAAACTTGACAAAAGGTGTGTGTGACTCTTAACACTGAACATCTTACTTTTAAACCTGATACAACAGTTTGCTTTTTGGCTTTGTTGTATGCTGATATTTCTCCTTGTTTAACATCAAAAAGCTATAGTGGTTTTTCTTTATAGATTGTGCCTGTGTTCTGGAATTGCCTCCTGCTGTCCATGAATTGCTTCTTGGTTTTTTTTGTTAGAATTTCTCACCAGGGTTTTTGTGAGCTATGTAGCCAACATTAAGGGGAGGCAGGGAGAAGAATTTGATACAGTAGGCTGGATTAGTAAAAATTATACTATTTATAATTATAATTGAGTCAGCTTCCTGGCTCAGTATATCAGTTTTTTGTAATAAGAATAAGCACATGCAAATCTCCTGTAATAATATGCATATATAATTGCCTACAATGACTTTTTTAATTTATTTTTAAATGACTTATTTTGCTGAAATTCTAGAAATCTACTTTTCATTAAGAAATAATAGGAAAAAATCCTTACTCTTAGGGTGTGTGTAATTTAGTAATGAAGCATTAAGATTTTGGCTTCTTTCACTTCAGTTGGAAATAGTATTGGTGTAAGTGAGTGTTGCCATGGGAACCTCCACATAGATATAAAAGGCAAGACTGTCTAACTGGAGGAGGAGGGGCAATGTTCTCAAATACCACTGGCTTAAATGATCTATTTTATGTATATGTTGGGGGTCTAGAGGGACCTAGGATAAGAAGGAAAGAAAAAGTAGTGTAGAAAGTAGACATTAAAGTTAAAACCGTGTACTCATACTTTTGGAGTCTCATAGATGGAAGTGTTTTAAAATTTAAATGGATGAAATGTGATTCCTAATTATTTGTATCATTTGCGTATGTTGGGGAGTGTCTGCATATCTTATTTTTAAATTGTATTGATGGAACATGTTTAACTTATTTGATTTTAGATAAAATATTTAATTCTGTGAAATTTTCTTGGTTGGAAAGATAGGATTTCCATCTCTGAGATGGCTTTAATTATAAATTTTAAAGAGTTTAACATACTTAATTTTTTTCAGATATCTGAAAAAAAAATTTTTTTATCTGTAACTTTGCTGATGAGCAGACAGTTAATGTGGGCTTTCAAAGGAAAACTGACTTTTAGACTTTACAGTATTTTTAATATTAGATTTTTAAAATTAAAGAATTTTTTGCTTTTCTATAAATATGGGTCAAGGAAACAATGATTACTTTATTTACATGTATAGTATTGTATGATTTTCTAAAATAAAGAATGAAAAGAGCTAAAGCAGCATCAAATCCTTTTATATCCCCAGGAGCACGTGTAGCTGCTGACAAATAGGTTTAGAGAACAGCCAGTTTCACTGCTATGTAATGGTTTTTGTTTTATGTATATTTATGCTACAGAAACCAGTGAAATTGTGCCAAACAGGAGTTAGTGTGGTAAAATGCAGCATTATTATTGCAGTTTTAACACTATAGACTCTGGTTGTCATATATGCGTGTAAAAAAAAGACATTAACCTGACTAAAACTGTTTAAGCTTACAGTTTTAGCCTTTCCAGAGAAAAAGTAAAGCTGCCAAGGTAATAAAACATCCGGAAGTTTTTAAATTAAAAAGAGTAATTTAAAATTTTTTTTAAAGGGAGGGGGAAAACTGGAGGAGAAAGGGGGGCGGGGAAGACCGCACACTGCTCCCCAGGCCTGGCCGAATCTGATGTAAATTAACCAGCAGTGGAAGTGTATTGTTTCCAACTCCACACAAACAATGCTGGCATCTCCCGGGGGTGGGTGGGTGTTGGAGAAGAGAGGGGGTGTTGAGAAGCGAAATGGAATGCAAAGAGTTTAGTCTTCAGTGGATTCTGTGGCTTAGAAAACGACAGGGTTGAGAGTAAAGAAGGAGAAAGTATGTTGGCATATAAATTAATCAAGGGAAACTTTCAAGTGGTGTGAAACAATTCATAACTGTGAGAGAATGCTTAGCTGTCGGTACTCTTCAGTCTTTTTTTTTTTTAAGAGATTGCATGAGGCCCTTAAAGTGTAAAATGTTCAGCAACCAAGATACATCATGCTTACTTTTAGGTGTACTTTGAGCATAGAGTGTCAGCTTAGAGTTGATTTCTTATACAAAAAGATGAAGAAAAAAGTCATGTTTACTTTAAAAAACACTTAAAATGAAAGGGCAGTACCATCTATGTTGTGTTTCTGTTTTAGTTTGTGTCTGTTACCTCCCTTCCCCCTCTTAGAAAAAAGTCTGACAATCTTAATGGAGTGAAGCGTAATGAAGTGGAAAGCACACAGCCTTATCAATAAGTGGATTCAAAATATATTTAATCTCCTTAAAATTCAGAAATTTTTAGAAGGCAACTAGTATTTATTAAGTACCTTTGGTGTGTCTGGCTATCATACTAGGTGGTTTGTGTATTTTAAATCTTTTAATCCTTATAGCAACTTCGTGAAATGCAGGCGGTCCTCATTTTTTAGTGTGAAAGTTGAGGCTCATTTTGGAAGGTATGATAGGACAAATTGGAATTAGCCTGATACAGCAAGAAGACATTTTAGGTAGAGGGTTTTATCATGAAAGGAGTAGTACTTTCAAATTTGGAATTTCTTTGGTTGCTAGAATCATAAAAAGACTTTTTTTTTAATTTAAAAAAAGAAATCAGCAAAATACTTTTTCACATTCCATTGATATCACCATTCAGTGACTCCCCCCTGCCCCCTGCCACCCCAATATAGAAGAAATTATTACCCAACTGAAAAAGCAAAACTTTGATAATTTAAGTCAGTTTTGGTTTTGGTCTTCTATGCTTGAATCTAGTCAGTGACAAGAATAAAAGGGACAAGAAAATGCAGAACCAGAACTGAAAGCCAGAAGTTTTAAACCCTCTAAAATAACTTCCTTGGAAAGAAGATTACAAGATGCCAGAGGGTATCTTTTTAGCTATGTGGTTGATGTATGAGTACACAGAACAGTTTTACATATGTTTACTCTTTTAACTTGTGTTTTAAAATTTTTATTTTAAAAAATAAATTATTTATTTAAGTGTACTTTTACAACTTTTTAATCGCCAAAAATTGGCCTTTACAATAATAATGTTTAACTGCATGTATACCTTTTTTAGTATGTTTATAGTATTCAACATTAAGCCTTGTGATTAAGTGTATCAAAGTTTATTGCTCAATAATAATAAAGAAAAGTATTTAGTCTAATTTCACATTACAACTATCATCATGTGTTTTACTGAAAGAATTATAATGTATTGGGAGTTAATGGTTTTTATCCTGTCATATTTTTGTCCCCTCTCAATATGCACAGTTCTTCAGTCATATTATTAAAAAAAAAAAATCTGTCCCAACAGCTTTTGAAGAAGGCCTTTAAGAGTCATGTGTGGTATGTGAGTATGTCTGTGCCTTTTAATAGTTTTATTCTGATTATTGAAGGTACTTTCTAAACATAGTTCACATTAGTTAAAAAAATGAGAGATGCACAAACAAACCCATACTCCTTATAGCTTAAGTATAAAACATAGGTTTCATCGAAAGCCATAGGAAAATATGTTTATTATATTTTACTTTGCCAATTTTTCTTTGAATTTTGTAAAGATCAAGTGTGTTGAAATGTGATACGCTAGTATATATTTGGAATACAAACTGAACCTCACCTAATCTCTTTTTTTGCATATACTAAGAGTGAGAATTTCAAGTGTGGTGTGTCTGGTTTCATCCTCATAGATCTAGCTTCAGGCATGATTGGCAGCAGTTTGAAAAGAATGATGAGTAGGCCCTTCTTCCCCTTATCCTGGTGTGTTCAATGGGAAAAAATAAACCAGCATTCTTGTTACTAATAGCTCAGAACACTGAAGAGTCTTGTAGTCTTCCCAGGTTATTTTGGAAGTTATATAATTGAAGCTTCTTTCATTTCAGTTTGTTCTTATTCTAAGGATTATCCAGTTCTCCCCAGAAATGCTTATGAGATGGATTGCTATGAATATGAAGGATAGAAAAGGCAGAGTAGAGAATACTGGCAAGAAATTTCTGGAAAAAATTTTTTCTTAAGGATATTTTGACCCTGATCTTTACTGGGGTGAAATTCCAAGTGAGTAATTATTATTGCTGGTCAGAAAATTGTCCAACTGGATAATGATGAAAACTGAAAGTTAGTCAAATGTTATTCTTCTGTGGTTTTGCTCTTTTTTCCTATTGTTGGTTGTATTGGAAGGGACCTTTAGTGGGTCATTGATTATGGCAGAGTCAAGACTAGCTTTGCCTGGCTTCAGTCATGTTATCTTTTGTAACCAAAGTGGCCTATGATATTGAGATTCTTAATGGAAAAAAAAATGAGCAATTCTTGATCTTTATCTATGCATCAGTTTTAAGTGATGATATGTTTTTTGAAGATGGAGGCTCTGACTTGAAACGAATGAACTGCTGTTATTTCAGGAAGTATGCTAAGGTGAACATAGGACAGTGCTTTCATAAAGGAGAGGTGATATGGTAAAACTGTAGTAATGAGATAAGGAATTATATAGAACCTAAAAGAACAATACCTGTTCTGTTTTGTTGTTGCATTGAGAGAACTAGGACAATTGTACATCTTACCAATTATATATAGATATAAAGTTAACAACAGGAGCAAAACAGTTTTGAAATAGTAATTTTGATGTCCACCCCTTATTAAGTATATTTGCAGTACAGTTGAGCAACAGAATAAATTTCAAATAAAATTCCAAAATAAGGGATTGTTGACTTTTAATTTGTCCTGTGTCATGTGGGTATGAATGTCACAACTGGGGAACAAGTTTTGGGAAAAGATACTGTGAAAATGAGCTGGTTTGTGGTTTCACAACCTAACCATTTACTATTTCCCACTTACTTTCCTTTGAGAATCATAGATGTGTATGTGTGTGGATATGCTGCATCTTTATCTGATAGTTCTCCCTTATCCTGCCAAAGCAAAATTTTAACGTCTAGGAAGTAAGGGGTTATTTTTCTATTATGCATTCCACATCTTATAGTAAATTAAGCTCTGAATTTTTTTTCCATTGGTAACAAAAATGAAGGTGATATACCTTCCTTTTACTTATGCTTGAATTTTAAATATTCTTGAGTTTTTTATATGATGATACCACAATGTACACAAAGAAGCAAGCATCTGTTTATAATTTTTCCATATGAACCTTTTTTGAAAAAGAAAAAAACTTAAAACTTTCCTTAAAAAAAATCTTTTCAATAATTGCTGTTTAATTTTATTTACATTTTTATCCTTTCTCCTTAATTTTAATCATAATTTTAAAAACTAATAAAAAGTATAAATGTAAAGAATTCAAAAAGTTTAGGATGAAAAATTTATCTAATTGCATCTGGCTTTTTCCTGTGTTTTCTCAAAGTTCCTTCCTTTTAACTGTGCTTTAAATTAAACCTGAGGAAGGCGTTTAATTAACTTTTTCCTTGGACCCCAAACCAGAGCTTTGACTCTAATGGTATATGTACTCCTATCTGAACACAGATCTTTAAATATGGTGTTTGTGTTCTGAAGGGCTCCTTAATGATTCCCTCTCAGTAATGATCTAAAATGGATGGGATCAATCTCATATTCTCCTAAGGTGTTCTGTACCTAACCTTTGACAGGGATGGTTATGTTACGTATGTCCAGTTTGCGTTGTACCCACTCTGTCTTGGATATGCTGCTAAGTGGGCATAGTTTTTGCTTTTCTTTTCAGTGTTCATTCTACGTTATTACTGAAATGAAAAGCTTGTGTGGGAAAGAAGTCCTTGTTTCCTGTCTTTGTTGGTCCTTGTGGGTTCCTAATCTCCTAAGAGCCTTGGGATGTAGATCTGTACATCGCAACTAGGGGTGGGTAGTTTTTATGGCGAGGAAGAGGGGAAAAGATAGTATTGAAGCAATTCCTGTCTAGGTCTGCAGAGTGCAGATTGCATTTCTCTTTCAGTGGTGTTAGGTTTATGGCCCTTTTTTTGGAAAGTGCTGTTAAGTGTTTGGAGACCTTTATCTTCCTCTGTTTTGTTGTAGCAGATGGAGTTGTCCTCTGGTGGTTTTGCTGGGTATGATAAATGTTGTACTAAAACTGCTTGGTGGAAGTTTGATCTGGAAAGATTACTGTTTCTTTCAGTTTCCTGAAGAAAATGGAATCTGAGTATTCAAATTGTTGAAAACCAAGCCTGTCAGCATATCAACAGTAATAATGCGTGCTTCTCTTTGATGCTTGTGACTTTTCCACCCTTCCTTAAAAAAGAAGGTTTAGGAATAAAAAGCTAGAAATGATGATCAGTTTTGACTGAAGTAAAGTAAGTGGTAAAAATAATCAATCCTTTCTTCTCAGAACCTATAGGAAGAGGTGGCTGTATAATGAAGGATTGTCCCTATTTTATAAAAGAATGAATGCAAAGCAGTTGTGCCTTTCTCTGTGTTCACAGAAAAATTATTCACAAGATAGTGTTGAAGTCTTTTATAGCATGGCTAGGCTTAGTTTTCTTGTTAAAAAGACTTCCTTGTGCATGTTTCTAATATTCTAAGAGGCATTTCCCTCTTCGGCCACAACTTTTTTTAGTTTAATTTTGATTAGTCCAATTAGCAGTGTTTTTAGATAATTGTGTAGTTCTAGCTTTTATGCAGATCTGATCTGTAATTTATCTACACTGGAGTTGAAAGATACTGGCTACCGGACCTGGCTGCCGAATTGAAATAAATTTTCATTGATTGAATCCTCCTTATAAATAAACTTGTCACTAAAAACGCATAGGAGATTATAACCAAATGATGTGACATTTGAAGACAGTTTCACTGCTGAGGGTCTGAGTTGTATCCCTGGTCAGGGGGACTAAGATCCCTCAAGCAGTGCAGCAAAGCCAAAAAAGAGAAAAAAAAAAGTGAAGATAGTTTATTTCTTTCTTGGATGATTCTCACTCTAGATTGGCTAAGATCAAAATTGGGAGTAAAGTTGAAACTTCTACTGAGTCTATGGGGGGCAATTTGCAAATGATTATTATCCTCACATTTCAATTATTTGCATTAATACTACCTTACATTGATAAAGTTAAAAATAGATGGTAGTTTTTAATCCGAGACTCCCTCTTCCAGTTCTTTTATCTTTTATGTTCTACTTCTTAAGTATTCATAGCTTCAGTAGTCAGGAATAGCATAGCAAAGCATAATAATAAGAGTATCCACAGTCGTAAGCCCCTCTTTTTACTGGTGTTGGGGGAAAGAGGCAGAATACTGGGTGGTTTCAGTGATATCTGGAGTTCACACAAGTCTTTAACTGTGGTTCCTGCTTCTGAGGTAGAGGATGCAAAAGGGACCTCCCACCGTGATATACCTGTTGGAAGATTATTGACTCACAGCATTGTATTTTTCCTTTTACTGAGGTTGCTAGGAGACTCAGAGCTAACCTACCCCGTAGTAATCATTATTTTCCCGTGTTCTCTTCCACATGGTTTCCATTCTCATTTGTAGCTTTAACTTAACACATATTTATTTAGTCCCTATATCTGCTGCTAAGCACTGGTAATACAGTGGTGAACACGAGAGACCTGTTTTCCCTGTTCTTAGTGCTTAAGGTTTATGTGTTTGTGTCATCTTACCAACTATCTCAAATCTTTTTTGGGAGTAAGGATATGAGTCATAAATATGGACTCACAAAGACATGAGTTTTCTTATTACTTCTCTCTCTTTAAAATCTTCCTCTGTGTACTTTTATTCCTGCCTTGTTTTCTATTTTTTACTTATTTTTCATCAGTTTTTTAAAACAAAATGACTCCCGTTTCTTCCTAAAGCTTCTGTATATTATAATTGAAGACCGCATCTTAATATTTGAAAAATATTTTACTGCATGTATATGCCTAGGTACACTTGTTAAAAAACAAAATGGGATTTTTTTGCAATTTTTTAAGTTTAATGTAATTAATCTTTTAATATGTAATAGATTTATTTTACACTTTAGTTACCACAAAGTATTCTATTATGTGGACAGACTTCTGCTTTACGAAAAAGTTACTCTGAATATTCTTAAACATAGGTCTTTTCATGTATATGCAAATTTATCAGAGAAATTCTAAGAAATGGAATTGCTGGGTCAAAGAGTGTGTGTCTTTTCAGTTTTGCTAGACACTGCCAGACTTTTCACCAAAGGTACTTCCCCCAACAATGTAGGAAAGTATTCACACTCTTGCCAACACTATCTTTACATTACCTTTTTAATCTGATTAAAATATCATACTGTGGTTTTTATCTTTTTTTTTAAGTTACAAGTTTGAGCATTTTAGGAATGTTCATTGACCTTTTATTTGTTTTTCCTTTTTCCAGTGATTGCTTCTTCCTGTTCTTTAGGCGTGTTTTTATTGGATTCATTCCTTCAGCAGCTGTCTGTTGAGTACTTAAAGGGTCCTGGGCACTGTGCTAGGCATTGATCTTTCCTAATTGATATGTATGCATGTCAAATGCTCATTCATTTATTCAGCAAATATTTGCTAACCATCTACCATGTTTTAAATACTAGTCTAAGTCTAGGAATGCATAATTGAGAAAACGGCACACAAGCACTCACATATATACACACTGTTAGAGAGACTATATTTTTAATGAGTGTGCATATATGTGGGGAGATATGTTGTTGTTTTAGTTACTAAGTTGTGTCCGACTCTTTTGCGATCTCATGGACTATATAGCCCACCAGGCTGTTCTACCATGGGATTTCCCAGGCAAGAATACTGGAGTGGGTTGCCATTTCCTTCTCCGAGGGATCTTCTTGACCCAGGGATCAAACCCATGTTTCCTGCATTGGCAGGCTAATTCTTTACTGTTGAGTCACCAAGGAAGCCCATAGGGAGATACATATTTTGCAAATATCTTTTGCCAGTTTTTCCTTTCTTTATTCATTTTGTTTATAGTACTTTCTGAAATACAGAAGTTTTGAATTTATATGTAATTGATTTTTGTCAATCTTACCTAAGGCTTCTGAGTTTTATGCCCCATTTCTTTTTCTTTTTTCTTTGCCACGCTCCTTGTGGGTTCTTAGTTTCCTGATCGGAGATTGAACCCGGGCCCTTAGCAGGGAGAGTGTAGAGTCCTAACCCCTGGACTGCCAGGAAATCCCCTAAGTCCTTTTTAAAAAGGCCTTTCCTCTCCAAGATTATAAGAATTTTAAAACAATTACATATTTTTATTTTAGTTATTCTATGATTTCATTTTTTAAAAATTTAAATCTTTGATTCTTTTAGAGTTATGGGGAAGAGAATGAGGGTAGAGATGGAGATTATGGTTTTTTTCTATTGTTGTTAATTCACTTAATGAAAATCCATATTTTCCCATTAATTTCAAATACTCTTTCTATCTTGAGCTCTGTGTACTCTTCTATTGATATTTCATTGTTGAGTCTTTCCTAGGTAGGGCATTTTAACTTTCTGTTGCTTTATTTTCCTATCTAGGAGGTTAGTCTTTCACTGGTGTTTTTTCTCTTTCAGAATTGTCCAGACTACTTTTGCCTATTGATTATTTCACATAGACACGAGTGGCATTTTATCATGTTCCTCCCAAAACATTCTCTTATTTTGATTGGGATTGCACTGAGTTTATGGATGAATTTATAAAGAAATTGATATAGTTACAAAGCTCTTGAAGAGTAAGATTTACACATTATTGATTTCTTCTTTTATGTCTCTTATTAGGATTTTAGTTTTCTTTTTGTACACCAAATATTTCTTGTGCAATTTATTTCAAAGTCTTTTTATCTTTGTTATTTTTGTCGGGAAATATGGAGCCCTTTTTGTGTATTTCTAACTTGTTATTAAATATGACAAATATTGATTTCTATATATTAATTTGATTTCCACCCCCCTTTTAAATTCTCTTACTGTTTCATTAAGCAGTTTTTCAGTTGGTTCTTTTGGATTTTCCAGTTCTAAAATAATAATTTTGCTTCTTTTCAAAATTTCAGCTCTCTTTCTTTCATAACTAATGACACTGGTTAATACTTCCTGAACAGTTTTGAATAGCAAAAGTGTAGTAACAGGTACCCTTGTCGTGTCTCTGACGTTTAATGAGAAGGCTTTTTTGGATTTGATGGTAAATAGAGTGGTAGCTTTTGGTTTGAGGGAGATTGAAAAAAAATTGTTAGGGAAGCATTCTATTACTTTTATTTTAATGGATGCTTTCATTATTCATTCCCTCAACAGATATTTATTACATTTCTAGTATGGGTCAGACACTTAACTTTGGCATTGGGAAGTGAGCAGTCGTAACCAGTACAGTTCCTGCCCTCATGAAATTTATAATCTAATTGAGGGGAGACAGATGTTGGTCATCTAATCACAGAAAGTGGTACATTGGAGATACACTGGGCTATAGAAATATATAAACAGAGAGATTTTCTTGTTGGAGGAAGTAGCTTCTGACCTGTGATCTTTGATAAGGGAATGAAGTAACTAGGCACAGGGGAAGAAAATTCAAGCTGAGGGTGGGCACATTTGCAGGGAAGCACCATGTTGGATAGTGTTGAAGAGAGGGGACAGGGGTTAACAATCAAGACCTTTTCAGTGATGCTACTCATTTTGTTCTCTATGCTAAGGAGAATGGAAAGCCTTTGAAAGTTTTAAGCAGAGAGGCAGCATGATTGGATTTGGATTTCTAAAGGATCACATAGTTATAGTGTGAAAAATAGTAATATTTTTGAGGCAGGGTAAGGGTCAAAACTGGGAGACTAATTGGGAGGCTATTGCAATAGGCCAGACACAGGGGGATGGTACTTTGAGCTAAAGTTGTGGCTTTGGAATTAGAGAAAATGGCAACCTAATTGATTGTTTATTTGGTTGTTTTCCTAAAAGTGTCTTATATTTAGGCATTATAAGGAGTCAGTGTATAAAATTCACCAAGAATAACTCAGAGGATTGGGGGAAGCCAAGGGGAGGTGCAGCTTTTGAATAAAAAAAATTATGTTTGTCCTAGGAGTTGGTTTTAGTTGTTTCTATCCTTGTCCTCTATTTCTTTCCATCTTTACTCTTTTTGTTTCCTGACCTGAAACACCAGTCTCTTTTCATCAGATTTCTTTCCATTCTTCTTAAGCATTTTTTATCCAGCAAATTTTATTGAGCACCTCCTCTGTGTTGTGTTTTCTGCTGGGTGCTGGGAAAAGAGATGACTGGGCCCTCAAAGTCATCATAATGTAATAGGTGAGGCAGGTGTATATTCATAAAACAACATACTGTACTAAATGTAACATACAAAACATGCAAAATAGAGTTATTGATCCTTTTGGGGGCATCTTGTGGTTGGTGTTTTGGAATAGGGAAGGTCTAAATTACATTTTAGATAGATAAACAGAAATCTGCTGGGGGAGAACAGGCAAGGGGAATATAGCATGTGCAAGGACACTGAAACTTGACATAGCACAGTGTTTTTACTGAAATATGGCAGTTTGACATTTCTAAACTTTGATGTTGCTGGTTGTAAATGGAGGGGAAAGTGGTAGGAGATGAGATGGGCCAAATTGGTAAGATGTTCACCATGAAGTTTCTTCCAGAATCACTGCATTCAGAAAAGCATTAGTGTTGACTGGGGAGTAAACAATATTTTGTTTTTAAAAGCTTATGATTTCGTTTAAAAAATGTCTTATCTAGGCTAACAAGTTGTTAGACTGAGTTTCAAGAAAGCAGATAGCATATTTTGTAGAAAATACCATCTTTGAAATTGCCTTACACTATGTAACCTATAAATGCTTGCAGATAGTAAAACTAAATAGTGAAAGTACCTGTGTTGTTCACTGGAGGCAGTCAGAACTTGCAGTGGCTCAGTGATATCTGAGTGAGCTGAGAGGGCTCAGGTCCTCACCAGACTTATACTTTCAGAGAGAGACTTGAGGTTTGTGAAGATTCTTAAATGATAATTTTAATAGTACTCAGTTAATCAAATTTTTGTAGTGCTTCCACTCAGAAAAGATGAAAACAAAGCTTATTTTAAAAAAAATTAACCTTAAGTAAGACCATTTGATACCAAAATATGATAGTGTTATCATTTAAGTCACTTACGAAAAGGAAAGCTATGGCAGTTCTCGTGCAGTATTAGCACTTTTCCTGAGCTGTTTTCTCCTCCTGTTAACATTTCTCTGTCGCTTAAGAGAGCTATTCAAGCACTGATACTAGCAGAGTGCCTCAGTGAAAGGCTGGAAATATAATTTCACTTAACTGTTGCTGGTATGTTTTCTGAATGTGATAAGAAGGGACTTTTCTAATTCTAGGTGCTAGTATTATGCCCAGACTTTGAAGAAATTGATATTGCTAGTTTACAGAATTAAGTGAGATCCTTATCTGGGACTGTGAAGGAATTAAGAGATACTTTCAGAATGCTCTGCAGCTGAGGTGTAGATAGAGGTAAAGCTCTAAAGGGATCAGATGGGTGGTAGTTAAGTAATAGCAGATGTTCCTTTTAAAATCTGCAAACTAGAGGTCTGTTATGGTTTTTGCTGACCTGGTTCTGTAGGAAACCTTTGATTTGTGCCTTATACTTCTGAAAGAATCAAGAAGAAACTATTCAAATGATTGGAGACCAGTATATTTGCTTTATAGACGGTTTTGCATACAAAGGAAATTCTAATTTACTATAGTGTAGCAGCAGAATATTTAATCAAGTATGAAAGAGAGTTGGGCATAGTGAAAAGGACAGTTATGTTAGGAATCTGAAGACAGGTTTGAGTTGCATTGTTTCCACCACCTGTGGTGTAGCTTTGGGAAAATTACTTAATTTCTGTGAGCCTTGGCTTTTCTGGGTGAGTATAAAAGTGGTGAGAGTACATATATGCTATTTTGAGGTTTAAGTGAAATATTATATGAAATGAAAACCTTATTAATTGGTTCATAAAAATAAAACCATTGAATTTCCAGAGTGAGCATATGCCATTTTTAAGGTCTGTGCTTCTTATGAAATAAAATAATGATCAAGAACAGGGTAAAGCAGTAAAAATAGAGAATATAATATGCTTTCATTTTTAAATTTGTTAAATGCTTTTATTTTTTGGCTGTGCTATAAATTGCAACTTGTGGAATTAGTTCTAGACTAGGAATTAAACCTGGGGCCCTTGGCAGTGAAAGTGAGGAGTCCTAACCACTGGACCACCAGGGAATTCCCAATAATCTGCTTTTAGAGTGTTGATTCTTCAGATGTCATTAAGGGAATGTTAGTAATTTCTAGAAGCAAAACTAGAGAATTATAAATTAAATCATCTTATCATATAACAAGATGATTTTGAGATATATTTTAAAGTACTGTATGTTTTATTATACATGTTTAAAATACTTATATACTGATGTAAAAATACTGTACAACTGATATTAAAAATACTATATACATATAGTTAACAAAATCTCTTGCCTTGCATTTATCTTGGACCATCTTCCCTTATTTCCTTACTTAGAAAATGAAGCAAGACAAACCAACAAAAAAACACCCTTCCTCCCTTGACTTTAGGCTTTAAACCTGAAGTGCATTTTTAAATGTGGTTTGTGCTTGGCCAGCAGTCTCTTCATTCTTTCAGTTTTGCAGCCAATAGTAAATTGTTCTTTTCAGAGTAGAGATCCTAAACATTCCTGTGCTAGAAACATTCCTTAGGGACTGAGGTCCAAATATCATTCTGTCACTCTGCAATATCTGTTTTAGCTAAATTTCTGTTGGTATTTGTATCATTGCATGATGCATAAACAGACATTTACTTAGACCCTCTCCCTCCTGAACTGCCATACTCAGACCATGGAAACCGCTAGTTTGGAAGTATGACTACTTGATATGCTCATCTCTCTCTCTCTCACCCTCTCACTTGTTTAAAATGTCTGATTTTATGATGATGTTACTTGGGTGAGTCTTTTTGAACTATAGCTTTAGCCTGGTGGGAATCTTTTCTCGGGTATTTTTTGAAAGAGTTAGAAATAGTTAAATGCTCTTGAATGCTCACACCCCAAATGGTTTTCAGATTGTTGGTTGGTTAAAAAGAGGTATTAAAAGAGAAAGAAGTCAAATTGAAAGGGGAGATGAAAAGGATGCAGGCAGAGGAGGGAGAGGGTGTGCATGTTTGGGGGGTGCCTGGCTGGGGAGGGGTTGTAGGGGAGGGAGGAATGTAGACAAGGCAGTGAGCCCTCCACATGAACTGTACGTGATGAGATTTGCCACTTCTTTCCTTTTCATTTAAAAATGACTATTAGCCAAAATACCACTACCGCATTTTTCCTGCTGATTTTTTTGGGGGGCCCAGTATAACTTCTTACACTAGATTTTCCTTTAGTTCATTAAGATTTAAATTTCATATTTCTAGTAGTAAAATCATCCTTGTCAAGTGTAGGGAGGCTGTAGCTTTAATGCTACTTCATGTCTGATTAGAAGATTCCCTTTTGTAATTAATTTTCCTCTGAGTTCTTTGTGGAGCACAGTAGCCCACTGCAGAGAGGTTAGAATACTGTGGACTTTGGCTGTTCAGCTTTAATGATACAAGGGAATAGCAAAGCAAGAATAAATGAGGTACTTTTTGGTGAGCACAAAATGTGAACTGACTGTCAGTGTGAGCTTGGTTCTAGGAGCAGTTAGCCAGCAGTAATAGGGCACACTTGAGTAATTGAATTTGCATAACAAGGCTTGCCGAAGAGATCTGACAGGCACAGAGATTTGTCTAGCTAGCGAGCTCCAGATGGACATGACCGCGCAGCAGCTGGGCGGCACGTTGCTCAGCATGGACAGCACCGCCCAGACTGGCAGCTGGACCCTGGCGACTGCAGGGCTGTGGCAGGCCAGCTGGTGGCTTCTGACAGCCCATGGCCCTGTTGGAGAGCCTTTTTATAATGGCCTGTCAGGGTATGGGACCTGCAGGGACCGGCAGGAGAATGTCACAAGTCACCAGTGAGGGTTGTTAAGCTGAAGAAATCTGTCCTAGGGAAGTAGAGGTGGTCACCAATGCAGCCCCAAAGCGAATACCTTCCAGAGCCATTCCCGTCCTTTTCGAAGCGAACAGGCTTGCTTGCTTTCTTTTTTTTAAAACACATTTGCTCCAGGCTGTGGTCATTCTGAATTACGTCATATTCTTAAAACCTTGAAACCAAGTTGGCCACCTTCCTGAGAGCACATGTTGACTGTCAGTTGAGATGAAAGAGAACACTGTTTTTTATGTTTTCCCCTCTGTCTTTGCATACTTGCCACCAGGGCATATTTGTTTGGGGGGGAAATAGGTGATAGTTTAATGATCTATCTTGGATTTATTGCTTATAAGAAAAAGCGATATATTTTAAGAATAAGCTGCAGAGAAGTATGAGGTCAGTTTGTTCAGGCCACTCCCTTCCTGTGTCCAGGTGAGCTGCATTTATGAAGAATTATATAACCTGTCTTCTTAGATTAGAATGAACATAGAGGAAGACCAGCTCTGTGCTTGCTTTTAATAAAGTTTACATCTGTAGTTTTAAATCGAGATTTTTGCCATCTATAACACTTTTGCTCTAAAAACTCATATAACTAGACAATACAATTTTTTTTTAAGGGCAGGAACACTCAGAAGCATTTTTCCGTAAAATGAGAAATTTGCTGTTATAAGTTCCAGGCTCCTGTACTTTCAGTACAACCAAATTCTAATGAAACAACAGTTCATAGTGGAGCACCTTGGGCTTTATGGTAGTAAAAACAGTTCAAAAGGTTACCGTTTTAACCTTCAAATAAGCAAAGATACAAAAGTCTGTTTTTAGCCAAGACAGAGGAAATATGAAGCCTCATTGATTGCTGTTAGGGATGGAAATTATTACAGCCTATTCAGAGAGCAATTTGGCTGGATGCATCAAAAGCTTAAAAAAATATGTAAAATAATTTATCTAGTAATTCTAAGAATGTATCCCCACAAATTCAGAATGTAAATAAAGATTTACCTTTTAGAATGTACATTTAGTATTGTTCAGAACCCTGGTTCTCGGCGTGCCATCCATGGACCCTGGAGGTGGCCATGAGGTCAGTATTATTTTCATACTAATAATATTGATTCAATACTAATATAATGCAAAAGGAGTTGTGGGTAAAGGTGCTGGCCCCAACATGAATCAAGGCACTGGCATTGTGTTCTTCATTGCCACCTGCATGCAATTCTACTTAAGAATGGCCTGGAAGCAATACAAATTAAGTCTTGATCTTTGAATACATTTTTTGTTTTTATAATCTATGTGATAAAATGAAAAGCATGCATAAACACTTCTGCTACAATAGGTAGTGTGATTGTTTTGAGGAAAAGTTCTTTTGTGATTGAGTTGCCAGATGAACCATCTGCTTTTCCATGGAATATCATTTTTATTTAAAAGAATGACTGATAAGACATTTTACAGAAAAAGGACAGAGTGAGTCTGTTAACTTCAAATATTTGTTGCAAATAATAATATTGGACCTTTCAAGCAAAAATCAGAATTTTGGAAAACTGGACTCTGCAAGCCTGATAGCTTTTTAACACTAAAGATTATTATGAAGAGGTTTGTGGTGCTGTTAAAGAGTGTGAATTTCTAATATTGTATATTGGGAATTTGAAAGATATGCGTAACTCATAGAATCCTTATTTTCCAAAAGATCGTTATATAATGCTACAGAAGAACTATCCTGAGTAAAAGATGCATTCAAAGTATAAAGTAGATAGATTTTAATATAACCGGCTGAAAAAAGTTCATTGGTAACAATTTTAGATTCCACTCTGCAGCTGGCCTTTAATAAACTACCAGTTTTGAAAGTTTTGGTTTAATATCAAAGAAAAGTATCCACAGTTATCTGAAAAGATTCTTGAAACACTCCTCCCTTTTTCAACTTCACACCCATGTGAAGCCAGCTTTTCTTTATATATGTCAACCAAAACAACATATATCTGCTTCTGCACTCAGTCTGGTGTGAAAATCCAGCTGCTTTCTAATCAGCTAGATTTAAAGAGATTTAAGAAACTGAAACAGTGCTACTATTCTCACTAAATTTTTTTTCCTTTTAGGAAGTCTTGTCAGTTTTCATAAAAATGTTAGCATTATGTAATGGGTTTATTGTTTTTAAGTGAATTAATAAATAAAGACTCTTACATTTTCTCAATTTTAATTTCTAATGTAGTAAATACCAATTGATATAATCCACCTAAGCTAAAGGTCCTCAATAATATTTAAGACCAGAAAGTTTAAGAACCACTGGTTTAAAATAATGGTTACTTGGAAATAACAGGAGGGAATTGATTAGATTGCATAATATGCATCAAAATGTTAAATATTTGAGATGAAAAAATTTTACAGTATTTTGTTAGGTAAGAAAAGCAGGCTATAAGATAATATATACAATATTCCATTTTTGTAAAAAAGTATAAGTGTATAATATTTATATCAAATGTATTCTATAACACTCAGGTATGAAGCAGTTTTCATTGGGAAAGAAGGCAGAAGAAGTTCTAAAAAAGTTGTAGGAATGTTAAGGTGCATCATGAGATACTGTTTCCTCCTGGCTTTTGATGAAAACATTGTGCTCTTTTCTAACCAGCTTACCTAACCTGAATATTTTCCCCTTATTTTAAAGATCAGGACAATAGCTACCTCTCAGGCTAGTTGAAAGAATTAAGTGAGGTAATAGTACCCGGCATATGATAGTTGTCCCATGTGTATACTTCCCTCTAACATAACATTTCTCTCAGTTCTAAAATTCTGTATGGTAGCAGTATGTCTGTGACATTCAGTGGCTAGTAAAATATTCCCTTGAAGTCAAAATAAGGGTCCTTTGAAAACAAGAGCATTTCAGGTGGCTGTCATCTTACTTCTGTGAAAAACTTTTTTGACTAATAGCTGTAATACCAAAAGTAAACAGCACGATACACATGCTTTTTGGTAAAGATGGGTATGGGAAACTAGTATTCAGTGAGCTGCAGATACCTAAGTCCCCAGCCAGGTACTTTTGTAAAATAGCTGGATGCTTTACAGACATTATTGCATTTAATCCTCACAACAGCCTTCATTTTACTGAGACAGAAATGGTCAAACAGAGATGTTACAGAACATGTCTTTAGTCATTTGTGAGGGTGGAGTAAATTCAAACCCACGTCTGGCTGACTATGAGGTTTATACTTTGGACCCTATAATATACTGTCTCTGATAAAAGAGAAGTGAATACAACCAGATGAACACAAGGAACAAGCCATCCCTACTGCTCACTCTGGGAGATTCTGAGGTAGAGAAAAACCTGGATTCAGATGTATAAACTTCATGATCGCTGAGTCTCATTCCCCAGTGTTAAAATAACATATATAAAACACAATGTCTGATACATCATAATCATTGAGTAAATGGAAGGGAGTTATTATAACTGCATGGCCAAGCCAAAAGTTTGGGTTCCTGACTATAAAATATGAAAAGAAAAAAATATCACTGTATGTTCATAATCCCTTACTTGAAACTCTAGGAACCATATGAGTTTTATTTTAAATTTTTTAGAAAGACAATATCACACACTTACCATATATTATGTAACATCCCTAACAAGGTTCAGGGCCACCCTCAGTAATCAAATACATTAATTATTTCTGCAGTGAAATATGTGATATTCACACTAAGCATAATAAATGCTATTAATATAAAAGATAAAGACTATGAATATGTAAATAACCTTATGTCAGTTCAGGTGAAGTTTTACTATCAAATGAGTGAAGAAAAAACCTTTTGCTTTTAGAAGTTTTATAGAACAGAGTTCTAGGGACGGGACTGTGGATTCAGAAAGCATATAATATAATGTTTCAAAAGAATAAAGAAGCCTAGATTTCTTTACCAACTGAGGAACCAGATAGTCAGATGATTGTTGTGTTCAAAACAGACTCTGCACATTAAGTCAAAAACAGTAAGTCCTTTTTGCTCCTAATCTCAAGTACTAACTATATCCAAGGAGAAAAAAACAAGCATCTCCCCTCATATAAATATGCTTCATGTTAAATGTTGGGGACAGAATCAAGTCCAATATTTCATCTGAACGATTTGCCTTTATCAAAGAAGCCACAAAAAACCAAATCTATTTGTCTTGATCTCTTCTTCCCAGATGTCTTCTTTTAATAGAATCTCTCTCTCTCTTTTTTGGTGAGAGTGGTAAAATGATATTCTGGGTCTTGGTCTTCAAATACCGAAAGTGCAAGTCGCAGTCATGTTCAACTCTTTGCAACCCCGTGCACTATACAGTCCATGGAATTCTCCAGGCCAGAATACTGGAGTGGGTAGCCTTTCCCCTTCTCCAGGGGATCTTCCCAACCCAGGAACTGAACCCAGGTCTCCCACATCGCAGGCAGATTCTTTACTAGCTGAGCCACCAGGAAGCCCTTCATATACTGAAAAATTTGCAAATACTAAATTCTCCTGAACTGTGAAAGAGACTAACGTTATAGGTTATGTTTGGTCATTCCTAAATAGTGGTATTCAAGAAATTTGCCTTTTGTAAAAGAGAAAGAATTGAGTAATTTTAAAACAAGGGGATTTCAAATGTTGAGAAGATAAGCAATATAGTTACTGGCTGTGCCTGATGGAGTCAAAACTGAAGGAGAATCATAAAACAGCCTATTCTTTATCCCTATCCTCCTCCAGTCCTTACTTTTCTTACTCAGTTTATATTCTGTGGTACATGATTAAACATCCCTCTGTTGAATTTATTCCATCCCTGTTCTGCCCTTCATTTGTCCTTGAGGAGCTGAACATGCTTGGAGTAAATGGATGCCCATGTTGGCCTGGTTTCACTTTTAAATTATTACTAATCTCAAGTGGGCCCTTAAGAGTGCTTGACAGATTCATTCATGCTTTTCATCACCTAAATAATTCTTTCATAGCTTCTCTTCTCTCTTCAGACCTCTAGGACCCTTCCCCAATGTCATCTCGTGAGCTTCCTTCTTAACTTTCACTGAGGAAATAGACAGTCGTCAAAGAACTTTGATCTGATCCCAGCACCACCTCTGCTAACCTCCATGCGCTTGATGCATGTACTCTGCCTTCCCTCTTGTCACAGTGGATGAGCCCTCAGAGCTTTGTCTAAAGTTAACTTCTGTACTTCTGCCCTGATTTCTACCCCTCTTGCTTTCTCCTTACGTAAATCAGAATCTCTAGGAGCTGTTCTTTGCAGTTGGGGTTGAGAACTACTCTGTTAGAATATAAGCTCCATGAGAGCAGATATTTGTTCTGTTTTGTTCAGTGCTTGTAACAGTACCTAACACATAGTAGATTTGCATCCATCTATCCATTGGGTTGAATGGATAGACGAGTGGATGAATAAATTTTTCTAGAAAGAAAAAAGATATAAATTGTAAGTTCTGGAAAGGCCAAAACATACACACCTAATAAATAGGCTTTCCTTGTGCTTTATAATTAGAAGTGCAGATCTGTTCACCAAAAAATTACTGGTTTAGTGAGGTTTCTAATGAGTTCCTACAAACATGCTCATTTGAAATTTTTTTCCTAGAATTTGTATTTTGCAGGTAATTCTAGTTATTTGGATATTTTTTGGTTACTGAGAGCTGAGGTTTTTCTGATATCTGAATGCTCAAGCCTTCTCATATGGATTTCATTGGTGGCAGTTTCACAAATGAGTGGATCTATTTAAATCCAAACCCCTGTTCCTTTTTACCCATACTGCTGCTCAGAAGACCTAGCTTAGAACTCCATCACTTTTTCTCTTCTCTTAAGGAGACAGATCCTCTTATGGCTATAATCTAATTGATTGCATTTCTTTTTTCTTTTTTTTTAAGCAAAAAATGTTTAATTGTGGTTTAAAAAATCTAAAATTAATAAGAGTTGGTAATAGCTTCATTCATTGATTAATCTACCCACCCAGCATTTATTGAGTACCCAACTGTGGACAAAACTCTAATCCAGGCACCTTCTAGATGAGAGAAACAGTAAGGATAAACCTTTAAGTGTAGTTTAAATGATATAAAATTACATTAAGGTAAATGTTATAAAAAGAAATTAGATTGTGACAGAGATCTTCATTCAGTTAAAAGTGAAGAAGTATTCTGTATTGGCTTTGACTGTAATTGATTGCATTTCTTTCCTTAAAATGAGAAAAAGAGTGTTTATTTTCATGATACCTCTGTTTCATGAAAAGTCATAAGAAAAAGCTACATTTATTTTAATTTGGCTCTGTATCTCTTTTCTCTAAGTCCTAATTTATAGAAATGTGGCTATTCAGACTCCTGTGTGTTTTGAAAATGTACATGAGCAATGGACATGTGTGTGGTTTAGTATGGAAGTAAGCACTAGGGATGAAGGTGAGAAGGTTAGATAGCATCATCAACTCAATGGACATTAATTTAAGCAAACTCTGGGAGGTAGTCGAGGACAGAAGAACCTGACATGCTACAGACCAGGAAGAGTCAAGCGTGACTGAGCGACTGAACAACATAGCAAAGCATTGTGGATTTTCATGGACTGTAACTCAGTAGCATGAAAAGTTTTGAAAAGTTTGAAAGTGAAGTTGCTCAGTCGTGACTGACTCTTTGCGACCCTATGGACTATAGCCTACCAGGCTTCTCCGTCCATGGGATTTTCCAGGCAAGAGTACTGGAGTGGGTTGCCATTTCCTTCTCCAGAGACTCTTCCCAACCCAGGGATCGAACCTGGGTCTCCCGCGTTGTAGGCAGACGCTTTACCATCTGAGCCACCACGGAAGTCCATTATAGTGCAATGTAATAGAAACAGTCCCTGAGCACTGCTTCCTTACCAGTGTCAATCAAATAATATTAGGATAATGATACTAGCTTCTTTTTTTGGCAGTTGAATTTTTATTTGTAAAACAACCTTAAAATGAAACTCAAGTAATTTTTATATGTATGCCCTGGTAGATAATCTAGAACAAATACCGTTGGTGTGGTTAGTCATTTACATGGGAAGCTATTGCCAGGGTGGACTCAGAGCTAGCAGGGACAGAAATCACATATGTAAAGCTGATTGTAACAATGGAGGTACAAAGTAACTCAGCAATATAATAGTGTAAATTGATGAAGGATTACTCCATTTGTAGAAATTTGATGCAGATGTTTCAGGAAAGTATCTTTTGTAAATCAAGGTGCAAGTATTTATCTCTGTTGGTCTTTAGGCCAGAATTTTCCCTCTGTCACCTCCTGCCTTTTTAAAAGACAGTAAAAGTAGAATTTGTGAAGCATTTCTAAATAATGAGTATAAAAGATGCCATTTATAGGTGGATCAGTGCTATTATTCTATTTTTTTATTTTATTGGAGTATAGTTGATTTACAATTTTGTGTTTTTGATTTCAATTTGTAGGCTCTTCCCTTGAGACTTTGTTCTTTTTTCTCTATTTTTAAATTTAAATTTATATTTAAAAATTTTAACACTTTTGTGTTGGTTTCTGCCAACAGCACAAGTCACACATATTTATACATACATCCCTTCTCTACCCCCATCCCAACCCTCCTGCTCTTTTTGGCTGAAGCATTTACTTCTGTCTAAAAACTATTAGCATAAATCTCCTGAGAACCAAGACATCCTCCTGTATAACTTTAAGACTGCTGTCACATCCAGGAAATTTAACATTGATTCAGTATCATCTAATGTAGAATCCATATTCAGGTTTTCTCAGTTACTCCCCAAATAACTGGGCTTTTCCTCTTCTGTGATCTGCATTCTGAAAAAGGTTCATATATTATGTTTGGTTGTTACGTTTCATCAGCCTTCCAAATTTTTCCTTTAAAAAAGTCTTTCATGATGTCATTTTTGGAGTCCAGATCACTTATATTATGGAATTTTTCTCATTCTGAATTGGTTAAACTTTTTTGGTTACCACATAGAGCTTGATTTAAAAAAAAAAAGTTGGCATTCACTTGTAGAGAATCTTGACTTTCTGCCTTTTTCAGATGCTTTCCTTAGAGTCTCAACCAGGTATAAAGAAGCAGTAGTTGAATTCGTTTGTTTTGTGTGTGTGTGTGTGTGTGTAGATATTGAAAACCTGGCATATTGTAGTGAAGAAAAAAAACTTTAAGCAAAACTCAGCTGTCCAATTTATGATCTAATGAGCCTTTCCAAACCTGATGGTAGGGTGTTTGCCTCATACAAATCTTAAAAGAGCAGCATTAAATATTCTTCTGAAATTCAAAGTTTATGAAATTATGAAATTCAAGTTTATGTTCCATCAAAAATTCCCATTGTGTAAAACAGGAACAGGCTGAATTGCAGGTATATTACTGAAATAAAACCAAGAAAGTGAGTATTTTGTACCAGCTCTCTTGTACCTTATGCTCATGGTAGGAAACAGCCATTCCAATATCTGTGTCTTTAGATTATTCTGAGCTTATCTCTGGTTTAATTTAGGAACTTGTATATAAGTAGTAAGAGTTTAACGGTGAACTTTAAAACCAAAATGACATCTTACTGTAGCCCTGGTTTATAATGCTGTCTAAGAAAATAAAGAAAATATTTAAAATAACATATATTGAACTTATAAAATCAGGTATCTCCAAAACAATAGTTCCCATAGTTATAACAAATGTTTATATTTAAGTATTGTCTTCAGCTCTTTTTCAGAACTCTTGACAACTTTCACTTAGTAAAATTTGCATACCAGGTTTTCTAAAAATACTGTTTTCATCTAAATTTGTTTTCTGTATGTTCATACTAAAGAACGGTAGATATTAATAACAGGAGTAAAATCCCCCCCACTTTTTTTTTTATTGAGGTCAGCAGTGTTTAGATTAATCAGGTTGACATTTCTTGCTGGTGGGTCATGAACTGTTGATAATAGCATTAAATGGTGATTCGCTTGTTGCAGAAGGTACAACTCATTATCCAGCTACTGTATTAAATCATCATAGTACCCCTACATCCATGTGTTCTGTAGAAATAGAAGATGAGGAAGTATATATTTCTTTTGTTTGCATCTTAAATTTTTTGGAGGATTAATCACGTTCTCTATGGAAGCTGCAGCATTGCCACTATTTTAGAGGACTAAAATGCTTTGACTGATTTGGGGAGATAAAGGGGTGTAGCATCTTGTAAATAACACACCCAAAGTTTTTTGTGAACCTTTCTGAAAACCTGTTTGAATCATGAGTATACCTGGGTAGCAAGTAGTAAAAGCATATGTTTACAGACTTGTAAGTTGGATTTAATTTTAAATTATAGGCATATGAATATTTTTAAAAGATATATTCATTTTAAGGGAGATGATACTTGGAAAGCTCAGTTTTGTACTATGGGAGTAGGTTTCTTGAGAAGTGTCGTTATAAAAAACCTCTTTTTTAAGAAAAGGGCTAGATTTTTAAATACCTGCCTTTTAAGATAGACTTCAGTAGTTTAGTATTCAATGACTCTGAAGTTACTAGTCTCTCTGAATTTTAAGTTCAAATGTGTTTTAATTTATACGTATAATATGCACGTTAATATACACATGTCCCTTGTGTATATAGATAGTGAATAGTAGCATGACTCTTGTATTAATGTTGACTTAATTTCTGATTGGATAGTATAGAATGAATGAATTCAGTTTCCAGATATTAATAAAACACCCCAAACACCCAGCTCAACGGTCTTATAGATAGGTGCTCAGTAATAATTTAATAATGAATATGTGTCACTTGTGCAGAAGCAGAACTTTTTTAGCACTTTGTATTTGTGACACAGAATGTATCTTAAGGAGGGACGGTAACAAATATTTCCTTTTATGGGGAAAAAGAATATTAACATCTTCAAAGTAACAGCCTTATTTAGAATAAATAGGTTCTTGCTGACTCAAAGAGAAACATAGCATTAGAAAATTACAGGCCACTAGAGGTCACTGTTTAGTAATCAACTTTTAATGAACCAGAACAGTCAGGAAAGCCAATAAATTACAGTGTGGGTTTTTCTAATTATGAATTCATATTTAATCCTTCAATGCCAAGTTAACTGTGGCAGTGGTTCTATGTATTTTGCATATGTGGTTATGCTAATATACTATTATATTTCTCAGATGCTGGTCCTCCATCATTAGAGAAGTATTGCCAAAGGCTTTGTTATCTAGTCTTAATTACTAATTACGGGATGTAATTAACTTTGTTACCATCTTCACCCCTTCGATGGAACAAAAAGTTCTTTTGAAAGGAAGGTTTCACCGTAAATGAAAATTATATTTATGTGATCACAGGTGTAATGGTTCTGATCCAGTCCACCCTCTCCCCTGTCTAAAATCTTCATGCTTCATTCTTGGTTCCTCTTGATCCCATCTCTGTTCTCTGCTCTGTCTAACCTGGTTTCTTTCCTCCCTTCCTTCTTTGGTCTACTTTATGTGAATCAGCTGCTTGATTAACTCAGTGACTGTTTACTCTCAAGCTTTCCAGCCTTGAGTTAGTGAGTAGAATTTGACTCTTAACTGCATATGTTAAACGAATCCCAGGGTGGGTGGCTTGGACCCAGCCAACCTGCAAAGGGAAAACCATATGTATGTGAGCAAGTGTGCTCTGCTGCCGCCACTGCTGCTCCAAGCAGATGTCTCTCCTCAACCTGTCTAGCCCAGAATCCATTCAGGAAAAGGCAAATTTCCTTGCTCATGTGATATAAATTTGTTTTCTTGCTTAAAGACTAGGCTGGTTGCCCAGGAGGAGGCCTCTTAATCACAGGGAGAAAACCAGAACACATGCAAATGTGTTTTCTGTTCTTGCAAACAGTTTTGTGCATTCTGCCCAGAAACAGGTACATCAGTACTTTGCTAGACTTCCTCTGCTTCGTGTTGCCTTTACTTCCCCTGATGCTAGACAGCTGCTGGGTGCTCGGTATCCATGGGGGACTGGTCCCAGGACCCCCTGCGGATATCAAACTCCTCTGTGCTCAAGTCTCTTGTATAAGAGGCATAGGACAGCCGGCCCTCTGTGCCTGAGGTTCGGCATTCACAGGTAGGAGGTGCCACCTGTCGCCCCTCAGAGTTCTCAGTGTTGCTTCAGTCTATGCAAGGCATACACAAGGCACATGCCTGATACATTGTTCACCCAGACCCAGCCCAGTCTTCTCAGCCTGCCATTCACGGCTCTCCACAGTCTGGAGCAAGCTAACTATTCTGCTGTTGTTTCTTATTACTTCTCTTCACATGCCTTAACTTCTAGCCAAACCGAACCATTCACGATTTCTTAATTGTGTATTTTATTTACTCAAGTTTCTATTTCCTGTTTATGCTTTCCTTTACTACAGTTTTCATCTCTTTCTCACTTCCTGTCCCTCAGACAATAAGCCCAATATAGGTGCCACCGTCTGTGATATTCGCCTTCAGTAGTGGTGAGCCTTCCTGTGAACCATAGCAAGTAGACACTTACCATCCCGCCTTGCATTGTAATATGGCTTGTGTACCGATGGTCTTGCCTCGACTCAGTATTGCCTATACTCAGTATAGAGTCACTGAATAAAATTCTTGGCAGATAAATCAGAAGTCCTAAAATACAAACAGTTCCTTGTTCAGTACAAATAGTTCTTTATTATATCACTTAAGGGAGAGGGAAATGGAAATGTATTTTATACTTTGAAATGATTCTCCTCATATTTGCATAGCTCTATCTTGAAGAGATTGAGAATTTAGTTAAAAAATAACCTTTTGCTTAAACAGCTATAATTTTTTGTGGTTTTATAAAAATTTGTAAAAATAGGATATATGAATTTTGAACTTGAACCAGCTCTTTTCATTTAGTCTTTCCAGTGGCAGAATACATATAAATTCCATATTATTAGAGGAATAAAGAATGCACTTTATTATGATAGAAGCTAACTTGCAGAGTGTTTGTTTATAACAAGGTAAAATAAAGTATTGCCTGTTTGAATTTGGAATATACTTTTCCTTGGAAACAACATTTTCTAGTATATTTAGGTCCTGTTTTCTATCAAATGTAGTCAACACAGGATATTCCTAAATTATGATAAGTATCATGTTTCTGTGGGAAATGATTTCAGAGATCCAGCTTGGAATGCCGGCCAGGATGCCAGCCCTTTTTATTCTTTAAGAAAATCAACTTACTGCTTCTTTCTCCTCTTTCTACACTTTGTGGGCTCTAAATTTCCCTGTGGGATTCACTTATTCTTCCAAAATTTCAAGTAGCTCATCTCTGGAGTGTTTTTCTAATTCTATATTTCCATCACAGATTTTTTACTTTCTAGATCTGCATTTTTATTTATTTAACTCCTTAAGTTAAACTCTTTTTTTTCCTAAGTCAGGCTCATCTTTTCTATAAAACAAGTTCTTCCTCTTGTAGTGTGCTGCAGTTTCAAAATTTTTAAATTTTAGGTTTAGACTATGAGAATAGCACTGTCCAATAGAAATATAATGTAAGACATACGGGTAATTTAAAACTTCCTGGTAGTCACATTTAAAAAGTATTTTAAAATATAGGAACAGAATTTAATAATATTTCATTTAGGCCAGAATATCTAAAATATTACCATTTTTTAACATATAACCAATGTAAAAAAATTATTGATGTATTTTTACATCTTTTTTTTTTCCATACTAAGTCTTCAAAATCTGGTGTTCATTTTACATATAAAGTACATTAAGAAACAATCCCATTTTAAATTGTTTTAAAAAGAATAAAGTGCCTATCACTAAATTTAATGAAGGTAAAATACCTATTTTTCCAGTAGTCATGTATGGATGTGAGAGTTGGGTGGTGAAGAAAGCTGAGCCCTGAAGAATTGATGCTTTTGAACTGTGGTGTTGGAGAAGACTCTTGAAGGGTCCCTTGGACTGCAAGAAGATCCAACCAGTCCATCCTAAGGGAGATCAGTCCTGGGTGTTCATTAGAAGGACTGATGTTGAAGCTGAAACTCCAGTACTTTGGCCACCTCATGCAAAGAGTTGACTCGTTGAAAAAGACCAGAATACTGGGAAGGATTGGGGGCAGGAGGAGAAGGGGAAGACAGAGGATGAGATGGCTGGATGGCATCACCAACTTGGTGGACATGGGTTTGGGTGGACTCTGGGAGTTGGTGATGGACAGGGAGGCCTGGCGTGCTGTGCTTCATGGAGTTGCAAAGAGTCGGACACAACTGAGTGACTGAACTGAAAAAACCTATACTCTGAAAGCTGTTAACACACTGATGAAAAAAGTTGTGTATGTTAGTCACTCAGTTGCGTTTGACTCTTTGTGACCCCATGGACTGTAACCCACCAGGCTCCTCTGTCCATGGAGTTCTCCAAGCAAGAATACTGGAGTGGGTAGCTATCCTCTTCTCCAGGGGATCTTCCTGACTCAGGGATCGAACCGGGGTCTCCTGCATTGGCAGCAGACACTTCACCTTCTGAGCCACCAGGGAAGCCCAGAAGTTGAAGAAGATTGAAATAATTGGAACAGTATTCTATGTTCATGGATTGAAGAATTAATATTGTTAAAAATGTACATATTACCTAAAACAATCTATAGATTCAGTTCCAGTCAAAATTCCAATAGCATTTTCCATAGAAGCAAAACAAGTAATCTTAAAATTTGATGCTGTGGCTGAAACTCCAAAACTTTCGCTACCTGATGTGAAGAGCCAACTCATTGGAAAAGACCCTAATGCTGGGAAAGATTGAAGGTAGGAGGAGAAGGGGATGACAGAGGATGAGATGGCTGGATGGCATCACCAACTCAATGGACATGAGTTTGACCAAGCTCTGGGAGATTGTGAAGGACAGGAAAGCCTGGCATGCTGCAGTCCATGGGGCTGCAAAGAGTCAGACATGACTGAGTGACTGAACAGCAGCAAAATGTGTATGGGACCACAGAAGACCTCCAGTAACCACAGCAGTCCTGAGAAGAACAAAGCTGGAAGCATCATACTCCCTGATTTCAAACTATTACAAAGCTGGGTAATCAAACATGTATGGTATTGCCATAAAAACAGACATACAAATCAATGGAATAGAATAGAGGGCCCAACAATAAACCCATGCATACATGGTCAATTAATATACGACAAAGGAGGCAAGAATATAAAATAGGGAAAAGATAGTCTCTTAAATAAATGATGTTGAGACAGTAATATGCCTTAGAATGAAACTAGACTACTACCTTAACACCATAGACAAAAATTAACTCAAAATGGATTAAATATTTGAATGTAAGAACTGAAACCATTAAAGACCTAGAAGAAAACATAGGCAATGAGTTCCTTGACAACAGTGATTTTTTTTAAAGGATCTGATTCCAAAAGCAAGGTAATAAAAGTAAAAACAAATAAGTAGGACTACATCAAACTAAAAAGTTTCTGCACAGCAAAGGAAGTCATCAGCAAAATGAAAAGGCAATGAGATGGGCATGGAAAAAGTAACCCATTACAATGCAGATTTATAGTTGCTATAACAGTTGTATAAGCAAGTTCCATGATGAGATGATGATATAGTTTGGATTGTATGTATTTATCAGATTGGATAAGTTCAAGGTCAGTGACTTTCCTGAACTGATGAGTGTTACCATGTATTTTATAGTTGGGTGAGAGTATTTTAAGAAAAAGAGATAGGTTTGAAGGTTTGGAATTACAAAAGGGCATGGAATATTTAAGGACTATTAAGTGAGAGTCGGTTTCTAGAGTTTTAATTGTTTCAAATTGAGCTGCTTACTATTTTCTGAACAGATTCATACTTTTATACCTTTATGTATTTGCTTTTGTAGTTCACTTCTCCTAGAATTTCTCTCTTTGCCCCAAATCTTCCCTGTTAGCATATCATAGTCTTAATCATCTTTCATGGCCCATATTGAACTGATCATTTTAGTGAAGATTCTCCTACTCTCTTTTCCTAGTTTTATTCCACAAATGAATGTGATGTTTCCTTCTTTTGAATTTTGGACAGTTTGACTTTTCTTAGGACAGTTGTCTTTGTATTAAGATTAATTTTATAATGGAGTAACCCTTGGTCTGGATCACAAAAGTTAATTTGAGCAAGAATTGGGTCTTAATTATTTTTTTATACTCTGAAGAACCAAGAGTGAATTCCTTCTATATAGGAAATATTCTATAAGTATTTGATTTGTGTGTAGTAAATATATTTTATGAGATGTAAACCAAACAAAAACACAAAGTAAGCTAGAGATTCCCAAAGCCTAATGTTTTCTTTTAGATTACGTTCATGAAAAATATTCATAAATTTGATTGGCTGCTATACCTGGATAAAATTTCTTGATTTCACTTATAAAAGTAGATGCCATAAAAGCAATATTCTGTTGTAAATTTTTAGTGTAACAGAGGTGCTAATGGTAAAGATAAAACCTTTTTTATTATCATAAAAGAGTTAAAGATATCTCAGCATAAAAATAACATGGAACTCAATCGTGCCTTTGACATTTAAGGACATGTTTTCTTTTTTTACATATCTATCTGCTTCTTCTGGCAGTATAGTGAATTAGGTATGTTAAAATAAAACACCTAGGTGCAGGATAAGTTACAACAAACATACTTTTAAATGTGTTTCAGATACTTCAAAAAATAAGGGAAATCCTCAGTGACCAAATAATTTAATAATATAGGTATATCTCCGAGATATTGCTGGTTCAGTACCAGACCAGTGCAATAAAGTGAGTCACATGAATTGTTTGATTTTCCAGTGCATATAAAAGTTGTGTTTATTTTTTTATTAGTTTTGCCATACAATGACATGATATTGCCATGGGTTTACATATGCTCCCCCTCCAGAACCCCCCTCCCTCCTTCCTCCCTCCTCCCTCCCCCCGCCCCGGGAAATCTCGATGCGCCAGCCCCGAGCATCATGTTTCAATGCCATTCTCCCATATCATCCCACCCTTGCCCTCATCCACAAAAAAAAGAAAAAAATGGGGAAAAAAAACAAAAACATAAAACCACCACTTTCTATAGTAAACAAAGCTATGCTAAAAATACAGAAAAGCATGAATAAGAGAAAAGTTCCAAATTCTCAGAGAGAACCACTGGTAAGATATGCTTCATCCCTACAGATCCTTTAAAAAGTTGTTCAAACATGAGCTTATACAGTTTTTAAAATTGAGTCATAAATATTTTTTATATTTGCTTTTTGCCAGGGCGGGGGGATGGGTTGAATCATATATCATGGATGTTTCCATGTCTAGGAATATATGGAATTTTAATAAACTTGAGATACCCTTAAAAAAAAAAAAGTTGTGTTTATACTATATTGTAGTCTGTTAAGTGTGTAATAGCATTATGTCTAAAAAACAATGTGTATACCTTAAAAATATTGCTTAAAAAATGCTAACCATCATCTGACAACATAGGGTTGCCATAAACCTTCAATTTGTTAAAAAAAAAAAAAAACTGCAATATCTGAGAAGTGCAATAAGCAAAAGCATCTTAAAACAGGATATGCCTGTAACCTGAAGTCAGAGTAATAAATCCAGAAGCTTTGGCTGCCCCAGAGGCAAATGTTGATTTCAGGAACCAGGAGCTTTAGGGATTAATACTGATGAATGATTACGTCAAAGCGTAATGGGAAACTAGGCCTGTGCTCACACCAGTTGGGAAAGCTGACCCCTGCCTCATATTTCTCTTCTTCCTAAAAGCCAAAATACCCAGAAGCCGTATCCTCTGAGAAAAGGGTAGTCTGTGGATAATCTCCCTGCTGATAAAGTCGATTAAAGACTACTGGAAAAACCACACAATCTATGGTGGTAACTGTGAACTTCCAGATGTTCAATTCCATGAATTTAGAAAAGGCAGAGGAACCAGAGATCAAATTGCCAACATCTGCTGGATCATCAAAAAAAGCAAGAGAGTTCCAGAAAAACATCTACTTCTGCTTTATTGACTACACCAAAGCCTTTGACTGTGTGGATCACAACAAACTGTGGAAAATTCTTCAAGAGATGGAAATACCAGACCACCTGACCTGCCTCCTGAGAAATCTATATGCAGGTCAAGAAGCAACAGTTAGAACTGGACATGGAATAACAGGCTGGTTCCAAATTGGGAAAAGAGGACATCAAGGCTGTATATTGTCACCCTGCTTGTTATTTAACTTATATGCAGAGTACATCATGAGAAATGAATGAACTTGGCTGGATGAAGCACAAGCTGGAATCAAGATTGCCAGGAGAAATATCAATAACTTCAGATGTGCAGAAGTGAAGAACTAAAGAGCTTCTTGATGAAAGTGAAAGAGGAGAGTGAAAAAACTGGCTTAAAACCCAACATTCAGAAAAATAAGACCATGGCATCTGGTCCCATCACTTCATGGCAAATAGATGGGGAAACAATGGAAAAGTGAGAGACTTTATTTTTGGGGCCTCTAAAATCACTGCAGATGGTGACTGCAGCCTTGGAATTAAAAGACGCTTGCTTCTTGGAAGAAAAGCTGTGACCAACCTAGACAGCATTTTAAAAAATAGAGACATTACTTTGCCAGCAAAGGTCCATCTAGTCAAAGCTATGGTTTTTATAGTAGTCATGTATGGATATGAGAATTGGACCATATAGAAGGCTAAGCGCCTATGAATTGATGTTTTTGAATTGTGTTGTTGGAGAAGACTCTTGAGAGTCCCTTGGACTGCAAGGAGATCCAGCCAGCCCATCCTAAAGGAGATCAGTCCTGAGTGTTCACTGGAAGGGCTGATGTTGAAGCTGCAACCCCTATACTTTGGCCATCTGACACGAAGAACTGACTCACTGGAAAAGACCCTGATGCTGGGAAAGATTGAAGGCAGGAGGAGAAGGGAGAGAGCAGAGTATGAGATGGTTGCATGGCATCACCAACTCAATGGACATGAGTTTGAGTAAGCTCCTGGAGTTGGTGATGGACAGGGAAAGCCTGGCGTGCTGCAGTCTGTGGGGTCACAAAGAGTCAGACATGATTAAGCGACTGAACTGAACTGACAGTTTACATAGTATATCAGCCTCCCTCTCCCTGCTGAATCTATGTAACAGTAGGTATGATCTCAGGTATAGTGTTCAATTTTAAACAACTGACCCAGTTGGGGAAACACTCAAACAATAAGTTTGGTTTCTGAGTTGGTAAGGCCGGTAGGGCCTGTCAGCCACAGAAAGAATGAAAATCCTCTCTGGAGAAAATCACCTTTAATCCAGACCTCTTGGAATTCACAAGTGTTCAGCTTAGAAAATACAAGCTGACAAAAATATATATCTATGGGATATCAAAAAAAAAATATCCAAAACATAAGGCAAGTTTCCAGCACAAGAGTTAACAGGAACAAACAAATCCTTTAAGTTCTTGGTCCTGAAGAGCTACAGATACTAGAAACCCCAAACGGAATATATAATTGCTATATATAAAACATTTAAAAATGACAAACATAGAATTAAAAATAAATGAACAAGGAACGAGAGAGTATCAAGAAGGACCAACCACTCAAATTTGGAAAAAAAATATTGAAATTTAAAAGTTAATAGATGAGTTAAATGGCATTTGGGAGGGAGATGAAGAGAGAATTAGTAAATAGGAAGAGAGATCTAAAGAAATCACCCAAATGTATTACAGAAAGGCTTGGAGATGAAAAATATGACAGGAAAGTTAAGAGACATGGATACATGGATAGAAAAAGTCAAACATGTGTCTGATTGGAATTCCCAGATGTAATGAGGAAAAATGGTCTAAATGATAATGTCTAAGAATTTCCAAGATTGACATAAATCCACAAAATACAGGAATCCACCTAACACCCTTCCCCACCCCCAGATCTCCCAGCCTGGATTCAAAGACAGCTCGAATTCTGAAGCTGTGCATGAGTACAAACAAAAAGAGTTCTGAGGAAAGGGTACTTTCTGGTCTAAGGAGCAGAAAGGCCTCATGAAACATAGAGGAAGAAATGATTTTTTTTCCTCTGCCACTAAGTGGTAGAAGGTAAAAGGTAAGTCTTACTCCTGAAACTGCAGTTCTCTTGTGGCAGCAGCAGGCATGCAGATTTAGGAAGGAAATCCATCTCTCTGGCCACAGAAACTGTGGTCCAAAGAGTGTGGAAAAATTCCCTTTGCTTTTTACTTTCTTTATTCTTCTGCTCCTGGTACCCAGAGACAGACCTAGTTGTAGGAATTGCAGGACTTTACAGATGGAGGACCAGAACAGGGGGAGGATTGGTAGCAGGGATGGGGCTTCCCTGATGATTCAAGTAATAAAAGAATCCTCCTGCCAGTACTGGAGATGCAGGAGATGCGGGTGTGATCCCTGGGTTGGGAAGATCCCCTGGAGAAGGAAATAGCAACCCACTTCAGTATTCTTGCCTAGAAAATCCCATGGACAGAGGATGCCTAGAAAATCCCATGGACAGAGGAGCCTGGCAGGCTACAGTCCGTGGGGTGGCAAAGAATTGGACATGACTGAGCACCCATGCACATAGCCAGAGGATCAGAAGAGGGAGAAGATTGCAGTGGGGGTACTGGAGTGTCACAGATAGGAAGGGACTCAAGAAAAAGGGATCCCTTAGTGTTGTGTGCACTTTTGGGTCCATCCCAGAGCCACACAACGTGGACCTCTCCCTAAACAGCATACCAAAAGCTTTAAGAACTTAACTATGGGGTGGACAGACTGCCCCCTGCTGATGCATACATAGTACAGTTCAAATATCACCATTGAGACTGAAAACTGAACTGACATTGGAACCACAATACACAAAAAGCAAATAGCAGTTTGCAGCTTGACCCTTACCTGGTCAATTGTCTGGCAAAGCAAACAAACAAAAACCAAAATGTAATATTCTTCATAGAATTTGAGCAAGACCCAGAGTCTTATAGCATATAATATTCCAAATGTCTGTGATCTGCTGAAAAATTAACTTGACATAGAAAGAACCAGGAAAATCTGAAAAATTCTCGAGTGAAAAAGACTATCAAGGTGCCAACTCTGAGATTACCCAGATGTTTCATATCAAGCAATGACTTTAAAATAGCTATCATAACCATGTTCCAAGAAGTATAGAAATAGAAGCTATAAGGAAGAACCAAATTGAAATTTTATAACTGAAAAATACAATAACCAGAAATTTGAAAAAAAAATCACAGTATGTACTTAAAAGCAGAGCGGATATGACAAAGGTAAGAGTCAGTGAGTTTGAAGATAGAAATGACATGAATGCAAATTATTCATTCTGAACAACAGAGGATAAAAAGACTAAACAATGAACGGAGCTTCTACCATCAAAAGGTGTATGTGCCATTGGTGTTCCAAAAGGAGATGAGGCGGTGTGGTCCAAAAAAAAATGTTTGAAGGAAAAAATGACTGAAAGTGCCTCAAATTTGACAAAAGAAAATCTTATAAATCCAATAAGTTCAGCGAGCCTGAAACTGAATAAACTCACAGAGATTAATGCCTAGATATAGCATAAACAAACTGCCGAAAACCAGAGAAAAAGAAAATTATCTTGAAAGCAGTCAGAGAAAAATGATACATTACAGGAAACTGTGATATGAGTGACTTTAGAGAAACCATGAAGCCCAGAAGGCAGTGGAACAGCAGTTTTAGTGCTGAAACCAGAATTCTATATATGGCAAAATATCTTTCAGAAATGAAAGTGAGATAGAGACATTCTCAGCTAAAGGAAAACTAAGAGGAAAACTTGATCTCCACCAGACCTAATTAAAAAACATTATATACTGCACCTAACAAAATATGTATAAAGCAAAAAAGACAGCCATAGGGAGAAATTGATGACTGTTCACCGTAAAAGTGAGACATTTCAGTATACCTCTTTTAAACAATTGACCAACCATTTTTAAAAATGCAATAATTTGAATAATAATTAACAAGTTTGAACCTTATACCTAGAAATTGAAGAAATGTATTTCTTAAAACATATGGGAAAAGTATTAAAAATTGACCACGTGTATAAAGCAAATCTGTATAGCAAATGTCCAACTCCAAAAAATTTATATCATATGGATTTCATTGTCAAACAACAGTGTAATTTAATGATATGAATAGCAAAAATAATTTCTGTACATTTGAAATTTAAAACCACATTTCTAAAGAGTTCATATTCTTAAAGAAGTCATATGAGAGCAAAAGAATAGTACTCAACAATAAAGAAAAAAATATATTCAACTGGGATGCAGCTAAAATAGGACTTCTAGGAGAAAGCAAATTCAAATTTTGAATAAATTCTGAAAGTATATTAAAGGAAGCAAGCTGAGTATAGAAAAGAACTCCTAATTTTTATTTATTTTCAAAGCAAAAATAAAACACATTTTGAAAAATGAAATGAATTTAACAATAGCAAAGAACAGCCCAATTTAAAAATGGGCCTAGGAATTTAGTTAGACATTTCTCCAAAGAATGTATACAAATGGACAATAAGCACACGAAAAGGTGTTCAACTTCACTAATTATTAGGGAAATGCAAATTAAAAAATCAATGAGATGCCACTTCACATTCATTATAATGGCTACTATGGAGAAAACAAAATGACAAACGTTAGTGGGAGACTGGGATTGACATATACACACTACTGTATATAAAAATAGATAACTAATAAGGACCTACTGTACAGCACAGAGAACTACTCGGTGGTCTGTGGTAACCTAAGTGGGGAGGAGATCCGAGAAAGACGGGACATATGTATGCATATAGTGGACTCATTTTGCTGTAGAACGGAAACCAACACTACATTGTAAAGCAACTATATAGTCCAAAAAAACATTAATTTTTAGAAGATGAACCACAACCCAGAGGGATGGAATAGGGAGGGAGGTGGGAGGGGGGTTCTGGAAGGGGAATACATGTATACCCATGGCGGATTCATGTCAATGTATGGAAAAACCAACACGATAATGTAAAGAAAAAAATAAGAAAAAATAAAAAATGAACCACAAACACAAGATGACTTTAGAAAACATATCACAGGGACTTCCCTGGTGGTATAGTAGTTGAAAATCCATCTGCCAGTGCAGGGGACGCCAGTTTGATCCTAGTCGGGGAAACTTAAGATTCTCATGGGCTGCGGGGCAACTAAGCCCACGAGCTGCAGCTGAGGCTGTGGGCTCTGCACCACAACTAGAGAAAGCCTGCACATTGCAGTGAAGGCCCAGAGCATCCAATGTGTGTGCATGTGCATATGTGTGTGTGTGTGTTAGACTTCCTTGGTGGTCCAGTGGCTAAGGCTCCAGGCTCCCAATGCAGGGGACCAGAGTTCGATCCCTGGTCAGGGAACCAGGTCCCACATGCCTCAACTAAAGACTCCGCATGCTGCAACTAAGACGTGGCATAGCTAAATAAAGAGTTTTTAAAAAATCAAATCAAACTTTAAGTATTGTTTTAAAAATGTGTTTTTGTGTGTTTAAAAAGTAAAACTAGAAGTGGACAATAGTAAGATTTGAGGTGTGTGTGTAGTGAGGGAGTAGTATCCTCTACTACTTAATACTCGTTAAGCCAGTGAGGATCCTCTGGCTTAATGCATGCTAAGGTTCAACATTATGTTTGAGAGGAGAATAGAAACACTGAAAACCTTTAAATATTATTGGAAAATGTTATAGTTAATTTTGTATCTATACAATTTTTAAGGACTGTTATTAGAAGAATAGGAAAGTGATTCATAGCTTCCAAAGCCCACTGGTCAGGGGAAAGGTCTTAGAAAATGTTTGTCAATGCAGCAGGAGGCAAGAGAAAAGGAAGAAAGTAATTTGAGGAAAAAAGAAAGTAAATACAAAAACTAGGTTAGGAATAAATCTAATTGTAATACATCTGAGCTAGCTAAGTTCATTTTTCTTGAGATTGTCATTTAAAACTTCAGCTGTCTATTCCCTATAGATATACCCAAACATCTTTTTTAAAAAGGAAAAAGGAAAGAAAGAATTCCCTGGCTGTCCAGTGGTTAGGACTCCCAGCTCTCACTGCTGAGGGCCCTGGTTCAATCCCTAGTTGGGGGGAACTAAGATCCCATAGGCTGTGCAGTGCTTAGAATAAGAAATAAAAGCTATGCAAAAAGATTAAACATAGGGGGAGAGAAAACACTGAGAAAATATTAACCAGAAAAGAAATTTCAGATCAGAATTAACAAAAAATAGTAGCTGGATATAGAAAGTTAAAAGGAAGTCAGATGATTGAAGTAGCATTTCCTGAGACAGGTCCTGAGAAAACTAATTCTGAGGAGGTTTCTTTTTTTGTATTCAAGTAAATTTGAGAAATGAAACATTTTTTTGGTCACCCTTTTGGAACTATTCAAGGTGCATGTTTTCATATTAAAATAAGCCCTTAAATTCTTAGTTATCTGTTTAACTTTGTTTAAGCCAGTATGTGTTTAACCATAAAGCCTTTAATTAGTTTGAGAGACGGGAGTCAGGGGGTAGGAAATTTATGGGATAACTCTCAAACTGAAAGAAGAGCTTCAAGAACCAAGGTTTTAGTGGCTAGAATTGAGCAGCTTATGCTGCTGAAACACTCTTTATTTGTCTTTGTTATCTGCTAGTTTCTGCTGTGCTTTTTTGCTTGTCAGCCTCATCATCTTTTACTGCAGACACTGTCCATGTGGGCCTTCAGCAGTCTTAACTTAACAGCCTAGGACAGGACTCTTGGTTTTGTTGAATTTCCTTGTCCCCATGGACTAGGTACTGTTTCCCTGAGGATGGGGTACCTTTATGGTCTATGAGCACAACCCTTTGGCCAGAGAGGGAGGATTTGTTAATAGAAGGAGAATGGGAAAGCTTACAGGGGCCAGAAACAAAATGATATCACTAAACATCCAATAACATCCTGTAGAAGTAGTGTTCTGAGGAAGTGGCCTTGAGAAATACTGCTGGGGATTTCTAGTGTATACGGGTAGTGTATACAGATAGTTGGAGAAGGAAATGGCAACCCACTGCAGTTTTCTTGCCTGGGAAATCCCATGGACAAAGTCTGAGCCTGGTAGGTGACAGTCCATAGGGTTGCAAAGAGTCGGACACGACTTAGCAACTGAGCACACATACAGATAGTAGTAATGCCTTAACTGCGAAAGGATGCACAGAAGGAAGAACCAGTTTGGGGTCTGTGTGAGAGGAGGGTTGGGAGGACAGAACATGCTGAGCTCGTTGTTTAGTCGCTCAGTCATGTCTGACTCTTTGCGACCCCATGGACTGCAGCACGCCAGGCTTCCCTGTCCTTCACTATCTCCCGGAGCTTGCTCAAACTCATATCCATTGAGTCGGTGATGCCATCCAACCATCTCGTCCTCTGTCGTCCCCTTCTCCTCCTGCCCTCAATCTTTCCTAGCATCAGGGTCTTTTCCAATGAGTCGACTCTCTGCCTCAGATGGCCAGCGTATTGGAGCTTCAGCTTCAGCATCAGTCCTTCTGATGAAAAATATTCAGGGTTGATTTTCTTTAGGACTGACTGGTTGGATCTCCTTGCTGTCCAAGGGACTCTCAAGAATCTTCTCCAACACCACAGTTCAAAAGCATGAATTCTTCGGTGCTCAGCCTTCTTTATGGTCCAACTCTCATATTCATACATGACCACTGAAAAACCATAGCTTTGACTATAAGATCTTTGTTGGCAATTTAATGTATCTGCTTTTTAATACACTGTCTAGGTTTAGCTGAGCTCATTAGACTGGACATTTTCCAGTTGTGTTTTGGACTGGAAGATTTGGGGGCCCAAACACTGTAACCCTGTGCTGGAGTTACCTTGTCCAGTGCTGTGGATTGCAGTAGGAGTTCAGTAATGCTGAGTGGATATGCGAATTAACTGTGATTAATTTGTCGTTTTCATAGATTAGTAAAGTTGGAGATGAGATTCATTTTATAGAAGAGGGCACTAAAGCCCAAAGTGGTTGATTTGCCCAAAATAGCACTGTCCTGTCAGAACTGGAGCCTGAACATAGGTCTGGTGTGTCTTCCCAAGGCTGCTGTGTCCCCCTCTGCAGGTTGTCCCCTGCTGAGGAGACCTGAATTGGGGCTGAAATTCAGTTTATTCTCCACATGCCAGACTTGGTGGTCTCACCTCCTTCTGTCTGTTTGGGGTAAAGTCTTTTTCTAATCTGTTCACCCAGAGGGGCTGCTCTTTTCTGGGTTCTTTTGCCCTGAAGGGTTTTTGCAGTTCACACAAAGGCAGATTTAAAACCCTCTTCTTTTGGCAAACCAGATAACCATCACTCTGCTTCCCAGTAGTATTATCCTGGGATTATTGCCTTCTCCTGAATCTTGAAGCCATTTCGCTTTGCTTCATAGTCTCTCCTGTTCCCTGTACCTATGCTTCACCCCAACCATGTCAAGACGCTAGGTGCTATTTTTATGTACGACAGCGTGGATATATGTGGCATGTATAACATATTGGGTTTTTCCCCCTACTCCTGTGTTTATAGTTTAGATACCAGTCCACATGGATTTAAAATTATTTGCTTCTTTAGTTTAGCCTATGCTTTTAGTTTAGCCGGTTCTTGATCCTAGTTTTTGTGCTTTGATTAGTTTCCATTTTCATCTTAACTCCTGGGTGACCTCTTATCAGAATTTGTGCGTTTTTCTTTGGGGAGGCAATTTGGCCTAGTGAAATGAGCATAATACTGCAAATTAGAGGATCCTAGTTTTACCCATTTGGCTCAACTGTGTACATTTACTTATTTCCTGATAAGTATTATGTGTTTTTAAAATAGACATTATAAAACTTGTATGACTTTCCTTAGTTTCCTCGGCATAACAGTAGTAATGATTTGTAAAACTCACAGTTAATAGCATATCATTGAAACACTCTGTTCTTTTGCAGTATGTGAGAATATCAGAATTGTTGTTCACTCACTAAGTCGTGTCTGACTTTGTGACTCAGTGGACTGCAGCATGCCAGGCTTCTCTGTCCTTCACTATCTTCTGGAGCCTGCTCAGACTCATGTCCATTGAGTCAGTGATGTTATCTAACCATCTCATCCTCTGCCGCCCACTTCTCTTGCCCTCAATCTTTCCTAGCATCAGGGTCTTTTCCAGTAAGTCAGCTCTTCACGTCAGGTGGGCAAGTATAGGAGCTTCATCTTCAGCAGTAGTCCTTCCAATGAATATTCAGGGTTGATTTTCTTTAGGACTGACTGGTCTGATTTCCTTGCAGTCCAAGGGACTCTCAAGAGTCTTCTCCAGCACCATAATTCAAAAGCATCAGTTCTTTGGTGCTCAGCCTTCTTGATGGTCCAACTCTCACAACCATACATGACTACTGGAAAAACCATAGCTTTGACTATATGAACCTTTGTCAGCAAAGTGATGTCTCTGCTTTTTAGTACACTGTCTAGGTTTGTCATGTCCATTATGGTACTGGGGAAGAGCAGAGCAATAGCTCCAGAAGGAATGAAGATGCTGGGCCAAAGCAGAAACGATGTTCAAGTGGTGAAAGTAATGTCCAGTGCTGTAAAGAACAATATTGCATAGGAACCTGGAAGGTTGGGTCCATGAATCGAGGTAAATTGGACATGGTCAAGCAGGAGATGGCAAGAGTGAACATCGGCATTTTAGGAATCAGTGAAATAAAATGGACAGGAATAGACAAATTTAATTCAGATGACCATTATATCCACTACTGTGGGCAAGAATCCCTTAAAAGAAATGGAGTAGCCCTCATAATCAACAAAAGAGCATCAGAATACCACCAGTTAAAAATTATTTGTCTTTGCTTTTTATTTTAATTAATTTACTTATTTAGTATAATTTTAATTGTTATAAATGCATATAACATAAAATTTACCATCTTAAACAAGTTAAAGTGTAAATTTCAGTAGTATTTGCAACCATCATGATCATCAATCTCCAGAACTCTTTTCATCTTGCAAAACTGAAGCTCCACACCCATTAAACTCCAACTCCCTACTTCCCTCTTCCCCTCGGAAGCCCGCCTCCTTCCTGTCAGTGTGAATTTGACTCCTCTGGGTACTTCATACAGCATTTGTGTTTTGGGGACTGGCTTATTTCATGTAGTGCAATGACCTCAACTTTCATTCATGCTGTAGCCTGTGTTAGAATTTCTTTCCTCTTTTAAGCTGAACCATACTCCATTGCACGTCTGCACCAATTCTTATTCCCACCAACAGTGTTTAGGCGTTCTAATTTCTCACATTCTGACCATTGCTTGTTATAGTTCTGTTTTGTCTTAGAGTAGCCATCCAAATGGATGTGAGGTTTTCTTTGGTATTCTTACAGAATAAATTCTGATTCAAATACACTGAGCTAGACCTGGGACTGACAAGTTGACTTCGTACTCAGCATCCTGAACAAAATAAACTGGCTGGCTGTGAGTGTCGTCAGGAGGTAGTTTGTATTAAGGGGTGAGGAGGGAGAAGGCTGTCATCTATGATAGGATGATATATATGGCTTATTCTTTACTTTCAGGAAAAAAAAAAAAAAAGGCAGGGCAAGAAACATTCCTTCCTGCCATGTTTCATTCTCATGAAACCAGGTGAAGAGTTCTCATACCACTTACATGGTCAACATTCGCTAGTTGCCTTGACCACATATTTGGTCTCATAGTATTCAGTAAAAGTTTTCTTCTGCAGGTTTTAGTACTTGACCACAAATATAATAATTTTTTATTACTTCCTATAGTATTGTTTTTCTACTCAATAAGGAAATAGTAAATGGGATCCAAACCCTGTGTAACAGCAGAATGTTCTTGAGCATCATGCAGATACGATAATTAACCTTTCTTACTATGATGCTATGCAACATTGAAATGGTGGCAAAAGCGTACTGAAAAACCAGAGGGCTGGAAAGCATGATAGAGTGGACTGAGACTGGCATACACTTGGAAGCACCACCTCTTCACCTGTGCCTGCCCCCCAATTCCAGAGGCCGGGTCTCAAGGAATTCCCAGTGAGTCCTGGAGACCATCATTCCCAGTTAGCTGAGGGTAACTTATTAGCATGGCTTTCTCTTAATCTTTAGTTTCTATCCTGAGTTGGCTCTGATTTGCTACCAGGTTATCACCTGGCCTTTAGCTTTTTCCTCCTTAGTCTCTATTCTCCCTTCGTTACTTCTTTTACCTTTCCCCAAAGTTAAAACAGAACTCAGGCGAATGATCAGTTCTCTATAAAATAGAAGGTGGATAAGCATGCTTGTGTTACTTCTCAAGCAAACTGGAGGAGAAGGGAACCACAGAGGTTTGTGAAATACGGCAGTGACTGGATTACTCAGAATTTGGCTTGTTAGCCTTGCTGTACTTTGTGATTGTTAATGCAAGGAATGTGTAGAAAATATATAGGGAAGAATCTGACTCCTATCACAGGAAACTGTTGCAAATTATGCTGCTTCTAAAGAAAGCAAAACAGAAGGACAAAGGCCGCAAGCTGTTTAATACAAGATTTCTTATTTGGCTTTTAAAAGTGATTTTTTTTTTTCTTTAAGCTGAAAGACACGTTATCTGCAAGATGGAGTTTTGAAAATCACAATCTCTGAAGACGTCATTAACTTTCTCCTTGGGCTCTCCTTGGGCTCCAGATATGTAGCTTTTAGGAGCCTAGAGTTTCATAGCAAATCCAACATTATGCACCATCTTGATCTGGGGTGACTGTCAGAGAATTGGTTTTTAAAGTGATTTTCAAAATAAAAGTAAACCATTTCATTCTATGACTTGGCCCCACCCTAGAAAAATCCCCACTCTGTGTGACGGCTTCTGTACTGCCTTGGTCCTGAGACCAGCCCAGCTCCATGCGGGATGTTCTGTTGCTCTTTCAGCATAAGCAGGTCTATTGTGATATTTATCTGAATTCAAACAAGGCTAATTAAAAGAGCTGCTGACAGTTGTTGTGATCTGACTTTGACTGCAGCTTGATGGTCATTATGGGTAAATAATGAACCAGGTCTGCAAATGTAGCAGCTGCCGACTTGGGATAGAAGAACGGCTATTGCTTCCAATTTAAGGATCTATCGACCGCTTCCCTTCTCCCTGCAGATCTTCTGCAGAAAACTAATGTTTTCTGCTGCCATGTATTGTGGTTTCAGCTGTTTCAGATAGAGCCTATAATTTCCTTCTTTAATATTTAACTTAGGACATTATTAGCTTTCAGAGTTAACAACTCTTCTATTTTGAAGAAGTTCAGCTTTGTCCTTGTGTGTGCTATAACTAGCTAACCAGCTGTAGTTTATTTGTATGTGTTTAATGTGTATTATGGAGGAAAGAGCAAGGTACAGCCTTATGAAGATGTTTCAAAATCCTATGTAAATGGTTTTTACTTGTTTTTTTAAGAGAAACATGTCCCTTGCTTTTGTTTTCTTATAGATGGAGACCTCCTGCCAAACCTGTTTCAGGTTTTGTTCACTGATTCAGTGACTTATGAAATATTTTGATACAAAGCTTCATTTATCAGTTCAGAGGAACTGCAGTGAGTTACATTAAAATGCGATACTGAATATATTGTCACTGTATCATGAACTTTCCCTTGTACTATTAGCACATCAGAACAGGTGCGTTAAAGGTAAGAGAAACACATTGCGTTCATAGATTGATATACTCCCTTGAAGATTTCCCACACTTAGAAAACAGGGCATCTGGATTTGAAAGTCACAGTGTAGAATTTAACACCAGCTAGTACTGAACGACACATCCTAGCGTTTGTTCACCTGCCATGGAGAAGGCTGTCTGCATTATGTAAAGGCTGAGGAGACACTGGTGCTTTGTGCATAATGCAGCAGAGCTTCAAGATCTTGCTGGGAGGAAATGATCCCAAACATGCCCCTGAAAGACAAGTCTTGTTTTGAAAAATAATGATGAAAAATTGCTTATTTCTCCATGTATTTGTGTCTGTGTTTATTACAGGAAAAACTAAACTTCATTTATCCAACTCCAGGATAGTGCAGTGAATGTTTCTGCTTTTCTGTTTGCAGCTTGGATAATGCCAGCAATAGTGTTAACAAGGGGTTATGTTATGCTGGCTTATGTTAAACCAGATCACCCCCTAACATGTGCAGAGCCATTCATCTGTGTCACCAAAACCCAAGAGGACATCTGACATGGGCTCTGAAACAGAAACAGTGATCACTTACAAATCAAACATGGCACGCTCTAAACTGATTGTGCACGGCAATCTTTTCTAGAAAGGACAACTAATTGAACATGATAAAGTGTAAAGTTAATTAACACCCTTAAATTTGTTGATTACTTTCACGGGATTATATTGTTCGTTGAGTAGCAGCTTTCTGTCCCAGCTGTCGCCTTTTTCAGCGAATGTCGCTGATAAACAATAGAGACACCATAACAAGTCGTAAATGGTCCCTGTGACAGCAGCCCCTTGTGAGGCTGCATCTGTAGAAAATGATTAGAACAATTGCATTTTAAAGACGGCTCACATTGCAGCCCGAGTCCCATTGGCCCTCTTCTTGATCTCTTCTGATGGTAGACTGGTTAAAACATTTAAGTTCTTTTGCGTAAATTAAGTGATTTACTACATTTTGCTATATATCAATGAGAATGCTTTGGTGGCAGGATTTTTACAGTACTGAAGACAAATCAAACTCGATTGTACTCTTTAGATTGCCATCTCTCCCTTCTCTGGCTTTTGAACATTTCTTTCTAATAGCCATTGGATTGAAAATGACCTCCTTACTTGTGACTTATAAACGGTTATTCTAAGTTGTCTATGCTTGCATAATAGTTTTTTTTATTATGAGCTGAACTCTTGATTCAGCTTCTCATTAAGGCTAAATTCCATATTTCAGTTCTTTGCTGCTGTTAGGCCAAAGACTTTAACATGTTCAAATTGAGTAGATTTACTTTTTGTTATATTTGAATTTTTTGTAACACCAGGGTAGAAACTGTGTTCAGTATCTTTCCAATGTACTCTTTCATTTGAGTTTCAAATTTAAGTATGGCAGGTGTTTTCTATATCACCATTTTCAGATGGAACAACCAAGACTGAGAGGTGTTGTAAGTGATCCAAGTGGTGTGACCCTCACTCCAGGTCACTTAACTCAGATCACATGTTCATTTTTCAAGTCTTCATGATAGTATCTCCATACATGTATACTTATGTGCATGCACATTATTCACCAATAAGTGAAAATGCCATTGTCACATGTGGAGAATGTGAAACATTGTGTTATTTAATAAGTTAGAAAGCATTGTCTTAGTGTTCTTGGTCATTTTATTAATCATTGATTTCTTCTCTGCTTACCTCCTAAAAAGCCAGGCATCATTTATCAGATACATGCTGGATGCTAAGATTCAAACAGCTCTCATGCCCGTAGTCTTATCAAGACCCCAGAAAAATCATTGATTAGTATCAATGCTCTATCAGAGATATCACTAGGAATGTTACAATAATAGAAAAAGAGGGTCATGGTCATTCACTGCTTCTCAGAGTTAACTGGAGATGAATCTTTGTTTAAATATTTATTTTGTTTATTTATTTATTTTTTTTGGATGCACCGGACCTTAGTTATAGCACGCGTTCCCTGACAAGGGATCGAACCCAGGCCCCCTGTATTGGGAGTGCAGAGTCTTTGCCAGTGAACCATCAGAGAAGTCCCCTGAGCCTAGAAAGATAAGCAAGAACTAGTCAGGCAAAGAAGAGAAGGAAATTTCTTAAGAGGGAATGGCCAGGAGAGGCATGGATGCATGAAAAGCCATTGTACATGACAGCCATTGAAAAGGGTTTCCAGTATGCATTGCATAGTGCATTTTGTTGCAGGGATAGGTGAGGAAACCAGAGAAGTGGTTAGAGGTCATTGAAAAGAAAACAATTCAGAAACCAGTTACTGAAAAAGAAAGAGAAAGTTATTGCTTCCTGTAACTAAAGAAAAGGGGAAAGATACAGTGAATTATGAAGTTCTCTTTTTTGAAGAAATATAAACATTTAAGTACTTCAGAAAAAAATAGCTTTTCCTTAATGGAAAAAGAGACTGTGAAACTATATAGAAATAGTAAGGAATAGTTATTAATGTCTCTAGCTGCTGGTTATATTCGTGTTGATGCATGACTTGAAACTTAAGCCCATTTTGGTTCTTCTGTTAAAAAAAAATGCCCAAGATTAGGATAAACATAAATATTAGAACGAGGTTATTAATACTGACTTTATTACAAGTACAAGACTAAGATTAGCCAGAATAGGATATAAAGAAGGAACTGAATTTTAGCTCAGTTTACCTTGAAAAAATTATCACTACTATTTTGTAAAAATATGATGAACACTGTCCATTATTTACTGTCTCTTGCATAAAGTTCCAAATGATAATATTTTAAGCATGTAACTTAGTTCAAGGAAAAGTTATGTTTTCCTTGAGACTGCTTTATTCCTCTCCCAAATAGGATTTGCCAAGAAAAAAAAAAAACCAAACACCTAATATCTGTATTTGAAATTCATTGTGAAATCTTACTGTTTCATTTGGTATTTGTTCTTAATTCTTAGTTTTCTGATTGTTGTGTTCTACTAAGCAAGCTCAAATCTGTTGTGAAGAGAGGTAGGGTATTATGTGCATTTAGATAACAGACAGAACTCACTGTCTGTATGCAAAACAAAATTACATGCTCAAGTTACTTGAAACTGCTCTGAACACAATTTATAAATGGGTTCAGAATACTTGTATTCTTATCAAAGTTTTCATAAGGCTACCTACAGTTGACAGCAAAGCCATTACTCTCTGAGATCAATTCCTTATTTACCTTTTCACTCTTTCTCTCTCTGAGAATCAGTATACTTTTGATGATGGAGGTTGAAAAATAGAAGGAAAGGGAGAATTGGTATGGTGGTGATTGTCCTCATCCATTTGACACATGGTATGTGATGCTACATTTTGGCATTTACTTCTGAGTATGTGTCTCTTTTTCCTAATTATTTGTTAGACTTTTTGAGAGCGAAGACTATGTTTTATACCTATCATGACCTTAGGTTGTGGACTTTCTGGAACAGTTGTATTTCAGATATTCTCCTGATACCAAAAAAGAGGTCCCAATTTTTCATTTAGAAAATATGCTTACTCCTTGAATCTTTGTACCTAGCACCAAAATCTATCAAGCTGATAGCTATTTCCTGCTGATATTTTCTTCTTTGAACTTCTTGCGGTTGTGATACCTCTCCTGTAGCTTGCACCGAGCAGTCTTGTATTATTTATATTTGCATCTGTCTTACCTCTTCTCCTATCTCCATCCACATGCACCCACACACTGTCACAAACACCAGCTGTCAAACTCCTCAGGTGCAAGGACTGTTTCTTTGCCATTCTTGGTTGAGAACTACTGAGGAATGGATTTCGGATGGTCATATCTGAAATGTCAACTATAAGTAGGAGTGGAAGGAAGGAAAGAAGGAAGGTAGTTTAGATAATGGAGGCTCCCTGTGATACCTTTTTTATAAAGGGGAGGAGTGATTTAGGGACTTGGATTAAAGTGCTTCTCCACTGTAAGATTGATTGAAATCAAACTGCTACCAAGAGAAATGATATATATCTATCACTTTAAAAGCAGGATAGTCAGCCATCCATTTTGAATGGTTTGGGCATTTGCCTTTTCATTTGTCTGTACCAGTGCATTCAGTTTTTCTGATCCTAGGGTCATAGGAGAGAAACACGGATGACATCATCACAGGAAAGCATTAGATAATGCATCAAAGGCAACTACAAGTCTTTAGGATTGTCAAATTTAAATCCCTGGTGGCTCAGATGGTAAAGCGTCTGTCTGCAATGCTGGAGGCCCAGGTTCGATCCCTGGGTTGGGAAGATCCCGTGGCAAAGGAAATGGCAACCCACTCTAGTACTCTTGCCTGGAAAAGCCTATGGACAAAGGAGCCTGGTAGGCTACAGTCCATGGGGTAGCAAAGAGTCAGACACGACTGAGCGACTTTACTTACTTACATGAAAAAATTCATTTTTTAACTCTTTTCTCTAATCTGAAACTTTATATATTATTTGCATAAAATGTAACCTGCTTCGGTTTTGTGTGTTAATATGATGGATGTGGGAAAGTGTACGTGTATGAACTTGAGAATCCAAAATTACAGAATTTCAAAAGCTTAAACGTAACTCAGTAATAATCTTGTCTAATCATCTCATTTTACATGTGAAAAAAACTTGCTAGAATGACAAATGCTTTGTGTGTCTATGGAAACAGCTCTTGCATGTACTGTACACTCATTTCCTGGCTCTCCCTTTGCGCCTTTCTCTTTTTGGACACATACTGTATTTACTAAGCATCTCTTATGTACTGGACACTGGGTATACAGAGTGAATAAGCCAGAGTTGCTGCTCTCCTGGAGCGAATTGTAATGTGGGGAATTCAGATCAGAAACAAATAAATAGAGGTGTTAACAGATGGTAATCAGTGCTGTGAATAAAATTAAATCTGGAAAAGGGGATAGGGAGTGGCCGGGTGCCCTTTTGATGGTTATGTTATGAGATAGGGAAGGCCTCTCTAAAGAGGTGAATTTTGAGAAAAAACCTGAGTGAAATAAAGGAAGCAAGTATTAAATGCCTAGGAAAAGAACATTCCAGGAAGAAGGACTAGACTTTGAGAAGGGAACGGACTTGACCTGGTTCAGGAGCAACAGGGAGGCCAGGTGGCTGGAAAGCAGTGAGTACTGAAGAGAACGGTCTGAAATGAGCTAGGAGAGATAGCCACACCATGTACCGCTTTGTAGGACTTTGGATTTCATATTGAGAATGATGGACCACTTTGGAGGCTTGAGAGGAGGGAGGAGCCATGAACTAGATTTATACAGTTGACCCTTGAACAACAGGGGGTCTACTTATGTGCAGATTTTTTTCAGTAGTATTTCTGTGCTATACGACCCATGATTGGTTAACTCTTTGGCTGCAGAGGGCTGGCCATAAATTAGACTCAGATTTTCAACTGCAAGGGTCAGTGCTCTCCATCTTTGTATTATTCAAGGGTCAGCTATATTTTAAAAAGGATCCCTCTGACTATTGTATGGAGAATAGACTTTAGAGGCAAGAGCTGAAGAGAGTTCAGGTAGGACCTGGCTGTCCCGGTAATTCAGGTGAGAGGTGGTGATGACTCAACCCAGATTTCGTGATGATTAAGGAGAGAGGGAGCTGGTTCACAAGTGTTTAACTTAACTTCTTAGGATCTGGAACACATGTTATTCATCTGTCACCCTAGGGCTTAGCACAGGGCTTGATTCTTAGTAGGTTAATTTTGTTGAATGAATAAAACCAAACAAATACAGCTTTCTTGTCACTTTCCCATATTGTGTTGCTTTTGAAAGATTTTACAAGAGGTCTTCACTGTAATCTTAATGTCACTGGCTATGGACTACTTTAGTAGTTCTTAGCTTCAACCAGCCTGCTTCCATTATTTATAGAATTGGCTCAGGCCAGCCACTGTTTAGCCAGAGAGGCTAAAATTATACTAGAGCAGACACAGCTTAGATAACCAAATAGGAAAGGACTCAAGATATTATATACGTGAAGATAAAACCACTCTATGAAAAAACTATTAATGTTTTCCTATTTTATACACAGAACCTCACAGAAGTGAAGTAATTTGTTTATAATTTGTTTATAATAACATAACCAGCACATCCCCAAACCAGGTATTTCATCTCCAGATCCTTTACTGTTTGTACTATGCTCATAAATTAATTTACTGAACAACTATCTGTTGAATGTATCAGGCACTGTAATAGATAATGGAGTGCTGACATAAGCAGGACCCAAATGCTCCCCTTGTTAAGTGGTTTATACTGTCGTGGAGGAATCAGGTAAGAAAGTCAAAGGTTTTAATAAGGTGTATAAATTAGGCATAGGGTCTATTTTGGTTTTGTATATATAATACAATTACTAAAATATAAGGTAAAATAAATACTCCCAGCAGTCTAGCCTAATTATATATTCCATATTTTTCTAAATTGGGGAGTGGATCTGATTTAAAATGCATGGCAGAGTAATAAAGTTATTGCTTATTACTCATAGACATAAAAATATATACATTGTTTTCTGAAATCCATGAGACTGTCTTATACAGCTTTAGAGTTCCAGCTGTCTCTGTGTTATTTCAAAACTCAAAATGGTTGCATTTATTTTGGGATAACCAGTTCAGTTCAGTCGCTCAGTTGTAGCTGACTCTTTGCGACCCCATGGACTGCAACATGCCAGGCTTCCCTGTCCATCACTAACTCCTGGAGCTTGCTCAAACTCATGATGCCATCCAACCATCTCATCCTCTGTCATCCCCTTCTCCTCCTGCCTTCAATCTTTCTCAGCATCAGCATCTTTTCCAGTGAGTCAGTTCTTCACATCAGGTGGCCAAAGTATTGGAGTTTCAGCTTCAGCCTCAGTCTTCCCAATGAATATTTAGGACTGATTTCCTTTAGGATTGACTGGTTTGATCTCCCTGCAGTCCAAGGGACTCTCAAGAGTCTTCTCCAACATCACAGTTCAGAAGCATCCGTTCTTTGGTGCTCAGCTTTCTTTATAGTCCAACTCTCACATCCATACATGACTACTGGAAAAACCATAACTTTGACTAAACGGACTGGGTCTTAATTTTGCATTGCAATAGTACTAAGCTTGATAGTGGCATATGGTTAAAGGAATACATATGAAAAGTTTAGAATATGGTCCCAGGGAATGCCAAAACTTTAGAATTACCCAGTTTAGTCAGACCCTTACACTGAAATATAGATTATAATGAAGTCAAAAATAATTACATCACATAATGAAAGAAGGAAAGAGTGGAAATACCATGGACTTATGAATTAAAAGATGAATTATTCTTTCTTTTGTGGTATTCTCTTAAGTAACTTATTTCTTCTTTTTGAAATATGTGTTTGAACAAGTGAGAAAGTACACCTGTCAAAAGATTAACCAGCTGAGAACCATTGTCAGCATTAATTTTCCTTTAATAAATGACTCTCTGAAGCTATTTAGCAGCCTGTAATCTAGATACAAAGCTGTTGACCTATGATGGATAGTGCTGGGTTTGTTTGTAAGCTTTGACTTAAATTGTCTGCTTAATTTCTCCTGGTCAGATCAACAGGATTTGGAGTAAGGGTGGTTATGTGGTTTGAATTAAAATAGCCATAGAAATTGAGCAAAATGATTGTAAAACATTAATGATCCACCATCTTGGTGAAGTAAATTAGAAACTAACAAAATGACAGTCACGTAAACTTCACCATTATCAGAATGTTAAAATAACACAGATAAGCTAATTAAAAGCATTTGTTCTAACTGGGTTTTTGTACATAATCAGTTCCATAGTGTGTCTGAAAATATTGTGAAATAATGTAATTTAACCATATGTAAGCATCTCAGACTTTCACAGCATGTGGGCACTTCCTCTTCCAAGATTGTTTGGCTAACATAATGCTGACTTCTCTTCCTCTTAATAATTAGTTAAAAATAGCATGAACTGTAAAATAGAAAGGCTATCACTTTGTGAAATGTTCACAATTAGAATGAAATAAAGATCTCCTCATTTGGCTTTTTATGTATAAAACCTGTATTTCATTGAATAAATTAAATTTAAAAGTAGGCCATTACTTGCAGCTGTCTATTCTAATGGCCAGGTTTGATACATAGCACAAATAGTTATAGTTTCTTTATTCCTAGCTATACTATAAATACGTTGTAAAGGCAAAAATTGTACTAATATAGTTCTTTCACCTACTTCCCTTGTTTTCAACAACAAAACCTAACCTGAAAATTATGAATTAAGATTTTTCTAATGCTAAAAGCAATAAATAATACTCTTGATTTTATTTTATAGTTAATAATAATATAGATGAGTGAAGCTCCCCCCTACTTCTTTTTTAAGACAAGTCTAGGCCATGTTTTCTGTGTTAAAGTAGAAGTTGCTTCTCCAGTCATTTCCATTAGTGAACATACTTCAGACCTTTGACAGGCTGAGGAGTGGCCAAACCATTGATAAAGTTTATTTCTTCTTCCTGTCATCTTGCTAGGAATGAACTGCCCAAAAGGTGTATAGGCATACCTTGTTATATTGCTCTTTACAAATATTGGGTTTTTCCATTATACACAGAATGGGTACACAACATTCCTACTGTATAGCACAGGGAACTATGTTCAATATCCTGTGATAAGCTGTAATGAAAAAGAATATATGTATGTATAACTGAGTCACTTTACAGCAAAAATTAACAAGACATTGTGAATCAGCTGTACTTCAGTAATAATTAAATATTTATTTAACAGGAAGAACCAACATTGTGGTAGCCTTGACGTATCAGGTAATACTTAGCATTTTTAACAATAAAGAATTTTAAAATTGTGTATGCATTGTTTTTATAGACATAATGCTATTGCCCATATAGTAGAATACAGAATAGTGTAAATATAACTTTTATATGCACTGGAAAATCTAAATATTCATGTGACTCTCCCCTGATTACAATATTCACATTACGGGGGTGACCTGGAACTGAACCCACAGAATCTTCAAGGTAGGCATGCTTGTATAGCAGGAGGAAAAAGAGAAATCAAGTAATAGTTAGAAAGTGCACATCAGAATAATCAGTCTAACTAAGCAATTGTTTTCTTTACCTTAAAAAGGAATCTTTCCATCTGAAATGCCTGCTTGTTTATGGGAGAAAAAGACAAGTCCCTCTCTTTGTCAATCTCACCTATCGATAGTGTGAAGAGAGGGAGTGAGTGAGCCAGAGACCCCAAATCCAAACCCGGGCAGCTGACCCCATGGCTGTTCCCAGGGCACAGGTACTGGTCAGGATACAGGTCATCTTTTTCATACACTATTACTGAATAGGTTTTTCAGGAGAATAAGAGATGCATGGAAATAATAAAATTCACATTTCAAATTCCCATGGTACTCCATGATCCTGCAAAAAAACTTGAGATGAGTTGAGTTCAACTGAATCTGTGTGTTGCCTTTGGCTTATGAGTAACCTTCTTAATACTTGACAATTAAAGTATTCCAGGAGAGATTTATGCCTGACACAAATACAACTTAGAGGCAAGGTGTTTTGATTTGGTTTGGAATTTTTTCTGATCTTATAATCTACTTAAACACTTGAAGAAATGTATCCCTCTGCTTCTATCCCATTACCCCCAAACCATTCAGGTGTGGGAGCCGCTCGGTCGGGGAACCTCACATTTATGGTAGGAGGAGTCGAAGAAGAATTTGCTGCTGCCCAAGAGTTGCTGGGGTGCATGGGCTCCAATGTGGTGTATTGTGGAGCTGTTGGGACAGGGCAGGTAACGTTTTCACATCACTGACACTGATTTGATGATGTAAAATCAGCTAATGTTCATTTTTCTTTCCTGACCACAATCTGATTCTGCCTTACTCTGTTCAATCTATGGATTTTTTGTTTGCTCAAATTTTATTAAATTAATTTAGAAAAAATTAGTTTTCCATCATTCCTACTGGAAGTAAGCAGAGATCAGCCAGTTAATTTAAAAAGATGTCAAAAGTTCCTTCATTTCAGACTTTGACATATTTGCCCCAGCAACCACTGAAATTATCCTTAAAATGGCTTCTGTATGAAGTGCCCATATTGTCTGATTTGCTGTTATCCTCCGTCTAACTTTATAATTGCTTGCCACAGCTCTATTCGTAGTACTCTTGGGTAGAAGTAATGTATGCACTTTAACTTAAAAAAAACCCATAATTTTCAATAAGAAATGTGTTAAGTTACTTTTCTAATCAGATAGAGGTGAATGATCACATTGAATCTTGAAATCAAACAGGTTGTCCCCCTCCCACCCAACCTCTCAGTCCTCCACATGCTTTGTCCTAGTCACTGGTCCCTTTTTTTTTGTATCATATTCAGGACTATACTATGATCTTAGATACACCTATTGTCTCCATTCCCTTATCCAGTCCGTCTCCACTTCCTGATTCTAGCTTCAGTGGCTCTCGTTGTTCTCTCTCTAGTTCGTTCCGCCCATCACCTGGTATTGTCTTTCACTGTGCCCTGCCTTGTTTGCTGCTCACAGGGCCTAGTGGATCTCTGGACAGTGGGTTTACCCCTCTGCCAACTCTATAACCGTAACCACTCGAGATGCTTGTGCCCTTGTAGAGTTGCCAGTTCTGACACTTTGTGTAGATCTCTGTTTCCTACCATGTCAAACTCGGACACTCTATTCTAGCTTCTGTAGCTCTTGACCCAGTCTTAAACTCTCAGACTTCTTCCTGTTCCTTAAAACCACTGTCCAAGAATCCGTTTCCTTACAGTTCTCAAGAATATCTCATACTCTTATGTATTTACTTTTTCTGCTGGTCTCCTCCTTTCCCTCTCTTACCTGTTTAAATCCTGCCTGACCTTCTGAGAGATGGTTTCAGGTTTCACTTCCTCTCTGCTCCTGCCCTCAGTGCTCTGGTATCTCTGAGCTCCTACTGTCTCTGTCTACAGCTTCTACCATACAATTTACCACTTAGTTGTGTCTGCTTGTTCACTGCCTTTTCATTCGGTGTGTTACTGCTGTTTCCCCAGTTAGGATGTCAGCCCCATTCCTGAAGGAACAATCGTGCCACATGAGTCTGTGTTCCCTGTCGTGCCTGCACCCATGGGAGTAACTCGGTCACCTACACTTGACGGTTCTTCCCTGGGGCAAGGGACACCCCCCACCCTCAGCCCGTAGGCTCTGGGAGCTTGTGGTAGGCTTGGAGGGAGGTTTGCAGCACCAAATGCCTTTTCCTGCTTGAGAGAATCAACAGTTGAATACTCTTACTTTCAGAAACATGTAGAATTGGGTGAAGAAATCTTCCTGTGAGTTATAGCTTGAAAATAAATACATTTATTATGTACTCAATTTATTTTCAGGCTGCGAAGATCTGCAACAACTTGCTGTTAGCTATTAGTATGATTGGAACTGCTGAAGCTATGAATCTGGGAATCAGGTTTGTTGAATAGTACATTTTCATATACTAATAATTTTTACGAGCTTTCCGATTTGATTTTCTGATGTTGAAAACAAATGTTCATGAGAGATAAATGAGTTGATCCAGAAACATTTTGAAAGTATTTCATTATTGAACTTTAATAGACTTTGCTTATTGGACAATCAATAGGACCCTGGAGAGCATGAATACTCTTTGCCCTAAGCCATAAAATGTATTGTGCTGTATATTTGAAGTTACATTATCCTTTTTATATTGGGAGCTCCATTTTTTCTATTATGTCACAATGCAAGAAACACTTTTACTATAAAATTTAAACAATCTTTGGCAGTGTAGGACAAATTTGTATAAAATACAGTTTTAATGTATACTGAATTCAAGTTTTAGGCTACCATGTGGTTCTATGTATTTATTTAAAATATAGTCCCCAGTATCTACACTAAAAGGACTCTTGGTTATTTATTCTCAGGATAAACTGGATGGCATTCATAAAACTGCAACTTGTATGCATAACTCTTCAGTTTAACTTGCCTAGGGTTTTACACGAAGGTTTTACATTATCCTTACTTTACATCAAAAAGATATCTTTTCATTGAAATAAAATGGCATTCATACTTTGCTAAAATTGATTTAGGAATTCATTCTTTCCTACGATGGGGATCATCCTTTAGAATGCTTAAGGTTAATGCCTTAATTTTAGTCTTTAATCTTTTAGGTTAGGAATTCTAAATATGATTAATCACCTAATTAATTTTTTGGATGTTTTGTATTTCATGAATATAATATATATTTCTTACTTTAGAAAATGCTTAATGAGAAAGATGCTTTTATTCAAGCGTTTTCTTCACACTTCACAGAACTGCTTGCCAAATATATTACAAATCAGAGTAGTGTTTCATATCATAGCTTTTGATAAAAGTAATAAAAGAGCCAAAGTACTTGAGATATTTTTTAAAACACAGTAATGGATTCACATTTCCTCTTAATTACCATATCAAGATGCTGTTGTTTTATTGAATTGCCCTTGTCTCAGATGTTAAACTATCTTGACCTATTAAGTCGTCATGTTGTAATTGAGATAAAAGAGGAATTTGCTTTGCATCAGTGCTAATTGGTTTATCAATATCCTGTACCATTTACATTTTAAAATTGAATGTCTGTAAGATGGTAAGGCATATCTGTACAAAGTCTTAATAAAACTGGTAGTATATAGGAAGCTTTTCAGAGTGTTATGTCTGTAATGTAGCTAGTTTAGGCTATGGGTCACTTATCATAATTGGAAAACTAGTTACTAGTAACTTGTTTTCATGTTCATTCTTTAGACTAATTTTATGGAGGAAAATGTAAATTTCTGGAACTAAACTGCACACAAAATTAATTGGTATTGACAACAGGATTAGAGTATTAGTATGCATTTTCAGCTTTAGAAATTTATTTTTGTTTTTCTGGATATAAATGAGTATATAATTTAAAAAGTAAAAGACTAGGTTACGCTATACCAAAATTTCCCTCTGTTTTTGCCAGTTTATTTTATATGCTGCCTTTTACTTTAAGCATCACTGGATCAGAATGTTCATTAGGCATCGTATAGCCTTCCTCAAATGTTTTTCCTAGCAAACCTCTTATTAGATGATAGTTCTAAAATGAAATTTTTGTTTGGTAAGTGCTTATGGAAGTCTAACTCCAAAGACCAGCTAATAAAGAGAAGCATGAAAATCAGTTGAATCAAATGAATAAAATGTATACAATGGTTACTAGAGTAAGTTTATTATCAAAGAGGGAAAAAAAGTGATAAAATTCCAAACAGGTATTAAGAGCAAAAGCAATAAATCTTTTCTCTTATCGTTGGTCTTGATTCATTATGATAAGAACAATATTTGGAAAATATTAAGCTTTAAATGTTTAATTTTTCCAAAACTGTATATTACTGTTATTGATGTATATGTGTGTAAATAAAATATTTACATATGTATATAGGCACACACATATATGTCTGAATTCAAAGCAGGAATTCATTATTTTTACTTATGTGCTGCAATATTAATAATCTGTAAGTTTGTGGTACTCTACATTGTACTAATGAATTGTTTATTTTCATAACATTAGGATTTTATCAGTTTATCTTACAGAGATTCTCAGTGGTTTGAAAGTCCTAAAAATGATTGCTTCAGCTATTGTCTTTTCTCCACGGTTTACAGACATGGTTTAAAATGACAGGATTGTTCTCTAATAGAGTATAGAGAGCGGCCACGATTTATTGAGCTTTGCAAGGTGAAAGAGAAAATTGGCATCAGCAAGCATAAATTCCCAAGTAGTAAATTCCCACAAAGTACTATAGCATCAAAGTAGTTCAGCCACATTTATATTCTGTTCACTCTGAAGTGAAAATTTTCTAGAGCATTAATGTCAACATTTACAAATTGAGTCACTTGTTCCTATGAAGTGATCATTTCTGATTAATTTCATTCTCATAAGGCAGTGTTTTTTTCTGGAACACTGACGTTTCCCTTTTTTAAGTAGAAGAATAAAACCTTATAGTTTTAGACTCTTATTGACCCTATATGATCTTTTACAATGAATGTTTATGGATGTCAGTGAAAGTTTAAATGCTATAAAAAAAAAAAAAGTAAAGCATTGGTATACAACATATTTTGAGATTCTTTTTTACTGGACCTTTCTGCCTTCTAATTGGATTCTATTTAGGACTCAGAGCATAGTTTTACAGTACTAAAAATGCCTTATGTGCCTTATAGAGATTTTGTTCCCAGGCACCACATAAGAATAAGGTTTGAGTTTTGTTGTTTTGTTTTCATTTTTCTTCTACCATAAATTGTGTTTTTGTTTGGTTTTCCTTTTTTTCCCCCAATATGGGTGGTGTAGCAAGTTATTTGCATTACCACCAGGGCTCAAGTCCCTCTAGCAACAGCCATATTATCTCCTTCCACCAAAAGAAGCTTAAAACAGTTAAACTTCTGGAAGGCTGTTCAAGATGAAGACTTTCCCACTAGCATAATTTTAGCTTCTTGGCTACTGCCCTGAGATGGTGTTGCCTTTTCGTTTAAGTGATGACTGAAACCTCTCAGTTGTATACCCTAATAGATAAAACATATGGCCAGAGGTTTATAATAAAGGTTTGACCCTATTTCTTACTAAACTGGTAAGATGGCCATCATGATGGCTGATTAAGTGACTACCCATATGACCTAGTGAGACTCAGGGTGCTGAGTCTGGGTGCCTGTTGATGACCACATCCAAGTTCTGCCACCAACTTAAACTTTTCTCATCTATAAAATGACAAAAATAATAGCATCTATCCACAGTAATAATAGGATCTATTGTGAAAAGTGAAAGTGTTAGTCACTGAGTCGTGTCCAACTCTGTGTAACCCATGGACTGTCGCCCTCCAGGCTCCTCTGTCCATGGGCTTTTCCAGGCAAGAATGGAGTGGGTAGCCATTCCCTTCCCCAGGAGAACTTCCCAACCCAGGGAGTGAACCCAGGTCTCCCACAGTGCAGGCAGATTCTTTACCATCTGAGCTACCAGGGAAGCCCCGTATCTGTTGTGAGGAATAAATATATTCACCCATGTCAATCTTTTAAAACAGTTCCTGACACATAATGAGTGCTTAATACATGGCAATTATTGATTTGATGGTGGTGGTTAGTATTTGAACTGTATGTTAACATTTTTTTCTTCATAATGCTTCCCACTGGCTAGCATTATATATTTATTTGTTTGTTTATTGCCTATCTTCCCAACTAGAATGCAGGCTCTGTGAGCTTTGTCTGCTCATCCAGGGCACATAGTAGGCACTCAGTGAAGATTTGTCAGGTGATTGAAGAGGAAAAGGGAGGGAGGTGGGGAAGGCTCTTCCCCTTGCCTTAGGTAAATGTTACTATATGGATGTTACTATATTGGCCCACTCTGAGAGGGCAGGCACAGCCTCTTGTTAGCTGCATACACTTTGGTGAATAAGGGAATGATTGATTTAAATTGACCTAGTCTTGGATGTTTCATTTCCAGATCTGTTCCTGTGATACAAACATCTCAGTTTAGGGACATCATTTGCTGTGTTCTTACATAAACCAGACAGTAAAGATACTTGCAGAGACTATAAAGTGAGCAAACTTTTTTGGCCCTTAAAAGCCTTTGTTACAGTGAAGGCAAACACTTGGCTTCTCTTGAATTTTTCTTATAGTTTATGCATCATTTTTACTTCTCTCAAAAGTTCATTTAAAATTCTTGTGTTTTAAAGGTGAGTAGATTTGACACAGTGACGTTTATTTGAGTTGCATTATATATGCGGTCAGAGCAATGAATTCATTCTCTGTTTATATCAGAGAACATTCCAGCAATTGTAAAGCCACATGCATGCACGCGCGTACTCTCGAACCACATCCAGTGGCAAGTTATTATGGGGACTGACAGACTGTCATCCTTTTGATGGCTTGAGCTGTATATCTCCTGAACAGCGATGGGGCTCTTATGCAGAAAGTATCATATGTTCCCAGCCAATTTACAGGGAAACAGCAATAACATTTTATCATGGTTGAGAGCCCAGTAGCTGCTTCCTATTAAACTTGCCCTTTCAGATACCTGTCTTGGATTAATTTGTTGATTTCAAATGGAAACTCAGTCTTCTCCAGTGAAGCATGACGTTCTAGGATAGACTCCCTGAATGACAATTACTGTATATTCTAGCTGGTTGCAGACCATTACAAGCCTTGGGCACAGTGGAAGACAGAGGACTTCAGTAACTGATTTTAATATCATGTCTAATTTTAGCTGTCAGTTATATATATGCCAGTGAAAGAATCCTCAGAAAGATGAAATGCAAAAGACTTCTAACTTGCTCTTTTTAATGATACACTTTGCTGTTGGGGAGGGGGAGGGCTGTGGTTTGGGGAGGAGCGGAGAGGGAGCAGCCATCTCCTAAAGGGTATCAGCACGGTGGGGAAGCATCAGATTTGAAAAGTGAGCATGCAGCAACTGTCACCTCATTTTTTGGTGTGCCCCTCAGGGTGCTTCTAAATAGTAACATGTTCACCAAAGAGAGTTCCATAAATCAGTGCCAGTATTTTTTCTTGAACATTCAAGCAAAATGAAATGTAGGGTTTTACAACAAATAATAAGCTGTGCTCCCATTTGGTGAGTATTACAGACAGAGGATGAATTTCTTTATCAATAAAGAACATTGTGAGGCACTGTTGAGTCCAACCTGGTAAGCAGGGGAGTATCTCTGCTGCTCAGAATGTGATGAGCCATTTTAAAAGAAAATTTAAATTAGGAAGCCTAAATTACATTTCAAATGGAAGGAAAAAGCAGTGTTTGCAGGAGGGGTCTTTAAAAATATCCCCTGCTCATAGAACACAATATTTGTGCTTAGAAAATATATTTGCAGTTATAGCAAATTGACTAATTGTTCATTTGTGATTTTATTTTTCACAGTTATTCCCTAAGTGCTTTGGCTTTGGGTCATCTGCTACCATAGCACCCTGATAGCCTGATTTTATTTAAAAGGGAAAGAAAGCATCAGTAGCAAATTATACATGTAACAAACTTGGATCTTTGAATGAATGAAAGTGTCAGGTTACTTTCCAGCAGAGTACAGTTGATCAGCTGACTTCAGTGGAATCTTTATCTGTTATAATCTTTTAGTAAAAACTGCTCGTTATAACATGGCCCACTATGTGAATTAGTGTACATGGCATGCTGTATCATACTCCTTGAATCACAGTTGCTCCTTGAAAGTCTGATTACATAACAGTTGTATTATGTGGTAAGTCCTTACCCATCCCAGTTATTAGCCCTCGACCCCACTTGAACATTTGGAAAAAGGTTTTCCTGGTTGTCATATTCTGCCCTGGAAATAAACAGATATATTTCAACACACAGGTAATAAGCAGCATGCCAAAATACACAATTCATTTAACATTTATATGTGTCTTTTTAATCTTTTCATTCTTGAACGGATTAGTTTTAAGGAAAGCAGCAAGTTTTGTTTGGAACTTGATTTAAAGATACTTAGCAATAACTGTGCTTCCCAGACTGCACTAAGATAGTTGAAATCAAGTAGTACAGCATTTTAATTCTTGTTTTTTCTGGGTCCACATTTGAACAGCCGTTTATGCCATCAGCTCAGTGATAGAACAAATGATGTTTCCGCTTGGGCAGGCTTTGTTTTATCAGGATCAGTAACCTTATCAGCAGTTGACCCAGAACTATAATGCATGCCTCTGAATAGATAGCATATGTCACAGCTCTGTGCAGACTTGCTTCATAAGCAAGATGGTCTAATGAAGATTTAATAAATAAGGAAAAGTTTACAGCAAGAAATGTCCTCTTTTATAATAATAACTTCTCATAAGCTCATTTTACTGCTCATGACTCATCTCTTGCATTTATTCTCCTAAAAGCTAAAAGAATAAACATACACATAAATGATACATAGACTCCCATGATACATAGCTTATATGTCAGTATTTCTTTCTGAAACATATCATTTGCAAGTAAAGACTGTACAATTTAGATGATCATCTTGGCTTAAGGTTCTTAGGCTATGCATAAATGCAATGATGTTCAAAAGCCTAGAAAACCTATGTGTATGATAAGCCAGCAACATTTTTTATGCAATTATATTTTGTTTCTTAAAAGCAGGGTAGTGTAGAAGGTTTTCTGTCAGTGTAGTGTGTCCTGGCTCAGAAGTATTTCTTCACTAGCGTTTAACATCCTATAATTTAAGACTGGATTCTTCAGTCATCCATCTGCTTTGGTTTTTGAAGACATCATAAATGGAGAGAGAAGATGGAGCACCCTCACATGTAAATAAGTCACATGTGACTTATTCACTTTGACATTTAACACTTCTTTCCTTTGACCTTTGACAGGTTAGGGCTTGACCCAAAACTCTTGGCTAAAATCCTAAATATGAGTTCAGGACGATGTTGGTCAAGTGACACTTATAATCCTGTACCTGGGGTGATGGATGGAGTTCCCTCGGCTAATAACTATCAGGGCGGATTCGGAACAACACTCATGGCGAAGGTATGGGAAATGCAGTGACAAAGAGAGTGGGAAATGTTTACTGGTCTGTTCTTCTCCTTCCATCTTTCCCTCCATCATTCTCCACCCACCCCGCCTTGCCACTACCTCCCTCCCTCCCCAGGGCTCACCACCCAACTCCCCGCTGCCCCCCCCACCCCGCCCCACTCCATCCTGCTTGTTCTATCCTAGAAGGCAAGATGACTAAAATAATGACTCACCCACAGGAAATTAGTTCAAACTTAGCTTGGATTAAAAATCCTTATCTTGTTCATTTTTAATTCTGGTCTTTTGGATGAGAATAGATTAGGATGTTTCTCTTGTGCTTGGCTTTGTTTATAATGTGAGTCGGTAAAATTTTGTTCTTCCTCGTAAGTTTATAGTCATTTACCAAGTCCTTAGAAATGGAAGCAGTAAACATCTTCTGGTAGCTAATAATATAATGACATTAGATGTACATATCACAGAAGAGAGGATCTTTCTCATGATACTAGATTTCTAAATACATCTTCCTGCTTTAAGAATATGCGTTTACGTGTAAAGTCATTTGAAAAGCAAATTATCGGCCTTCTCTCATTTGTGATTTCAACGATAGAAAATACTTTTTAGACAAACAGACTTTCAGATTTTTGTGTAGCGCTTTCCCCCATTCTCACTCCCCACAACCCTGCCCTTTACTTTTCGACCAAAGTAATAGTATGAACACTTGGATATGGCACACAGGTTACCCTCGCTCATTCCCCATGATGTTCGTGCATTCTGCTTCTTGACTGTTCCTTGACTTGGTCCACTTGCCCTCTCCACCACCTCCAGTACCTTGGCTGAACCTCATTTGGATGCTGCCACATCAGCCCTTAACTGGTCTCCTTGCCTTTCATTCTCATCTTCTCCAGTTCGTTTTCCATGACATGGCAAAGAGTGGGCTTCCTAAAATGTAAAAACCTGATTATGTCGTCTTTCCTGTTAAGTCTCTTTCGCGGCTCCCAGTTAATTGTAGGTTAAAGTCCGTCTCTGCACATTTTCTTAAAGGCCTTTGCTCTCCTCCCTGACTCATCTCTGCTTCCCACTCCCCTCCTTTACTTTAGCCACATGGAACTCATTTGGCCCCTTGTTTTCCCTCCCTGGCAGCCCTGCGCCTGGTCTGCCCCAGGCCTACCTCAATGCTTCCTCGCCCTCCAGCCCGACCCCTGGCACATTGTCAGCTCATTTGAAATATTTATTGGGTGAAGCCAGGTTTGAAACTATGTTTCTTATTTTGTGGATTTTGTAGTTTCATTTCTCCTCATGTTTCTTTTAAGAAAATACTTATTTTTATGCCAATCTGTACCTTGTATTTCAGCTTGCATATCTTCCACACAGGCTTTTATTGATGTGATGTGCTGTGTTACTTTTATTGGGGAAAGTAGCTCCTTAAGTGGATTGTTTTCACAAAGCTGCAGGGTCGTTTATCAGGACATAGAAGAGGGAAAGAATCGCATTTATGCCCAGTTTGCTTTGTGTATCTGTGTGAAGTAGGTTGTGACCTGCTAGCTTGTTTGATTTCTCAAATACTGCTAACGGCTCCAATTGAAGAATCAGGTAACAAGGGACCTGTAAGCAGTCCTGGCTTTATTTTGGGACTCTGAACTGTAGCTGACCTCTGTATCACACCTTTCTTTCCACCATTTTCTCCAGTGTCCCTTCCCAGGAAGAATCTGTCCCTATTGAGGTCCTTTAAAATTATTTCCCTGATAGTAGAAGATAGCGTAAGACAGTTCAGTAGTAAAACATATGAGCATTGTTCTCTTTTGCACTTGTTTTCTCTGTGAAATGCAATTGTCATTTCCTGTACAAAGAACAAGACTTAAGAGTTTTGCTTAAAATGAGAGAATTTACACAGAAATTTTAAAAATGCTTTCAACACCTCAGAGAGCTGTTAGTGAAACACACTATAGATGATGAGACTTGTGTCAAGAAATTGATAGAGGTTAAAAAAAATCCCCATTAATGCTACTGATGAAAGCAATCCTACCTACTTGGGCAGATGAGGCTATTTGTTGTTGTTCAGTCATTAAGTCGTGTCAGACTCTTTGTGACCCCATGGACTGCTCCCCTGTCCTTCACTATTTCCCTGATTCTGCTCAAATTCATATCCATTGAGTCGGTGATGCTATCTAACCGTCTCATCCTCTACTGCCTCCTCCTTTTGCCTTCAGTCTTTCCCAGCATCAATGTCTTTTCCAGTGAGTTGGCTCTATGCATCACGTGGCCAGAATGTTGGAACTTCAGCTTCAGCATCAGTCCTTCCAGTGAATAGTCAGGACTAATTTCCTTTAGGACTGACTAGTTTGACCCCTTGCAGTCCACGGTACTCTGAAGAGTCTTCTCCAATGCCACAATTCGGAAGTATCAGTTCTTCAGCACTCAGCCTTCTTTATGGTCCAGCTCTCACATCTGTACATGACTAGTGGAAAACCATACCTTTGACTATATGGACCTTTGTCAGCAAAGTGAAGTCTTTGCTTTCTAATATGCTGTCTAGGTTTGTCATATCTTTCTTTCCAAGGAACAAGTGTCTTTTAATATCATGGCTGCATTCACTGTCTACAGTGATTTTGGAGCCCAAGAAAATAAAATCTGTCACTGTTTCCATTGTTTCCCCATCTGTTTGCCATGAAGATGATGCCAGATGCATCCCCATCTGGATGCCATGATCTTAGTTTTTTGAATGTTGAGTTTTAAGCCAGCTTTTTCACTCTCCTCTTTTACTTTCAAGAGGCTCTTTAGTTCCTCTTCACTTCCTGCCATTAGAGTGGTATCATTTGCATATGTGAGTTTATTGATATTTCTCCCAGCAATCTTGATTCCAGTTTGTGATTCATCCAGTCCAGCATTTCACATGAAGTACTCTGCATATAAGTTAAATGAGCAAGGTGACAATATATAGCCTTGTTGTACTCCTTTCCCAGTTTTGAACCACTCAATCATTCCATGTTGCTTCTTGACCCACATACAGGTTTCTCTGGAGACAGGTAAGGTGGTCTGGTATTCCTATCTCTTTAAGAATTTTCCAGAATTTGTTGTGATACACACAGTCAAAGGCTTTAGCATAGTCAGTGAAGCAGAAATAGATGTTTTTCTGAAACTTCCCTGCTTTCTCCGTGATCCAGCAAATTTTGGCAATTTGATCTTTGGTTCCTCTGCTTTTCTAAACCTAGCTTGTACATCTGGAAGTTCTTAGTCCACGTACTACTGAAGCCTAGCTTTAAGGATTTTGAGGGTAATCTTACTAGCATGTGAAATGAGTGCAATTGTACAGTAGTTTGAACATTCTTTGGCATTGCCTTTCTTTGGGATTGGAATGAAAACTGACCTTTTCCAGTCCTATGGCCACTGTTGAATTTTCCAAATTTGCTGACATATTGAGTTTAACAGCATCATCTTTTAGGACTTGAAATAGCTCAGCTAGAATTCCATTATTTCCACTAGCTTTGTTTGTAGTGATGCTTCCTAAGGCCCACTTGATTTCACATTCCAGGATGTCTGGCTCTAGGTAAGTGATCACACCATCACAGTTATCTGGGTCATGAAGATCTTTTTTGTGTAGTTGTGTATATTCTTACCACCTCTTCTTAATCTCTTCTGCTTCTGTTAGATCCTTACCATTTCTGTCCTTTTTCCTGCCCATCCTTGCATGAAATGTTCCCTGAATAGCTCCAGTTTTCTTGAAGAGATCTCTAGTCTTTCCCATTCTATTGTTTTCCTCTGCACTGTTCATTTAAGAAGACCTTCTTATCTCTCTTTGCTATTCTTTGGAACTCTTGATTCAATTGGATATGTGTGTGTGCTAAGTTGCTTCAGTCATGTCCAACTCTTTGTGACCCTCTGACTATAGCCTGCTAGGCTCCTCTGTCCATGGGATTCTATAGGCAAGAATACTAAAGTGGGTTGCCATGCCCTCCTCCAGGAGATCTTCTCAATTCAGAGATTGAACTTGTGTCTCTTTTATCTCATGCATTGACAGACAGGTTCTTTACCACTGTCATCACCTGGGAAGCTCTCAGTTGGGTATATCTTTCCCTTTCTCCCTTGCCTTTCACTTCTCTTCTTTCCTCAGCTATTTGTAAAGCCTCTTTAGACAACCACTTTGCCTTCCTGCATTTCTTTTTCTTTGCAATGGTTTTGGTTACCACCTCCTATACAGTGTTATGAGCGTCCCGTCCACAGTTCTCAGACCCTCTACCAGATCTAATCCCTTGAATCTATTTATCACCTTCACTGTATACAATCATAAGGGATTTGATTTAGGTCATATCCAAATGGCCTAGTGGTTTTCCCTACTTTCTTCAATTTAAGCCTGAATTTTTCGATAAGGAGCTCATGATCTAAGCTACAATCAACTCCTGATCTTATTTTTTCTGACTGTATAGAGCTTCTCCATCTTTGGCGGCAAAGAATATAATCAGTCTTATTTTTATTGACTCTCTGGTGATGTCCATGGGTAGAGTCGTCTCTTGTGTTGCTGGGAAAGGGTGTTTGCTGGGACCAGTCGTTTCCTTGATAAAATTCTGTTAGCCTTTGCCCTGTTTCATTTTGTAGTCCAAGGCCAAACTTGCCTGTTACTCCAGGTATCTCTTAACTTCCTACTTTTGTATTCCAGTTCCCTATGATGAAAAGGACATCTGTTTTTGGTGTTAGTTCTAGAAAGTCTTGTAGGTCTTCATAAAACTGGTCAATGTCAACTTCTTAAGCATTAGTGGTTGGGGCATAGACTTGGATTACTGTGGTGTTGAATGGTTTGCCTTGGAAGCAAACCAAGATCATTCTGTTGTTTTTGTACCCAGGTACTGTATTTCAGACTTTCGTTAACCATGAGGACTACTCTGTTTCTTCTAAGGGATTCTTGCCCACAGTAGTAGATGTAATGGTCATCTGAATTAAATTTGCCCGTTCCCATCCATTTTAGATCACTGATTATTAAAATATTGATGTTTACTCTTGCCAACTCCTTCTTGACCTCGTCCAGTTTGATTGACTCAAGGACCTAACATTCCAGGTTCCTATGCATATTGTTCTTTACAGCATCAGACTTTACTTTCACCACCAGGCACATCCACAACTGAGTGTTGTTTCCACTTTGGCCCAGCCACTTCATTCTTTCTGGAGCTATTAGTAATTGCCCTCCACTCTTCCCCAGTAGCATATTGGACACCTTCCGACCTGGGGGACTCCTCCTTCTGCATCATATCTTTTTTGCCTTTTCATACTGTTCATGGGTTTCTCTCAGCAAGAATACTGGAGTGGTTTGCCATTCCCTCTAGTGGACCACATTTTGTCAGAACTCTGCACTGTGACACGTCCATCTTGAGTCCATAGCTTCACTGAGTTATGCAAGCCCCTTCACCATGACAAGGCCTTAACCTGCTAGGAGATATTTTGCTCTACTGCTGTTAGATCTCATTGTGTTTGGGGAGATAATGTTAGTGTGTTCTTAAAGTAGAGGCTTATATGTTTATTTCTAGGTCTTAACATCATACAATTCTAATATAGGGTGTGTATATAATCAGAACAGAAGTAGAACATCCAAAAACTTCTCAACCTAAAAGTCTGTTTCTGATGGCCTCTAAGGAACAACTTATGGGATATCATGACCACTCTTGTTACTTACATAATGTACCTGTCTCCTTGTAAAATGCAATGACTCGGTCCTTCATTAATTTGTTGAAAACTTTTGCAATTGTTTTATTTTTTTTCCCCTGAACCACCCACTAACCTCATGAATTCATAACTGTTTTTATTTGATTAGTGAAGTGGGTATTTGTTTGTTTTAAATTACATGTTACAGACTTCAAAGGATGCCTGCTTTTCTTACATTTCAGGACAGACAAGCCACCTTAGAGTTTTATAGACTAAATCACCTTTCTCTTTTTAGAATGTCTGTCCTCTGAGGTAGCAGCCAGCAAAACTATTTTAGCTGCCTTTTTTTGGTTTCATTAGCTCTTATTTGGGATATTTACTTGCCCATTTGAAACCCTCTAATAGACTTTCCTTCTCAATAATGTTGTCTTCTCCTCAATATGTTATGTTTACTCTAAGTTTTTATATTCCAGTTATATTTCTGGGTTAAAAATTACAGGCAGTCTTTCTATGTAGATTTTCTGTCTGTTGTTTTTAAATAAATGCATCTTGCAGATGTGCAGCAAAATGATGTTGACAAGAGGCTTGTCTACTTGTCTGGGTATAAGCAATAATGTATCTTATTCACCCACATTTGTTAAATGTGTGGGTAATAATTAACCTTGCTTTTTAGTGGAAGCTATAGACGAGTTTTAGGTTAAGTAGATTTTCCAAATCTATGTGTTTGTATGTGAAAAATATATAAGTAAGCACAAAATCATGTTAACACCTATAGCATCATACATATCTGAGTGGCTAGGGATTTAACCCATTCTTTAAACTTCTCTTCTTTTTTCTTTGAATCACGTCCTCCTTTGAGTGGATGGTATCTGGAACTGCTCATTTATCAAGAATGTTCCTCAAAGAATACAAATGGTCCTGATCTTGCCTCTTGTCTTCCTTTTCCATTGCTTGTTGACTCTTCCGTTGATGAGGAAATGAGGATGGTAATGGTAAGAAGGCAATCTAGTTGGTTTTGCCACTTGTGCAGCTCTTATATAATCACAAATAAAATGAAGTGTGGGGAATATTGTTTCAGTTATCCATGCCTTCATTGTCTTCCATTTACCCTACATATTTCAAGGTGGGACACGATTCTGTTCTTATAGTAGAAGATACCATCCACTATGGTTTAACTATAAAAAATTTATAATGTTCGCTTTTGTCTATTTTTAAACAACCGTAAGTTTTCCAAAACTCTCAGAATGAAGCATTAGCTCTCAGAGATGTTGAAGGGTTGATGTGACGCTGACTGTCCATTGCACTTGAAAGAAAATCCAACCTTCTTACCAAACATCATAAAGTTTTCTTGTTCCACCTCTGCCCATCCCCAGGTTCATTTCCATCCCCAGCCCCTTGCTCATTCTAGCTCAGTCTCATTGGCCTTCGTACTCTTTCTTGAACGTTCAAGCTATGCCTCCTGCGGGGCCTTTCCCTTGGTCTTCCACCCACCTGAAACTTTATTCCCCCAGTTCTCCAAACAGCTCACTGCCCCCTCACATTCACAGCTTAGGTCAAGTTTCTTCACCTCAGGAGGTCTTTCCTACATCTCATCAATCAAAACTCTGTTCCTTCCACTCTACCCCTTGCCATGTATGACTTCCTGACCCCTTACGCTGCTTATTTTTCCTCATCATTTGTCATTATCTGGAAGTTCAGCAGTTGTTTTCCTGTCTGTCTTCCATACCGGGCATTAAGTTCCTGAGAATAATGACTTGGCTTTATTATGACCATGTATCCCCAGCCCTTAGAACAGTGTCCAGCACACAGCATTTTTAAAATATGTGTTGACTAAGAGATTGAATGGGTATTTTCATCATTGATAATTTCATCATGCTAATTTCATATTGGAGTTTGTCTTAGGCTTACAGGCTTTTGCAGATGCAAAAAAGCATTTCTCTGAGATGTGGTCTCATCTGGATAGGAACATACCTGTCCAGAGTCAAAACAGATAGGTTTTGTGGAGGAGTGGCGAGGACACTCAGAAATCAAGGTTTGTCTCTGGAACAGTTTTTTAGCTGTAAGATAGCACTTATAAAATATTTACACACACACACACACATATAACTTAACATCATTCTTCTAAGTATCTTATTTTTTCAGATTTCATTTTTTCTTCTTTGAAACCCAAGCATTACGAGCCACAATTCCAAAGTGAGCCTTAACTGCACAGCCTCAATGTATTCCCTCCACCCTTGTTTGATTTAGGATCTGGGATTAGCACAAGACTCTGCTACCAGCACGAAGAGCCCAATCCTTCTGGGCAGTCAAGCCCATCAGATCTACAGGATGATGTGTGCGAAAGGCTACTCAAAAAAAGACTTCTCATCTGTGTTCCAGTTTCTACGAGAGGAGGAGACATTCTGAGTTTGCCCTTTGGCTGTGGACACTGTTGGAAACCAAACTCTCTTGGAGCCCCTTATAGCTCACTCCACAAGTAAATGGGCTTAATCAGAGGTCACCTGTCTGCTTTTGATTGTCTAGGTCACAATAAACCCTGGGATTTTTCACCCATTTTTAACTGCTTATTCTTTTTATCTATTTAGCAAACACATATTACCTGAATTTTTTTTTCTTTTCTGCAAGCCACTGATGGTCTCTGTTAGCTAGCCAACTGACCTTTTTAAAAAGTTTGATTCCTGAGCACCTTCACCTGAAACGTTGCTGACTTCAATCAGGATATTATTTACTCCACTTTTCACTTTCAAACTTTCACAAATAAGACCAATTTTTTCAACAGGATAAAACCTGTCCTCAAGGAAAAGAAATTGGTATGAGGAAACGGGTTAGGGAAAGGGGAAGTATAGTGAATTACTCCCTGCATTCCTCAGGAAGTTTGTCCTGTTAACCCAGCGGTGGTGGTCTTGCATTCTGAGGTTATGGTTTATTTTCCAAGAGTTGATAAAGCAAGAGAACGCCTTGCTGCATGTTATGTAATTTGGACTCTGTTATAGTACCTCGGTGTGCCCCTCTTGTAACAACTCCCAATACTCAGCAGACTTTTTTTTTTAATATATTTTTGCTTCCTTGTACATTCTTACTACATATTTTTTGACTTCAGAAGAATAACTTCTTTAGAACTGTTTCAGAGCCAGTGATATGTACTTTAGATAATTATTACATTATCCTAGATATAACCATATTATTTTGAATTCAAATAAATTTCTATGCTGATAATACTTCCTTGGAGTTTTTGTGTCTTCCTAACCTTTTTGGTGAACAGTCAAATGACCTGACAAATTGGTGTTGTGGACTAATGGGGAAAGGATGAGACGAAGGGAAGGGAGGGGAGGTAAAAAGGAACTGAGTGTGAACTGGCCAGTGGGCAGCCCTCACCCTGCTCCTCTGCCTGTATCCTTAATGAGTCTTTGTTTTCTGGGTCATGGGTGCTGTAGGAATTTGGCCTGCAGTAGATGTAATTATGTCCCAATAGGGAACACAGTTGCCTTTTTCCCCACCATAGCCCCTAGAAATACTCCAGGCTGTACACCTAGACACCAGATTTAGCAGAAATACTGCTACTTTAATCATTTTCCTGGTGATCAAAAATTCCAGGCATTATTATAAATGCTAGTGCTCCAGTGATGAGCAAAACATAAAATCCTGCCCTTGTAGACCATAAATTCTGGTGTCTCTTAGATGTATATGTGAGGAGGTGTGAGAGACAAGAAATAAGTGTTGAATGTGTCTGTCAGGTGATAATAAGGACTAAAAGGAAAAATAAAGCTGGGTGAGGGAGATGGATGGGGAGTATAGGGGTACCTTATTAGGCAGGTAGGGGCAGTTTGAGCAGAGATAGGAAGGAAGCGAGGGAGCAAGCCATATAGATATCTGGGAAAAGAACATTGTAGGGACAGGGAACAGAAAGTGCAAAGGCCCTGAGTTAGGGCAACATAAGATATATGAGGACTAAGGAGGCCAGAATTGTGAAGTGTCCTAGATTGAGGGAAACCAGATCGTGTAGGACCTTGGAGGCTATGTTGGGATGGTAGCTTTTATTCTAAGTGAAACGCAGCATGTCAGTTAGCGAAAGCGAAAGGTAACCAATACACTGCCACCCCCAAGTTTAGTGGTTTAAAATTACAAGCATTTATTATTTTTCAAGATTCTCAAGGTGGGCTATGTTATTCTTCCTACTGGTCTAACTCATTTGGAGCTGGCAGCTGTGGTTTGGTCTCACTTGGCAGGGACAGCTGGAATGATTGAGGCTTCTACATGGTCACTTATCCTTTGGGAGGATCCAGGTTTGTTGACCTGGTGGCAGAAGGTTCCTGGTGGCAACATAGGACAAGTTCCAGTGAACAAGCTTTTTTCAAGCCTCTGCTTACTTTATGGCTGTATTGTCCCATTGGTTAAAGCAAGTCATCTAGCGAAGCCCTGAGTCAGTATGGGAGGGGTTGCAGAAGATGTGGACACAGAGAAGGGGGCAGTATGGGACCATTTTGCAAACAACCTAATATCACAGCCAGCACATGAAAGATTTTGTTCAGAGGATCTGTGTGTTCTGACTTACTTTTTAAAGGGATCCCTCTGGCTCTGGTGTGAAGAATAAACTACTGAGGAAAGGGTGCAAGCAAGGAGACCAGGTAGGCCATGGTAATAATCCAGGTGAGAAATGATGGTAGCTGGGACCAGAATGATAAAGATGGAAGAGGCAAGAAGCGGTCAGATTGTAAACATAAAGATGAATGGGGAAGGAGAAAAGGAGTCAAGGATGACTCCAAGGTTGGTGGAGAAGGTGGAAGAAAGGAGTGACCATGTAGTATGAGAGCAAGATTGTGGAAGAATTTAGGGAGGATTGGGAGAGGTAGAGGAGAAAAAATCAGGACATCTAAGTGGAGAAAAAGCAGGCCCAAGTACCAAGCCCCGTCTTACTCTAGGTTTTAATGGTTGGAATATGAAGCAGAACCAGCAGATGAGACTGAGTGACCAGTAAGGGGAACAAATGGGAGCAGTATCCCAGAAGCCAAATGAAGGCTCACTATAAGGAGAAAATGCGCATTTGTATCAAAAGCTACTGACAAGTTGATTAATACAAGGGATGAGAATTAGTCATTTGGATTTGGCAAAATAGAAGCCATTGTTGATTCTGACAAGTGTTTTGGTGAAGTATTAGAAATAAGATTGGGAATGGGAAGAGAGAAATTTAAAGGAATGAATGGAGACAGATTTCAAGTTTTGCTGTTGAAAGAAAACAGACAAATGGGATAGATACTGTAGGGAACATGGGGTTAAAGGAAGTTTCATTGTATTTTTAGGATGGGAGATGTTACGGGGTTATGCTGATGTGAAATGATCACAGAGGGATAAAGTAATGATGCACAAAAGAGGATGCTTGCTAAGTGGTGTCTTTGAGTAGTGAGAGGAGAAAGGTAGAGGCGCAGATGAAGCTTTGAAAACTAAAAACCAGCATAAGAATCGTGTGTCAAACTGCCAGCATCTTATATGAAGGATAGAGTAGTATTGCAATTAAATATAATTAAAAATTATACTTTTTTTTCCAACAAAATATTAGTACTGGAAAGGACTTCAGTGACCTATAAGCGTTAACCTATATCAGTCACCCTGCTGATCATCAGTTTTCTCATCTACAAAGTTATCATTAATACTGTAGCTTAATATTAAGTACTCTTTTGGAAACTTGAAACAAAACATGCGTCAAGGACAATCGCAAGTGTTAACGAGCATGTGGAGAAAGTAGAACCCTCATGACATTGCTGCCAGGACTGTAAAATGGTGCATCCACTTTGGAAAATAGTTTGGCAGTTCTTTGAAAAGTTTAAACATGGAGTTACCACATGATCCAGCGATTCTACTCCTAGAAAGTGCTCAAGAAAAGTTAAAATATATACCTCCATAAAAACCTGTACATGACTGTTTATAGCAACAGTATTCATAATATGCAAAAAGTGGAAGTAATCCAAACATCCCTCCACTGACGAGTGCATAAACACATTGTGGTATATCCGTACTGTGGAAGACCGGCCATGAAGAGGAGTAAGCTGCTAACGCACGCTAATGTCATCCAGGGGAGTCTGAGAAACCTTGCTCAGGTATTCCACAAATAACCTCAAATTCAGTGCATCAAACCTGAGCTCCACATCCTCCCCTATTGACCTGCTGCTTCTCCTTGTCCCTGTCCATGCAGGTTCCCAGGAAGCATCCCTGAGACTCTCTCCTCCACCCACTCTCCAAAGCAGATTTTAAATCTCTCGTACCTACTTCACACCCTCATGGATTCCTGTCTAGAATACTTAGGTTTCTTTGTGGTTGCTTCTTTTTTTCCTAAGAACTTCACAGAGGTATTATTTACATACAATAAAATTTGCTCATTATATTTTATTTTATTTTTTAAATTTATTTATTTATTTTTTCTTTACATTATCATGTTGGTTTTGCCATACATTGACATGAATCCTCCATGGGTATACATGTGTTCCCCTTCCAGAAAAATTTGCTCATTTTAAATGTATGATTTAGTGACCCTTAGTCATCACCACAATCGCCCCCCGCCCCAGATCTCATTTAGTCACTTGCTACTCTCTCCCTCCCCTAACTCCAAAGCTCTAAGTAACCACTCATCTTTCTGACTCTGTAGACTTAGAGCTGCTTCTTAGCCTTCAATCTGGTTCTTCCCCAATTTTTTGTTCCCCAACTGCAGGAGAAGTGGAAGGCTGAAATTCCCCTGCATAACCCTTTTTGTGGCTCAGCTGGTAAAGAATCTGCCTGCAGTTTTGGAGATGTGATCCCTAGATTGGGAAGATCCCCCGGAGAAGGGAAAGGCTACCCACTCCAATGTTCTGGCCTGGGGAATTCCATGGACCATATAGTCTGTGGGGTCACAAAGAGTCAGACAGAACCAAGTGACTATCACTTTCACTTTTGCTTTAACACCTCGTAGCCTCAAATGCAGCCTGAACCCCTTGGCATGGTATTCAGGCCTTTTATCCTCTGGCTTCTGTCTTACTTCACCAACACTGTCGCCCTTTGCTTCCTCTGTGGCACCCTGTGGGCCCCAGCTTGTGAACCACAGCACTTGCTGTTGCCCACGCATGCCATGTTTCTCACACCTCAGGACCTTTGCATATGCTGCTTCCTTCACCTGAAATACCCTTCTCCTACACTCCTGACCCACTGGCTCAGGCATCGTATCATCTAAAAGGCCTTCTTTGGCCACCTCAGGCTGAGTCATTTCCCCTCTGTTTCTATAGCTCTTTGTTGATCCAGCCTACATCAGAGGACTTTTCCTCTTACATTATGTTTGCTGGTTTGCTCATCTGTCTTCTAAACAGACTGTGAGCTCTTTGAGGGCACAGAATGTATCTTATTCAGCTTTGAGTCCCCGTGTTGAGGTCAGCACCTGGCATCAAATAAGAGCTCAATAAAAGACCGAGTGAGTGGAAGCAGCGGCGTTGCATTTGTGTTAGGTTAACTATGATCTGCATGAACTTTTTCCTGAAAGATTCTTCCTTGGAGGATCAAGTTTATTTTCCTTTGGGTTATAAATGATGCAGTTTGTTAGACACTTGTGGAGTGTGGAACTTTTACAAAGTTTTCTTAGTCAAAAGGTTAGCTCATGATGTTTGACCTAAGAACTTATGCAATCAAAATACACATTTTTGGTAGCAAGTTTTAGTCTCATGTTAACGTAATTTAAACATCAACTTGCTTGCAGATAAAGCATGCACACAGTCCACCTTGTGGAGTACGGCAGTTCTGAATGTGATCTTTTATATCACACAGCCTAGACCTTGAGGCATAAGCTGAATTTCATAATAACACAGGTTTGATTTATTCAAGGGATCCGTGAAGAGTTAGGTGTTTCAGAGACTCTTATGCTATCCTAGCGATCTGAAACCATGATGAGAGAACATATGCAAGGCCACCGCTGGGTCCATATTTAAGGGAACCCCAAATGGCCTGGGTCTACCCTTGGCCCATCTTCTCATTGCAGGGATTTTGATCTTGACTTGTTTTCTAAGCACTCTGAAATGCGTGTGATCTATCTGCTTCCTATGGGGGTTGGGGGAGAAAGGGCAGAGAATGGGGTTGTATTATCCATGCACATAAATCCTACCTGGGCTACTGTCAGAGCCTGCTGCTGCTCAGGGAAACTTCACAGGTTACCACCAGCCTCAGCCATGGTAACTGCCCCCTTGAGAATTCTCAAACGGCCAACCAATGGGGAGTTGTCTGCCTGAGTGGGGTTTTTAGCCATCTTTCAGTTCAACTGAAGTGGTAGCTTAAGGACATCATAGAGATTTGTAACGTTCCATGCAAGGTGTCAGGCCCATAAACCAGCGTGCGCGTGGGGAATCATCTCTCGTCAGTGGCAGAGAGATTGAAGATGACCTTTTACTATTTAATTGTATTCATCATTTAATAATTCAAGAATACCTAAAAGGGATGATGACTTCTTCATTCAGACTAGAATTCGATTCTTTGAGAACATTAATAGGAAAATACAGTAAAGCCGAAGCACTCTGCAAGCAGCCTGTAGGGAGTGCCTAAGTGTATTGTTTCCCAGATCTGCCCCTGGCTGGCAGACAGGAGACCTGGGTCAGCATTCACCTGCCCAGCATCATGGATCAATTTCCTTCTCTTTAAAATTAGGGCTTTGCCCTGATCTCCAGGGTTTGTTTTAGCTCTAAATTTCTGATTCCTCTTAGTTAAGGGTTTAGGAAAATGTAAGACACATGCGTCTGACAGTTTTTGGACTCTGTCTGGTCAGGAGTTATTTATTGCTCATATAGGCATCTTATTTATTAGGGTTTTTTTTTTTATAGCTGGGAATAGATTCAGAGATCAATACGTTTTTATTAATGATAGTCCGTCATGCCTGGTAAAGAGATGGCAAGAGAGCTCATCTAGAATGAGCCCCTTGAATAAACCTGACACACTGAGCTTAGCTCTGAGCTGCATTTTGGCAGGCCTCTCTGTAAAATAATGACATTGGCAGAGGGAAAGACTATGGAAACCTTCCTCACAGCCAGACTCATAAAATCAAAGGGCAGGTTTGGGGTGTGTTTCTCAGCCTTGGCTGTATATGCAAATCCCATGACTTTTTGAGTGTAGCATTTTATCTTCAAAAGGACAAAATTTGGCATTTGCTGTGGTCATTAAAAATGATAAATGCCTAAAATGCTTGAGAGTTGGGATTCTTGTAGGTTACAACAAATATTGTTTCAGGACAAGACAGTACCCTACAATAGAGAACTTCTCACTGAAGTTGTCAAATCAGAAAATAAAAAATTCTCCATTATCTTCCCTTTAAGTCAGAGGATATTGGGCATAATTGTTGCCAGTTCTCCTTATAAAAATGAATGGTCTGGGCCTTTTGGAGGTAGATGATGACTCCTGACTCCATGAAGAGATAGCTTAGTGCCCTGAAATAGTTAACTCGCCTCCAGATGGTGCTTCTCAGCCCCTCTGAGCACAGTTCAGATGATATCAAATTCACTGTTCTTTCACGTTTGTTCTGTGCCTGTTGCACTCAATTTTCATTCCATTTATGGCTAAAACTTGAAATATTCAATGGTAATTTTAGACAATTTGAAGCCTTTCTCCAGAAATGTCACGTTTGAGTTCCAGTCTCAGGGACCCTAAAGAGCAAATGTAGCTTTCATTCCCCTTTCCTCCTTTTAATGACCTTAACCCTGACCCCAAGCCTGCTCTCTATAAGTGCCAAACATGATTCATTCTCCTTGCCTGATTTAGTTTTGCCTCTTTAATGAGCCAAGATGACTAGGGAGACCTGATAGCTTATTTGTGCTAATGTAAGTATGCTCTACTAGTTAACTCCTAACTCATTTATTTGTCTTTTACTCTTGCCTAAAATTGACCCTTTGTCTCAGAGATGAAAAGTCCATATTTTAGACAAGGGAGATGCAAACAGTTAATGTTAACAAGCCAGTCAGGAGGCAGACATTACCCAGGAATGAAAGATAAAGCAAACTGCTCAAGAAGGAGAGAGTCTTTGTAATCTGTGCCTCTGCACACAAATATGTGTACCATGTTATAGATAACAGTGCAAACGTACATTAAGAACATAGTTCATTGTGCAGTTATACCCTAATGCGCTATTTCACAGAACCAGTTTCCTCTTCTGAGTTGAAGGAGTCATAATGTCTTCAATAAAATTTTTCGTGCTTGAGGCTTTGCTGTATGAATGTCTTATTTCTCCAGCCTCTCTCATGTAATTTCTGATCCTGTCTGTGTGTGCAGTAATGTTTTTTTGACGTGGTGTTTAATGCATGCTATCTGATTTTTTTTTTTTTCAATATTGCAATGGCAGACCTGGGCCATCAAGGACGTTTAGAGTGATAAGCACAACAAGACTTTTAAAGAGATTTACAACGGGTTTAGTTTCTCTGTTGTCTGCCTCTTCACTTTCAGCCCAGCTCATTTGGGTTGGTTGGGGTCTGACCGTGGGGTTCTGACAATGTGTTTTTATCCTTGTGAATTTATGCTTGCTTCAGTGTCCCAAAAAAACCCACTCCACTATTAAAAACTGATATGACTTTGAACAGTGGCTTGATCCCTGATTATGGCCTCTCCCAGGCATCCCATTAATTTCTGGTTGGTCCAACTAGTGGCGTTAAAAGCTGCCCCTTCCGAGGCTGCCTGTTCCCTGAGTTGCACTGCACTCATCGAGGTTTAGTCTGGCCCCTTTATAGGTCAGTGACACCCTTGAGCTTGTATACCTGTGTCACCACAAATCTTAAAAGATGCAATTTTCTTGGCAGCTTCATCCTCCTAATTGGAGGGTGGGAGTGGAGGACAGGGTTCTAATCTCCGTGTTAGGACCAGGGAGGGCAGACACGCCTGTCCCCCCTCCCACGGGCCCCAGGGAGACTGCTGGCTTGAAGGACTCTCTGCAAGAGGGATTTCCACAGTGATACTATTCACACACTGGCATTTTTGGTTTTTGAAAAGAGTCTGTTCTCTTCTCTATCTGGTTGTGCTTCTCCTGGAACAGTACCGATGGCATCCCTCATCCCTGGTACAGCTTGGTGTGCTTGTTCTCTTTGGAAGAAATAAAATTAAAACTTCAAAGAAAATTCTCCTCAAGGCACTCAAAGAGTTATCTAATCTCCAGCTCTTCAGAGTTGGGGAATCTTTTCTTATGTTAGCCCTGTTACGCCAGATGGTTTCCTCTAAAAAAAAAAAATCATAAATGAATTCTGCATGGTCAGGTATTGTCATCTTTGCGGAGAATTTTCTTTGCCTAATGTCCTATCTGATGGGCCATTCTATGTATTATATGCTACATAATCTCCACAAATGTATACTGTGGTCCATAAAACTGCCATACTGTTTTCAGAAACGAGTAATTCACAAAGTAAACCTGAGACAGTGCTGTTAATAAACACAAATTGCAAACAAGAAGGTAGTAAGTGGAAATAATGCACTCATTTAAGAGTAATAAAGCCTTTGATCTTACTTTGAAGGAAAAAGTCTATGTTTAAACTCCCCATTCAGGGACAGCCAGATGCCCATAAAGAGCAGTGCTTTGCTTTGATAGAAAATCACTGAGGCCTGTCTAGCAGGTCTGGTTTGTAAACAGATTAGTTAAGGGCTCATCAGGACTGATTTGCATAGGATTCAGCAAGCCCCAGTCACTTTTTCAACCTTAATGAGCAATGCTGTTTCCAGGTTGGAAATTACACCATTTTTTTTTAAGCTAGAAATCTTAGGTAATTACTTTGTGGGAAAGGGAAAGAATATTCATATAAAGTGAACACTTGCTGTCCACAGCTAATGGGAAAATGATGACCTAAGACTTGTTTTGCTTGCTCTGAATGGTGAAGGGTATAATGAAGGACATAGGTTATGAGTTTAAAATTAGGTTACAAAAAGGTTTTCCTCCCTTTCTATATTATTTGAGAGGTAAAGGAAGATTAATCTGAATTATCACAGAAAAGGTAACATTGGACTGCAGACTCAGACCACAGATATTTATTTTCCTACCAATGTTTCTGGAGGACATCCTTGGAGCCAGGCTGTATTCTATGGACCAGGCTTCCCTCCATCAGTGCTCAAGGCAGACAAAAGCCCTGACCCCATGGAGCCTACCTTCCAGAGCCTACCATTATGGAGAAATGGAAACAGTAGAGGAAAAAAATTGGGCCAGTTTAAGCACACGTTCTAAATAAAATCTGCTAGTTAGCAGCCCTTTTGCTTGAGAGGTGGGCAAGACTGATATTCCCAGAGAGAAAAGATCTTCTGAGCAGTATAACTGCACTTTTACTTTTGGTTTTCAGAATAATAAGTAATTGCCTTGCTATCAGTAATCAAGAATATCTTTTGGAGTGAAGAAATTGTCAAAAGAAAACCTTTGCTTACTCTGATCCTTGAGTAGATAACAAATGGGCAGCTCAGTAGAGACAAAGGGTAACTGGGAAAATAAACAGTCCCTAAAGAAAATGAAATGATATGGAAAGTTTTCACCTGTGACTTTTCAAAAAGGCAGTGCATTGATGGTGGGCAGTGGTCTATTTCTTTGGCTTGCAGCAGCATCCTTATGCTTATGAGAGATGCTTTTAAGTATTGTAAACATTGGCAACACTAACTTGCTTAGTTGAGAACTTGAGTTTAAATAATAACCTTCAGCCTTTGTGTCTGGCCTTGTCAAGGCCAAGGACCTCAGCCTTACCCTGCTTCCTAATCAGCACACTCCTATAAATGTCACCTTGGAGACATTCCACTCTGAAAAAAAAAAAAAATGGTCCAGCTCTGGTAAGTGTTAGAAGAGAGGCCGAGGACAATTTCATACTGACTTGGCCAGGATTCCAGGTCCTGTCCAGCTAATTCAGATGGATGGAGAGTGTAAAGGGAGGCCATGCCCTCTGTTTCTCCAGATGGGTTTGATTAGGCTGAGGAGGAAGAGAAGGTCTTATTGAGGTGCCTGCTTGTGAAGACTGCTAGGGAGAGGGTTGCAGGGCAGTCCAGCTGAGACCAGGCAAGACACCTGTGCTCCTTGGAAAGCTGGCTCACGTGCATTCCGTATCTCTCAAGGGACCATATATGGAGGCTTGGAAGCCTTGTGGTTCCTGCTTTCCGGCACCCCCATCCCCCATACACACCCCCTCAGTAGTCCCTCATAAGAAGATTCTCCCTCCAGCCTGCCCCTTTCTACATCTCTCTCATCTTCCATGTGGGAATATACCTGACAGCCCCTTCCAGGCAGGTGTGCTTGTCTGAGAGGAACCCTCTACGTGAATACCAATAAGAAGGCTCCAGGAACATGCCTTTCAGGAGTCTGGTCAGCACCTGCATCCTAGACGCCCCACAGTGGGAATCCAGGCTGCCCCCTTTCCTCCTCCCCACCTTCTCATAGACATCACTCTTCAGTTCACTTCTTCCCAGCTCAGGCCAGCCTGAGGCAGACCAGTGCGGCTAGTGCCAGAGCAGGTGTCCAGATGGAGCCCACGTGGGCGAGAGCCACTGTTGTCACGTATGTGCCAAGCATCCAGCGCGGTGCCTGGTACACAATATAGACTCAGTAAATACTACATCTGTAGGGAGAATGTATGAATAAATGAACGAATTGCTGAGATACCAGTTTTCTGTTATAAGCATCCCCAATTTTTATTAGTAATACTCTGACAGCCCCTTGTTTGGCTCACCAGGAACAGAGCTGAAGCCAAAGCTCCCAAGGGCTCTGCTGTTGTGGGCTCTGAGCAGGAGCGATTGGAGAGAAGGGACTGGCTGCAGTGGGGCTGGTTTTCCCAGTCTCTGGAAGCCTTGGGGTACTGTATGGGTGCTGCCCCATGCCCAGCTCCAGAAGCTCTCCTGAGTTCGAAACAACACTTTAGCCCCTGTTTTTAAGAGCTGGAAGGCCAATTCTACGGCATCAGGAAAAGCCCCTCTAAACAGCCAGTTACACCTGTAAAGCCACTAGCACAGGCTCTGGCCTATAGCAGATATTCAGTTAATATCCCAGAGTGACTTGTGTCTGGATGCTGGCAGGTGAGCACTCGACTGGACTCACAGGCCCATTAGTTTGAAATGCTGCTTGGCTAATCACCAAGCTTAGGGGACATGGAAACCCATTGTAGCAGAAAGTCAGAAGCTTTGCTTGCTCTCTTTTTCCTGAGTTTACATATATGACTGAAATAGGTTTAAAACCCCATCTTTATTTTACCAACTTATAATCTAACTTTTGAAAATAATGATGAAAGCCCTCCTTCATTCCACTCATCTTCTGCACCTTTTAACACAGCAACAGTAAGGCAGGGTCGTTGGGCCATAAAGAGATCAGGCCTGAGTTTGAATCCCTGCTTTACTATCTTCTAGTGTGTGGCCTAGGAAAGGTGACAGCCTCCCTCAGTCTCCATTTTCTCATCTTAAAATAGGGATGATAATAGTACCTACCTCATGGGGGAGTTGAAAGGCTTTAAAAAGGCAAGATATGTGCATTGCATGGCACAGTGCCTGCCACAGAGTAGATGCTTTGAGCAGGTCATTTCATTCCTAGAGTGCATCTTAAAGAGACAATGAAACATCTGTTTGTTTCAGCACATAGAGATACACTTATAAGCACACCCTTCATCTTAGCTTGTTTCATAGTACTGACAAGTTGTTCAGTGCCTTGTCTGTACCACAGTCTTCTTCAGGCTCTTGCCAGTCAAGCTTTGCCAGGCCTCGAGTCAGCTGGTGAAGAGGCTTGGCTTTGGAGATGCGAGAAAGGTGTGAAGAGCTACCACAGAACTCTAGGAACCTCTGAATATTCCCTACGTCTGTTAAATTGTGAATTGAGGCACAGCACAGCCAGTGAAGATTATCCATCCATCTTCGCTTCTAGCTACCTATAAGCCTCCTAGTTACTGGAGAGGAAGTACAAATGACTGTATTTAGGCAGACAAACATGATCCTAGAGTAAATGACAGAGCTATGGAAACTAGAACAGAACTACTGTGTGGAGGCAGGAGAAGACAGGAGTCAGGAGTAGGGGAGAAGAGAGCAGTAAAGAGAGGGCTGCCTTTATTTGGCATGATGCCTAGAAAGGGGAAGAACAGTGGCCTTGGGGCATGGCAGACTTATACTGGAACCCCAGCATTGCCGACAATTAGCACGTTAACGTTTCTAAAGTTAGTTTTCTTAACTTTGTAATGGAAAGCAGTTCAGAGGGCTTTGGGGAGAAATAAATGAGATGAAAGAGTATCTATAAAGCATCTGACCCATGGAAGATAGTCAATACTATTCAGCTCCATTTTCAAATATTTTGTCCAGTTGTCTCCTCCTCAGGGAAACTGTGTAGTGTACAAGGTGCACTGATTTCAAATCCGGAGGACATGATCAATATAACATCTTTAAAATTATTTCATGTCCCAGATGTGAAAGGTCTGGTTTATATAGTTTGTATACTTTTTCATTATCTTAGTGAGATTTTAAAGTATTTACCCTGTACCAACCTTATCGATTAAAGACCCTGTTATTGACTGATTCAACAAGTTGGTTGAGTAGTGAAGAAGTAGATTAGTAAGGCCAAGAGAAGTAGTTTAAAAATGTGAAATGTGGTGCTTAAGCCTCCAGTACGCACTGGTGTTTATTGTCATGGTGAGCTGTGTTCCCATGTCCACATACCGCATGACTGACAGAGGGCTTTGACGTTCACTCAGAATCCAACTAAAAAGGCTGCTTGGATTAGGGATGGGGGATGGCATAAAGCCTGCTTTTACCCAAATGTCCCATGCAGATAAGCACCAGAATACAGGGAGAATAAGAAATGGTCCTCTCAGCTTGAGTCTCCTGTTTTACTTCGTTCTGTCCAGAGTAGTTGCTAAAGTAATTTACAGTTTAGAAAGCTGTGATCACTCTACCTGAAGCACTAAAAGTTCATGGTGAGGCTCCCAGCTTATCACAGGCAGTAAATGCTCACAAACCATAATGGACTAAAAGACCCTTTGCCCAAGATTCTCACCCAGATGATAATACCACCGAGGCAAAGCCCTCCTTCTCCCCCATTCAGATAAGTAAGTGTGTAGTCTACTGGATATTTTTAGAGCTGACATATTTATATTATGCTTTTTTATTTCATTAAACCAGCTCCCAGGCTGGCTTTCATATTTTCAGTAACATACCCCTTTTCTTCCCTGTACTTCCCATCTCACTATTAACCTCTGCCCCAGTGGGGCTTTTTGGTGTTTGAAGAGGGTGTGCAGTTTAATCCACCTTGCAGTTAAAACAGCAAAATATGTACACGGAAAATGAGGTTTGCATTCAATCAAGAATTAGCCTTCTAATTTCAATAGCAAAACACACATCCCAGACTTAGCATCAGTGGAAAGCGGCATTATTGGAAATAATGCAGCAGGAAACTTACTTGCTAAATTTAGACCATATAAGCCTTTTCATTTTCTTGGCTTGTGGGATCTTTCATCATCAGTGAAAGCAGGAGTCCTAACCATTGGACTGCCAGGGAATTATTGCTGAGTTTAGAATGATTACCAACTTCCATCATACTACCTTCTGGTGAACTCAGTTTCTTGTAAGTGCACAGAAATTATTCAAAACCAATCCATTTAGCAAAATGATGGAATTTATTGATTCCAGAGAACAGATTTATTTAAAAACCCAAGACTTCTGTTTTTTTAAAAAAAATTTTAAATGATTGCTTCAAATATTATAGTATACTGAAACCTCAGAGTCCCTTGGTCCTGTATTTTGACCATCTACATCCACTCTACTTCTAAATGCAATAGAAAGGAAAAGGAGGGCTAGCAAGCATCACTGATTTGCCTCTTTACTGCTTATCTTTTAGACATGATGGAAATCTGTCTTTGTTGGCTTTGATTTAGGTTTTTCTTTCTTCCCAAGTGAGTAACAACAGTTACCTGTCATCTCGTTCTTGTGGACCTGGGATGAGCAAGAATGACGTCACCTGGGAGCAGAAGCCCAGCCCCAGCCCAGAGCTGCTGAATCAGAATCTGTACAGGATCCCCAGAGCTTTCCTTTCACATTCAGCTCTGAGAAAAGCTGGTGTCTGAGTAGGGCTCAGCCCATGCTGTGTTAGGGGACACTATGGTTGGGATGTAATTAGTAGGTTTTTAGTTTGAAGGGGTATTCTTTGGGAGCAAAAAACAGACTTCCAGAAGCAGAGGATTTACTGATGGGATAAACTTGAACCTAAGCTGTTGCCTCATAACTTTGTCTTCCTCTTTGCCCATAACGGTCCCTCCCCAGTTCTCTGCTCCATCATCACATCTTTTCAACTTCAGCTCATATTGGTGCCTAATTTCCTCTATATTTGCCAAATCAAATTCTCAAGAGCTAGAATCTGATTAGCCCAGTTCTGTGTTTTGCTCCCAGCCACCCATAAGTCACTGGCCAGTCTATGGACTGGACTCTAGGATGAGCTTGATGAGGGCAAGTCATTTACGTAAAGGCTGCCTCTTGACTGGTAGGCAAGAAGAGAGATCTGAGAGGTGGGCTTCTGACCACCCATCAATCTAATCACAGCTTTTAAGAAACACGAAATTCTGAATGCACCAACCTGCTTCCCAAGGCAAATGTCAGCTTGAGCCAAGACAATAAAAAACTTTCCTAAATTCATCTATTGCCAGACCTATTCTAGGGCAGGAAAGAGGGAAAGATGACTATGGGAAACTGAACATTAATTTTAAGATCTTCTGTGGGCCAATTCATTTTAGAGACACGTCATGATAAGGTACAGAACTATGTACGTGGAGCCTGGTGAGAGACTTGAGATTTTCTAGGTGCTTATTCAGAAGACAGGTCATCTCCTTACAACTCTTCAAAAAGCCTAATAGCCTAGCTGACTTTATGAAGCCCTGAAGAGATGGCTGGAGAAAATTTTAATGTTTAAAAATTATTACTGAAGGATTTGAAATCTTTTAAGAATTCCAGGAACTTGAGTATTTCAAGAAAAATTGTAAATTTCAGAACAGATATATCTGCCATCTGAGGATCAAAAACTCATAACCCCTTTGACGCTGTAACAGGGTAACCGACCTCATGGAAGCCCAGTAGCCTTGTTTTACAGGCACTCCCTGGAGCTGATTACAGGCTCCATAAACGGAGATGATTCTGCAGGGCATTTCTCTGCTTGTTGGGCCGCTCTTTTCCCCCAGCTTCTCCCTCCTGGCTCAGCCTGGACCACGGTGGCAGTGGGACTGATCCTTCCCGTGCCTTCTCCCTTCAACTTGTTCCACCCATGGTTGTCTCTGCTGCCTTCCTGGAGCATAGCCCCAACTTGGACCTGACCTGCTCAGCCTTCAGAGTTGTCAGGCAGCCTCAGGCGCTTCCGTCGCCCCAGGCCAGCCGCGGCCCCCCAACCGCAGTCCCTGTCATTCTGAAGGGCCTCTTGCCCCCTCCTCCCCAGTCCTTGCCTAGAATCTCTTCTGATCTCCATCCACACAAATGCCGCCCCCTTTCCAAACAGGGCTCCTATGCTGCCCCTTCAAGCTCCCTCTCCTCATTCTGTTTTTCTCGGCAGCTATGACTCTCACACATTACTTCCCTTTTGGGTTTTGAGGGTTTTAAAATTTTAATCTAAGAATGACATTCCTTTCCTGTTGGATCAGAAATCCCTTGGGAGTGGGGACCTTGAACCTCGCAGGGAGAGAACATGGTAGGAAATCAGAGGAATAGAATAAGGCCTGTAGCATCTGGACTCTGATTTCCATCCGAATTCACACTCCTGGTGGACTTCCTCTCCGTGGTTTGTGTGACCTTTGAACAGGCTTCACTGGCCTCTCCCAGCCTCAGCTTCCAGATCTGTCAAGACAAGAACTGTACACATCTCACAGGCTCGCTGGAGGATCGCTTCTGAAGTGATGAGTCCAAGAGGTAAAGCACCTCTTGGAGTCCCAAGTGCCTCCCACACCATCAGCTACTGCTCTGGTGGTTACAGGAGGCACTTAGCAAAGGCCAGGCCCTGGTGGTTACGGGCAGTGCTCAGTAAATGCCAGGCCCCGGGCATCTGCCGGACTGGGATGCCTGAGGCTCGGGTTCTAGCCAATTGCCTTCATCTGCTCCTCCTTCGAGGCTTTTATAAGCACTGTTAACAGGGGAGGATGTCTGGGTTTGAGTTTCACATCCTCCTCCACCCCTCACCTTCTGGAGGAGGTGCTAATGTGCAGTGAAATGACCACCAGGTGGGCTGTAAGGGAGGCGGAGGAGGATGCGGCCAAGGAGCTTGGCTATCTCTCTGCTAGATGCTGGGCTTTGGAATCCTTGAGGCCTGACAGGCGTCCCTCCCAGAACCCCACACTGCATCCTACTTGGCACGAAGAGGAGAATAACCGCAGAGTCAGAGCAGTGGTTCTGGTTCCGGGGGAGTGCTGGGAAGGAGCCCAAATGGGGCCTCTTTCTGTCTGGCCCTGCAAGTGAGCTCCCAGCCCCCACCCTCCACCCCAAGCATCATGGTGTTGTAATAGCTGCTCTTTCTGTCGAGCAGATACTATTTTTATTGATCACCTTCTTGACAGAAATATTAAGCCACAGAATGTTCCTGGCAGGTGGCACCCTGAGTGCTGTTGGCGGTGCATGGACTCGCGTCTTCTGTTCCAGCGCTCTGGCCAGAGCGGGCAGGCCCAGGCCTGGCAGCTTCCCAGACACCCAGGAAGCCAGTGAGCTTGCTCTGTGGGGGGCTTAAGAGTGGAACAGGCCAGGCTCCCATGAGCCTTCCCTTCCCCTTTGTGGTTGGAGGCTGTGGGTGAGTTCCAGGGGAACTTGAAGGAACTGGTCTTCCCAGGGTCAGAGAGATACGTGGCTCTCAATACCACTGCACTTGAGAACCACCCCCGGGAGGCTTTTTTTAAAAAAACAAAAACAAACATAGATGCCCAGACCTGATCTCCAGGGTTTCTTATTGACTTGGTCCTGGGGTGGGCCCTGGGCAATCATATTTTTTTCAAACTCCCCCGGGTGATCCTGATTCCACCTGGCTAGAGACCCACTATCAGAAATGATCAGCAAGGTCACTGTATTACATGAAAGAGCACAGGCCTCAGGGTCCAGCAGATGTGCAGATCCCCCTGGACCACTGATTAGGCACCAGCCCCTCATGAAGAGGCCCAGTCTTCCAGGTTTTCCATTTCTGAAATCAGCAAAGGGGTGGTAGTGGTGTTGCTCCCCCTGCCCTGAAAACTGTTCTGGTTCCAGAGGAGTTCTGGGAAGGAGCCCAAATGGGGCCTCTTGTGTAGTTAATTGAGAGAAGGTGTAAGTAGCTTTGGGACCTTAGCCAAGTATTTCTTTCCATGTATTTGTAGGCCTACACTTTACAAATAACAGTGTACTCACTTTACATAAGTTATAAAACTTGCACACACTCTACAGTACCGTGCTCTATACTTCTTTACTCTGTTAGGGTTCCACTGACATTAAATCAGCGATTCTTGACGGGGGTGGGGGGACAGAGACCTGCTCCCTCATGAAGACACATGAGAAAGGGGGTGGGGAAGGAGGCAGAGTACATGTTGGAAAAATATGAAATGGGCTTGATGCTGAGAGAGACTTATGGACTCTGTTTTCCGTGTCACCTAAGTGGTTGTCTTTTACAGTAGGCAGAGAGTATGCCTGACCTCTTCTGTGGAGGGAGATGCTGTACCTTCCCAGGCTGTAGGCTATACAAAATGCTTAAAAAGATAAGTGTGGGACAATGTTATTCACACCTCTGCTTTGCTGGTCGTGAGAAATATGAGAGACCCCTGGAGAACAATCTCCTAACAAGTCTGCACTCTTAATGCTCTACACCAGGGTCAGTAAACTACCATCTGTCGGCAGGCAGCCTGTTATTCTAAGGCCAGTGAGCTAAGAATGATTTTTGCATCTTAAACACACACACACATACAGAATATGGATCAGAAACTTTTTGTGGCCTGCAAAGCCCGACTATCTGACCCCTTGCAGAATAGTTTGCTACCCTTGCCCTACACAATACTGCTTCTGTAACTACCCTAGCCAGACTAATGCCAAGTATATGAATCTGACTTATTCTAACATTTTCTGTAAATATTGGATTTTATAGGGCTAGTGTGTTACAGATTGGATTCCCTAGGAAGCAGATTCTGAGAGGGGAATTTAATGAAAAGGATGTTTATTAAGGAATGTCTTTGATATCATCACCTGTGGAAAATTGGAGAGAATAGATAGAGGGAGAAGCCAAGATGTGAGGCAGACCTGGCAACAGACTCAGCCAGTTCCACAGGCACTCTGGATGTATAATATCGCTTTAGAGTTTTCCCAAATTGGGCTGAGATGTCTGGGCCTTTATACTCCTGTAAGAGTCAGTTATTGGGTATCAGCCACATGGGAGGGGTGAGAAGTTGGGCAGGTGGCTCTCTGGAGCTGAGGGCATCCCTGAAGGAACTGACAACAGAAGGCTGCCTGCCCAGCACTCCCAGCCACTGGAATAGTGGATCTTCTGATGAAGGTGGCTCTGGAAGATGCACTACCGTGTCCACGGCATAGGGCAAACATTCTAGGGCCTTGACAGCAGAATTGTTACAGGTGGGAGTGATTTTTCTAACCTCTTTATACCCTGAAGTACTTAGCATAGGGTCTTGCAAGTAGTATATATTCACCGAGGGGAAGGATCAATGCTTGGATGCAATGAATTTTGTAAGTTTAAGCATAAGGACCTTGTCTTCTAGTTCTTTGGCCTTCCTTTTTGGTTCTTTTCTGCTCCCTCTACCCTCCCCTGACCCAGTCCATTTTAACTTTTAAAATCACCTAGTAATAAAATGCTGAGACCAGAGATGTTAAAAAATATGTATGGGATGAATAAAAAAAGAATCAATTACAGAAAAGAATTTTAAATCTAAAATAACTTAAAGTTCTGAGTATTCTAGTGTATTTCATTATAATTTTATTTTTCATGAAACTCTTCCAAAGTCTCTATTTTTAAAAAATTTAAATCTTAATTTAGAAGTAATTTTTGCTTGTAAAAAAAGAAAACAAAGTTCATAAAATAAAATAAATCCTCTTTCTAATTATATTAACAGCATGTTTTGTGTTCTTACAAATTTTTTAAATGTATATACTATTATTTACTTATACATAGATGTGTTTGTCTGAAAATGGTATTATCATATACATATATATGTATGTATATGTGCTATTTTTCCCCAAAAAGCCTATGACAGATATCTTGAGGTTATTATACTGAAGACTGCTGTTTCTTTAGAAAATGCAATGTCCTAGTCATAAACGCAGCCCCCAAAATTCAACAAAGGTGATTTGAATTGAATTCGATTTCTAAAGTCTGATCCCCCAGAGTCTTTATTACTTTTGAACCCCTGGCTTTGGAAGCTTGGTTAGGATGGGGAAAGAACTATTAAAAACTTGTCTGAGGGAGGGGGTGTAGAAGTGTTGTTAAAATCCTCTTTGAGCCATGGTGGGGGCCGGTACTCAATAGAGCAGTGGAGTCTGGCGGATCTTCCTCGCATAAAAAGATGAAGGAATTGTGATAGGAGTAGGATGGATCCCTCCCTGCCAGGCTTAGAAACCCCCTAGAGAGTTCCCTAGGGGCTTAGTGGTTAAGATTCTGAGCCTTCACTGCCCTGGCCCCAGTTCATTCTCTGGTCAAGGAGCTGGCATCCTGTGAGCTGCATGGCGTGGCAAAAAATAAGAGAAACTCTGGTTCTCTAAAAAGCATGAATTCTATGGCACTCATCTGTCCATCAGTGTCCAAAAGTTACTAACTGAGGCAGGCTTTGTGGCATAGAAAACCCATGTTTCTGAAGCTTCCTTGAGAAGCCAGAAACCATGAAGTTCTGCCCTGAGGTCCTTGACACTGCTGCACTAACCTCCTCCCAAGACCCACTTCTGTTCATCAGGAGCCCTAGAGAGGGAGGCACTGTTATAGAATGCCACCTCATCCTCTCTCCTTTCTGAAGGCTATTCTTCAAATTAGCTCAAACAGGAAATTAATAACTCTTATAGACTTGACCTTTGAAAAAGAAACGTTAGATTCTCTTTCCAGTAGCTGGGAAACTGAGCACTAGCAACAGAACTGTGTGTGTGTGTGTGTTTGTGACTCAAAAGAGGGGTTAGCAGCTGCAGCTCTCACCAATACAAGTGAGGGGACAAAAGGCAAATTAAAATATTATCTTGTGAACTGGGACCATAGACGTAACTCAATACAAGCTTTCACCCCTTGGCCAAAATTAGACCTTAGCAGGGAAGAGGCAGTGTGGTCTGTACTCTGGAAGACATCAGGTTTCATTCTCACTTGGACCTTGGTTTGCCAGGCAATAGGCAATATCATAGGGCTTCCCAGGTGGCTCAATGGTAAAGAATCTGCCTGCAATGCGGGAGACGCGGGTGCAATCCCTGGGTTGGGAAGATCTCCTGGAGGAAGGCATGGCAACCCACTCCTGTATTCTTGCCTGGAAAGTCCCATGGACAGAGGAGCCTGGCAGGCTACAGTCCATAGGGTCTCAAAGTCAGACACGACTGAAGCGCACACACACACACACACACAGAGGCAATATCAAACATCAGTCTCTGACTAATCAAGTCGAAGGAAGGTAGATGAACTACAAAGAAAGAATCCTTGAATGGCTATATACCCCTAAAGTTGCCCCAGGCAGAAGTGATTTTCTGCAGTTTTGTTGGTAATTCTTTTGATATTCAAAGGAACAAAGAATAGCTAATTCAATGATAATAGAGTAAAAATATGAAATAGCATTAGACTTTTATAAATCATAGATGTAGATTGTATGATTAAAAGTAAAATTTGCCATTAATTTAAAGTCTGTTTTTCTACTTAAAAAATAACCTGAATAACTTTCCCTGTCATTAAATATTATGTGTGATATTTTTAATGGCTGTAGACAGGTCCATTGTATAGCTGCTGTATAATTTATTTAGGTATTTTCCTATTGTTAGACATTTGAATTATTTCCAAATTTTAGAAGTAATAAATACTTCTAATGAGAATTCTTTATACATAATTTTTCTCTGAGGATATATTCCTAGAGGTATAATTGGTAGGTCAAAGGCTCAATGAAATTTAAAGTTTTTTGATTCTTATTACTAAGTGGCCTTCCATTAAAGCTGTATCTAGTTGCTTTTTAATTGACCAGTATAAGAACACTGAGACTACATAAACAATGGTTTTTAACAGGTCTGTGAAAGCTTGAAGCTTGCTGCCCTTTCTGATGTGGTCACACCTGGAGAATGATGCCCAACAGTACAGAATTGTGTAGAATTCACAGAAGGGGGGTAGTCTGATGAGTTTGTGTTAGTCTGGGGAAGCTTCATGGAGCAGGTGAGGCTTGAAGGAGGCTTTGAAAGCAGGTAATCGACTGGCCCAGAGGTCAAGGAAACAGCTGATGTAAAGCAGAGGCCCACCTGTCCCCAATAGGGAGCTGTTGCAGAGTTGCTGAAGGAGAGAAGGCACTTCACGCTTCCAAGAGGAGCAGGACCAGGCTGGGTTTAATGGCTGGGGACAGTGCAGCCAGCCCAGGCTCCTGGATAAAATGGATACCAAGATTGGGATTCCAGAGTAGGGCAAAGACTTCATGCAAGGGACATGTCTATCTCCTCATTTGACCTCCACACTTGATGATTCCTCAGAAATGGAAAGAAATTGGGGCTTTCCTCCTTTTCATTATATTAGGCGGGAAAACACACACACAAAAATCCAACACTGCCAATTTGCTAGATATTCTTGGAAGGATAATAAAAGTAAAACTTTCTTCCTCTTTCAGCAGAATGGAATTAGACTCACCTTGTTAGAGATTGTGCTGCTACCAATTAAAAAGAGAGGGAAAAACTCTGCTGAAACATTCTCCACTTTCCAGCTGCTTTTATTTAATCCATGTAGTTTAAATTCTCCAAGGACCTTAAACTAAATTGACCACCAGATATTGAAAAATAAAACAAACTGTTAATTAGAGGGATTGCAAAGAATGTCTTTCCTTTGGTTTAGAAAAGTGGAGAGGATATTGGATGAGAGCTCCTTCAAAGATGAGGGAGAAAGATGTTTAGGGAATCTTTCTTTCTCTCCAGGGATTCCAAAGCAAAGATTTGTAAAGACTCTGCAAATAGCCAGGAGAGCATTGGCTCTTGTTAAAACAGGTAGGGACCTCACTAGAGACTGATGAAAGGACGCAGTTTCCCCACTGGGAGAAGGAGCAGGGAAGCCTGAGCATGGACCCAAGCAGGACTCACCTGGTGGAGACAACCACCCACCTCCCCACTCACTGATGACCAGGACAAGGAGGAGGGGGTATCCTGACACCAGATGTCCGCTGCCAGGGCAGACCCCACCTCCAGGAGCAGGCCTGGTCTGCACCTGTTGCTTAAACACAGCCTGGAAGAAGTTGCTTCTCACAGGAGCAGATTACCTGGAGCATCCAGCCTGGTCCAGGGAGAGGTACATGCTGGGGACAGTGGTGGGCAGCAGTGCCCTCTCCCTGCCTGCACCCTGGTCCAGCCCACGGGTGGTGAATTTTGAGCTCAATCTCCACTCTGCAAGGCTTGGATTTCAGGGTCATGTCACTGAATTCAAAAGCAGAACTTTGGGAGTCAAGAAATGGAATCTTGGATTTTTAACTTTTTGTTATCATATGTTAAAGAGCACAAGGTGTATGGAGTGATAGTCACACTGCCAAGGTGACTATAGGTGACTTGCTTTTCCTCTTTGAACCCATCTCCTCTCTGTGAAATGGGGCTAAAAATAAAATACAGCTCAGAAGGTATGAGAATTAAGTGAAATGATGCTCTTAACCATCTAGCAGGGACCTGGCACAGAGGAGGTGCCAGCAAGTTGAGTCTTATTCACACTCCAGAGTCCAGAGGAAATGATACCTGGGTTGGGACCTCCACTGCATTTCAGGGTCAAGTAAAGCTTACAGGGTTCTCATTAAAAGGAAAATGTATTTCTTTTAAAAAATTGTATAGGACAAATGCATTCCTTCTGGGCAAATATGCCCAATATGAAGTGGGATTCAGAGGTAGAGAGGCGGGCAGCCATAGGACTCCCAGGCCAGGTGAGTCTCCACTAGAGGAAACCAGGCCCCCGAGCAATGGGTGGGTGGGGGATGGATGTTATACTTTTTATTTTATTTTACTGCTTAGTGCCCTGCTGCTTTGGTTCAGGCCTTCATTTCCTTCATTTTCTCTGCATCAAACGTATGTACTTTTGTGATAATTCTGGCCTCCGTGGGAAGCCTCTGAACAATTATTTAGGCATGTATAACTGTATGGAGTCTGTCCCCAGTATTTCAGTCAGGGGACCCCTCTACTCTACCGGCCTCTGCACACCTGGATTGAGAGCCCTGTGTTTTCATTTTGCCTGATTCAGGGTCTAATCACTGTCCACTAGGTGACCAGCCTCTAGCATGAGTACTGTCCCAGTGCCATGGAGATGCTGACTCAGTTCAACAGGGTGCATGGAAGGAGAAGGGAGTCATAGCCTGGTCATTTGCAGATGGGCCGTCCCTAAGGATACAGTGTGGTCTTGAAAGCCACGGAGTCTCACATTCAAGGCTGGCCACCTCCAATTGGCTCCTGGGGCCCAGGCTAAAGTTAAATTGCACTGGGCAGCAACCCAGAGTGGAGCTCACAGAGCCCTGTGTAATATAGGCATTGTTTCTGCATGGGCACCTTCCCTTTCAGAAACAGGGAGGGCTTTGGGTGGTGGGTGCTAAGTCAGGCTTTTGAAGGTCACTCAGAAACCTCTTCTGCTGTCCAGGCAAGGTTTTCACTTTCCCAGCACTTGCCAGCCTTCCTCACTCACTCTGCAGCCTTAAGATACTTTTATTTGGCTACAGATATGTCAGCAACTGACATCTTGGAAAAGAATAAATGGGACAAGTCAGAGTTTGATGCTCTGCCTCTTAAAAGTCACATCCAGTTTGCCAGATGGCAGGAGTGAGAACACGATTTGATGTGGACATTTGGCCAAGTCACCCAGAGAGAGGCTCCTCCTCCTCATCGGAGCCCTCACCACAGAGTTGTCTCCCAGCTGAGGACCAAGGTCATGTTCCCCTGCAGCCCTCCTTCCTGTGGATTCTCCCTCCCTGTTTCCTCTACATCCCTAGGAATCCCGGCTATGCATCATTGGAAATGTGATACCTAAATATTACACTCATATTATTCCTTCAGTCCCCAAATGTGTCGTTGCTGCTTACTGTATAGAACAGTATCCTTTGCTGTGTATTTACTGTGTTGGGGTTTTAATTTAAACAGTTTTACCAAGTAATGCATTACTAAGTAATACAACCCCCTCGCTGCCCTGACTTATAATAATTAACATGGGGCACACAGACACTACTGCATGTATTCACCTACGGTATTTTTTTGGAATGCTTCTGCAGCATGAGCACACACAGACCAAATTCAGCCTCAAACACAAAACAGGAACAATGCTTACCTAAATTTTGTTCATCCCGGCTGTGGAACCTTGAATGTAATAGTTAGGTTGGGCCTACAGATCAGACCTCCTTGGTCCAGGTGATCATAGAGTCTGGGTCATAGACTCTGAGTGTGCTCCTTCATTCAGGGTTTGTACTCTGGATCCACTTCTACCATCTCCATACCGCTCTGTACCTCGAAAAGCTGGCCTCCTGGGGCTGCCTGGCCCCAGGCTTCCTGCCCTCCAGCTGCTGGTTTGCTTTGGCCAATGGGAGGCGCTGGCAGGAGATCAAAAGGCAGGAGTTGAGAAAGGTCAGGGTTTTTATCCCACTGGCTCCTTCCTTCCAGGCTACAGTCTAAGATGTCTTAAATCCTGACATCTGCTTCTTGCCTTCAGTCACTATATCTCAGCTATTGCTTCTGCAGTTCTCTTGAAAAAATCTTTTCAAACTGAGCCTTTGATTTCTTTGGAAGACTCTGTTTCCCTCTAACATGCTCTGCAAAATTCTAGCTCTGCTAGCAGAAGGCTTCTGTCTCTCTTTAAACTGAGTGTGCATGTGTCCATCCTCTCAGGAAGAACAAGCATTGTTCTGTACACTATCACAAGAGAACTGGAAAACTCCTTTTGGTGGAGTCACTTCTTTCTCATCACAGTGTTAGTTTGCCCTCACCTTCACTGTGCCCAGGCCCAACTACCCTGTGCAAAGTCATTAGCTGGCCCCTCATGAAAGCTTCTCTGGGTGTTATTCTCTAACCATGTCACAGCAGATTGTATCTTCAAAGATGGATGCAATAATATCTCCCATCCCCCATGCTCTTCTGCAATGTGACCTTGACATTCTTCTCACTGAGAGGTGGAATTTTTCTCCTTCTCTCCCCCTGCTTGGATATGAGTAAGCTCGTGGTTGTGTCCACCAATGAAATGGGACAGAGGGATTCACTGTGATTTCTGAAACAGGGTCAAAGTCTAGTTGGCTTTGATATGGTCTTCTTGAAATGCTCACTCTGCAAAGGCCCACTCCTGAGACCTACCTCTCAGAACTTAGCTAGTAGGATGTGAGAAGCCCAAGCTGTTGGGGAGTGGTCTAATCAGCATCCCAGTTGAGCCAGTCTTCCATCTATCCCAGCTCAGGCAGCAGACAAGGGAGTGAAGATCCAGTTCTAGCAATTATAATTCCTCACAGTCCAAATCTTCCCAAATGAGGCCCCAGACATTACAGCACAGAATAACCATCCCCACTGTGGCCTTTCCAATACTCAATACCTGGGATCCATGAGCATACTACATGGTTGTTGCTTTACACCACTAAGTTTGGGGTGGGGGGGGCGGTTGTTATGCCATCATGGTAACTGGACCACATTGTCCACCACTGTGTGGTTATCTGGTGATGGGAACTGCTGATTTGTTCAGAAATGCACTGCGCCCAAGAACCAAACTTTAAACAACAGCTCCTCTTCACTTCATTCTAGAAGAAGAGGAGATAACAGAAGTTTAGTTTTTTTTTTTCCGAACACTGTTTCAGTGATTTGAGAACAAGTGTGGGTATTTAAACTCAAAGGATGCTATAAACATTCGGTATACTGCTCAAATTCCAGCACTACTTTTATAATGTGGGGCTGCAAGTTTTCCTCCCTTTGCAGCAGTTGTCTCTAATCTTGCAGCCATCTGTCCCTGCTCTGATGAAAATAGAACACCCCATGCCTTCTCTCCCTGGTCCCTGCTCAGATTACATGCTTACATTAGGTTGAACTGTATGAAATTGCCATTTTGTAGGTCATAAATGGTTAAATCTTAGTAATTTCATGTGGTTCAACATAATTTTAACCTCCAACTCCTCAAATACATGTATTGCTGAGTTGTATTTGAGATCTCAACCTAAATGGGACTTGCTCTCTGCTTCCCTTTCCTGCCCCACTCCACCAAAATTGGATTATCTTGTATCACAGCATCTTGTCCTTTCCTCCAGAGCACCTGTCACAATTTGTAATTATATGTGTGTTTATTATTTAATGTCTAATACCCCAGCCAGACTTATGTAAACACCATGAGCCCTGCATATCAGTGTTTCTGAGCCCCTGATGTGGGGCCTGGCATATCATAGCCACTCAATAAATGTCAGCTCAATTAATGTATATACAATGTGGCTCTCTTCACATGTAGACAGTGTTTTTATTCGATTTCCAGAGCATTCTGAAAGCACTGTGGTCCTTGTCATTGTATCTGCATGCTTCTAGAGCAATGAATGGTTTCTAATCCAATGGTCCATTAGACACACCTGGAAAGATTTTAGAAAATACTCTGGAGACTGCCTTCCAATCAATCAAATCAAGATCTCCAAGGAACAGGGATGAGCCCAGTCATGGTTGAGAAACTGTTTGGGAAGGCAGAGACCCCATCTACAGAGGTCTCTATGCTTGGTGCTGCAAAATTATAATGCTTTCTTGCTATTGCCCCAGTGGTAGAGCTTCAGACCTCAATCAGGTAATTTTGTTCTCAGTCCCAGTTGACTTCTTTGGGCACATTAGATATTGTTACCAATCAGTAAGCTTTTGAGAACCAATCACACTTACTTTGCAAGTACTCTTTTTAGTAATTATACCAAAGAGTGGCTTTAGCCTTTCCATAGCTTCAAAGAGTACCTCCAAATCTGCTCCAAATAAACATGAGATCTAAATTAAAAGAGTATGTGCTTCTAAGTGGGTTCTTCCACCTCTCCTTCCAACAGTACTCCCATGCTTGGTTTAGTCACTCAGTCGTGTCTGACTCTTTTGTGACCCAATGGACTGTAGCCCTCTAGGCTTCTCTGTCCATGGGATTTCCCAGTCAAGAATGCTGGAGTGGGTTGCCATTTCCTTCTCCAGGGTATCTTCCAGACCCAGGAATTGAACCTTGGTCTCCTGTATTGTAGGCACATTCTTTACCATCTGAGTCACCTCTTCCTATAGAGAAATTCTCAAGCCATCACATAACATTCTTTCCCATCTTTCCAACTCTTTGAATTTTCCATAAGTCACCATTTAAGGGAAATCCACACATATTCATATTCATATTCATTCATATTCATTTGATATCCAATGAATTCCATCAATGGAATTGGCTCTGGGAGCCATTCTTTCTATCCACATTCATTTAAATACTAAACACCTACTGTGTGGCCTTTCTATGTGCCCAGAACCAGCTCTTTCCCATTAGAGGGCGCATCTGAATAAGGCTCAGTCCTGCCCCCAATAAGCTCATGTAATGAGAAATTGAAACAATGTTATATGTGCTATTTTAGCAACTTGTAAAAAGTATCATTGGGACACAGTGGGGGGAAAAAAAAGGTTAATTATTGGTAGGAGGAATAAAACAAAGCTTCACAGAGGCAGTATTGGCTGGACATAGATAAGTAGGAGTCCACTGGGTTGGAGGCAAAACTGCCAAGTTACAGATGTCTGGGCAAATGCAAAACCTAAAAAATTAAAATAAACCCAATAGTCCTGGATATAATCAAAATAAATCAAGCAGTAGATAGGTATATGTCAGCCCTGTATTCTGAATGTGGCCTCAGACTACAGAGGACCCTCTTCTCATTTCTTAAGAACAAGACATGTTGTGCATTTGTTCCTCACATTCACACAAAACTAATCCCATTTTCATAAACTTTATTGATTCCACCGTGCTGTTTATAGCTACTGATTTTATATATTCTTCTCATCAAACTTAAAGTTGATTCTTTTGCTTCATACATATTGTAGTAATTAGATTGCTTACTTTAATGGCATAATAGTGTTTGTACACTTTGCCAGTGACACTGCTGACGAAGCACAGTTTACCTCACTCTGCTGCACTGTTCTTATTAATTCTCCCAGAGCCAACTAACCTCCATTTCTCTTGGGAATTGCCTGGGAGGCAGAAAGTCTTATTTCTGTCCCATTTTGGTATTCCTAGGGCTGAGAAGTATTTTGAATTGGTCTCAATTTCCAGTAAATTCAATCTACCCAGTTGTGAACCAGGGTTTGTTTCAGTTATCTCTTGCTGGATGACAAACCACACCAAAACTTAATGACTCAAAACAACAACAATAGTTTATTGCCTTTCACAATTCTGAGGGTTGACCAGGCTCAGATGGATGGCTTTTCTGCACTGTGTGGTGTTAGATGGGGTTGCAGTCATCTAGGGGCTCCACCAGGGTGGACTTTCTAAGCTGCCTCACCAACATGGTTGGCAATTGGTCCTGGCTGTTGGATGGAAGCTCATCTGGGACTGTTGACTAGAGCACCTTAGTTCTCCTCCAACCAGTTTTTCCACATGGCTTGAGCTTTTCATAGCGTAGTCAGGATTCCAAGAGGAAACAAGTCTAGCACACAAAAGCAGAAACTGCAGGCCTCTCAAGGCTCAGCCTTGGTAATTATACAGTGTCATTTCTACTACTTTCTATTGGATGAAAAAAGTCAGAGAGCCAGCCCAGACTCAAGGCAAAAGGATATAGATCCATCTCTTAATAAAAGGAGTGGCAAAGAACACGGAGCCTTCTTTAATTCATTGTATATTCTCCAATAGAGATCACTTTACTTGCTAAGGACAGAATATGCCACGTCTCTGATATTGCCCAGTTGATTCACAAATGTACAAGTCTATTGCATTTCTTGGGCTTCCCTTGTGGCTCAGGTGGTAAAGAATCTGCCTGCAATGTGGGAGATCTGGGTTCAAACCCTGGATTGGGAAGATCCCTGGGAGAAGGGAAAGGCTACCCACTCCAGTATTCTGGCATGGAGAATTCCATGGACTGTATAGTACATGGGGTCACAAAGATTCAGAAATGACTGAGCAACTTTCACTCACTTTGTAATTGTAATTATTGCATTTCTTAGAAAATCAACCCAAAGGCCAGCATGACCACCCTACCCCATTTTAAAGCACTTTTTACTATAATGGAGAGTAATCAGGCTCAGAAACTATGCTTCTGTTTGCTCTTCTAGCTCACTGATATTGATGACCACTGTTAAATAAAAGCATGCTTGCATTTCATTTTTTTCATTTATATTTTGTCATTTTTGCACTGAATAATACTTATATATCCTTTACAAACTCTAATCAAAAAAGAGCTCTAAGCAAAGCAGGTTTATTTAGGTTTTCTGGAGAAAAATGGTATATACAAAAGAACAATTCACCAATTGTTCTGATCTGATGTTGAGATTAAGTTAACCCTTAGCCATAACATTTTGCCCAAGGCAAGTTTTTTTCTAAATATTTCCAGGTTTGATGTATATTATCATATGTGAAACACATTGCCAATCCAGGTTCGATGCATGAGACAGGTGCTCAGGGCTGGTGTGCTGGGATGACTCAGAGGGATGGAATGGGGAGGGAGAAGGGAGGGGGGTTCAGGATGGGGAACACATGTACACCCATGGCTGATTCATGTCAATGTATGGCAAAAACCACTACAATATTGTAAAGTAATTCAGTTCAGTCGCTCAGTCTTGTCCAACTGTTTGTGACCCCATGAATTACAGCACTCCAGGCCTCCCTGTCCATCACCAACTCTTGGAGTCCACCTAAACCCATGTCCATAGAGTCGGTGGTGAAATCCAGCCATCTCATCCTCTGTCATCCCCTTCTCCTCCTGCCCCCAATCCTTCCCAGCATCAGGATCTTTTCCAATGAGTCAGCTCTTCACATGAGGTGGCCAAAATATTGGAGTTTCAGCTTCAACATCAGACCTTCCAATGAACACCCAGGACTGATCTCCTTTAGGATGGACTGGTTGGATCTCCTTGTAGTCCAAGGGACTCTCAAGAGTCTTCCCTAACACCACAGTTCAAAGTCATCAGTTCTTTGGCGCTCAGCTTTCTTCACTGTCCAACTCTCACATCCATACATGACTGCTGGAAAAACCATAGCCTTGACTAGACAGACCTTTGTTGGCCAAGTAATGTCTCTGCTTTTAAATATGCTATCTAGGTTAGTCATAACTTTACTTCCAAGGAATAAGCGTCTTTTAATTTCTTGGCTGCAATCACCATCTGCAGTGATTTTAGAGCCCCCCAAAATAAAGTAATTAGCCTCCAACTAAAATAAATAAATTTTTAAAAAGTGAAAAAAATATTTCCAGGTTTCGTCTAACATTTTGTATGTTTATTTATTCATTAACCCATCCATCCGTCACGCATACATTACCTTTTGGACATTTCCACTTGGATAACCCCCTTTAGCACTGTTAACACACAGATGAATGAGGCAGAATCCCTGCTTAAAGTGACGCCACAACTTGAGGAACTGAAATGTACACAACTTTGTAACACACCAATGATGGCATAAAGCAAAGGGTGAGAGAACACAAGCAAAGGGTAATCACTTTTGCCTGGGTGAGTCAGGGAAGACTTGTGGAATATGTGGGGAGAATGGCAAATGCAGGGGGAAGGGGCAGCAGAGGGGCTTGGAAAGGGGGGCTGGAGCGGTTTGGGAACAGCACTGAATGCCATGTTTTGGTCACCTTGGTATAGGTGATGGTGAGAAGGCAAAAGATTTTTTATTTAAAAAGTAATTGCTTTTGGCAGTGTTGTGTAGGAACTGGAGAAGGGTGTTTCAGAAGACAACCTATAGAAGAAACACACAAAGGTAGGAATGGGAGGCACATTTGAAAAATTCACAGATGAGCCAGAATTGCTAGAGAAGTGGAGGTGGCCTGGGAAAGCTAGTGGCCACTCATGAAGCCGTTTCAGATAAGTGCCCACCACCTGGCCTTTGGTCCCCAGTCCTCTGTGGTCTGCCTGGACACCCCCACCTGTGCACGTCTTTACGCCATTGTTTCTCCTGCCCATGGTGTCATACCATGGTTGGACTTCCTTCCCAGGCTATCAGTCCTTCTTGGCTCTTCATGCTGCCTGCACTGTGGGGCTCTCCAAGTGTGCCTTGTATGAGATGTTCCCCCTGCCGTGTTTGCCCATGGTACCTCTACCTCCTAGTATGCCCCTGGTCCCTTGTATTATTGGGGTGGGAGTAAGGTCATAGACCTCCTGGCTGCTTTAACTCTCAGTTTCTAAGAAAAAAAAAATACCCAAACAACCCAGAGTTAAGATCTCAAAGTGCTTTATAATCTGTAAAGTTGTGTGCAAATTGTATTATTGCCATCATTATGAGTTCCAGAATTCTACAAAGCCTTGGTGGTCAGGAGCCTATGTGTTTTTCATTTTCTCTAAGGCACTTGGCATGGTCCTTTGGTGGTATATATGTCCTCAATAAATAATGGTGTGTAATGAATAGTAATAATATATAGTTAAACCCACGTTTACCCTTTCCAAGCATTAGGGTAATTTTTCTCCCAAACACTGGGGTCTGTTGATGGTTTTAAAAGGTGCACTAAAGTTCAAGAGTTCTTTACTGATCCTTTCCTTTCCATAGTGGAATTTTAATAAAACAACCACTGGCCAATAAAGCCTACATATCATGAGAGTGTAGCAACAAAATTAAAAATGAGAATTTTGGGGGATAAGGAGATACCACTTCACACGCGTTAGGATGGCCATAATTAAAAAGACAGGTAAAAACAAGCATTGACAAGGATGTAGAAAAATTAGAAACTTCATACATTGCTGATGGAAATGTAAAGTGGTGCTTTTGAAAAGTTCCCCAAATATTTAAATAGGGTTATAATATGACCCAGAAATTCCTCTCCTAGATACATATCCAAGCGAATTGGAAACATATATTCACACTAAAACTGATACACAAATGTTCTCTAAAGTATTAATGATATTGAAAGTGAAAGTGTCAGTTGCTCAGCCGTGTCTGACTTCCTTGTGACCCCATGGACTATAGCCCACCAGACCTCTCTGTCCATGGGATTCTGCAGGCAAGAATACAGGTAGCCATTCCCTTCTCCAGAGGATCTTCCCAACCCAGGGAACACCTGAGTCACCCTCACTGCAGGCAGATTCTCTACCACCTGAGCCATAGGGAATATTAATAGCATAGTGATATTCAGTTCAGTTCAGTCGCTCAGTCAGGTGTGACTCTTTGTGACCCCACGGACTGCAGCATGCCAGGCATTCCTGTCCATCACCAACTCCCAGAGCTTACTCAAACTCATGTCCATTGAGTTGGTGATGCGATCCAACCATCTCACCCTCTGTTGTTCCCTTCTCCTCCCACCTTCAACTTTCTCAGCATCAGGGTCTTTTTCAGTGAGTCAGCTCTTCCCATCAGGTGGCCAAAGTATTGGAGTTTCAACTTCAGCATCAGTCCCTTCGATGAATATTCAGGACTGATTTCCTTTAGGATGGACAGGTTGGATCTCCTTGCAGTCCAAGGGATTCTCAAGAGTCTTCTCCAACACCACAGTTCAAAATAATCAATTCTTTGGTGCTCAGTTTTCTTTATAGTCCAATTCTACATGACTACTGGAAAAACCATAGCTTTGACTAGATGGACCTTTGTTGGCAAACTAATATCTCTGCTTTTTAATATGCTGTCTGGGTTGGTTGTAGCTTTTCTTCCAAGGAGCAAGCGTCTTTTAATGTCATGGTTGTAGTCACCATCTGCAGTGATTTTGGAGCCCTCCAAAATAAACTTTCTCACTGTTTTCATTGTTTCCCCATCTATTTGCCATGAAATGATGGGACCCAGATGCCATGATCTTAGAATAGTAGCCCAAATGTGGAAACAATCCAAATGTCCACCAACTGATGCATGGATAAGTAAATGTGGTATATACATACAATGAAATATTCAGTTCAGTCACTCAGTCATGTCTGACTCTTTGTGACCCCATGAATTGCAGCATGCCAGGCCTCCCTGTCCATCACCAACTCCCAGAGTTTATGCAAACTCATGTCCATCGAGTCGGTGATGCCATCCAGCCATCTCATCCTCTGTTGTCCCCTTCTCCTCCTGCCCCCAATCTTTCCCAGAATCAGGGTCTTTTCCAATGAGTCAACTCTTTGCATGAGGTGGCCAAAGTATTGGAGTTTCAGCTTCAACATCAGTCCTTCCAACTAACACCCAGAACTGATTTCCTTTAGGATGGACTGGTTGGATCTCCTTGCAGTCCAAGTGATTCTCAAGAGACTTCTCCAACACCACAGTTCAAAAGCATCAGTTCTTCAGTGCTCAGCTTTCTTCACTGTCCAACTCTCACATCCATACATGACTGCTGGAAAAACCATAGCCTTGACTAGACGTACCTTTGTTGACAAAGTAATATCTCTGCTTTTGAATATGCTGTCTAGGTTGGTCATAACTTTCCTTCCAAGGAGTAAGCGTCTTTTAATTTCATGGCTGCAATCACCATCTGAAGTGGTTTTGGAGCCCAAAATAATAAAATCGGAGACTATTTCCATTGTTTCCTCATCTATTTGCCATGAACTGATGGGACCAGATGCCATGATCTTAGTTTTCTGAATGTTGAGCTTTAAGCCAACTTTTTCACTCTCCTCTTTCACTTTCATCAAGAGGCTCTTTAGTTCTTCTTCACTTTCTGCCATAAGGGTGGTGTCTCCTGCATATCTGAGGTTATTGATATTTCTCCCGACAATCTTGATTCCAGCTTGTGCTTCCTCCAGCCCAGTGTTTCTCATGATGTACTCTGCATAGAAGTTAAATAAGCAGGGTGACGATATACAGCCTTGACATACTCCTTTTCCTATTTGGAACCAGTCTGTTGTTCCATGTCCATTTCTAACTGTTGCTTCCTGACCTGCATACAGGTTTCTTAAGAGACAGGTCAGGTATTCTCATCTCTTTCAGAATTTTCCATAGTTTATAGTGATCCACACAGTCAAAGGCTTTGGCAGAGTCAATAAAGCAGAAATATATGTTTTTCTGGAATTCTCTTGCTTTTTCGATGATCCAGCAGATGTTGGCAGTTTGATCTCTGGTTCCTCTGCCTTTTCTAAATCCAGCTTGAACATCTGGAAGTTCGTGGTTCACATATTGCTGAAGCCTGGCTTGGAGAATTTTGAGCATTACTTTGCTAGTGTGTGAGATGAGTGCAATTGTGTGGTAGTTTGAGCATTCTTTGGCATTTCCTTTCTTTGGGATAGGAATGAAAACTGACCTTTTCCAGTCCTGTGGCCACTGCTAAGTTTTCCAAATTTGCTGGCATATTGAGTGCAGCACTTTCACAGCATCAGCTATCAAGATTCGAAAAAGCTCAACTGGAGTTCCATCACCTCCACTAGCTTTGTTTGTAGTGATGCTTCCGAAGGCCCACTTGACTTCACATTCCAGGATGTCTGGCTCTAGGTTAGTGATCACACCATCATGGTTATCTGGGTCATGAAGATCTTTTTTGTACAGTTCTTCTGTGTATTCTTCTGTGCCACAATGAATTATTATTCTGCTACTGAAAGGAAGTACTGATACATGCTACAACATGGATGAACCTTGAAAGAATTAAGCTACATTAAAGAAGCCAGTCACAGAAGACTACATATTATATGATTTTGTGTATACGAGATGTTCAGTTTTAAAAGGCAACTACAGAGACATAGATAGAATGGTGGTTGCCTAGGACTATGTGTCATGTGGGGAGGGAAGCAGGACAGTAATTGTGCTAACGGGTATGGGTTTTATTGGGAGGTGATGAAAATGTTCTAAAACTGATTGGTGGTTATGTAAGTTCATAAATATATTTTAAAACATGGAATTTTACATTTTAAGTGGGTGAATTTATGGCATGTAAACTATATCTCAATCAAGCTCTTTCTAAAAAGTAATTCGTGTGAAGAGAGATTTATCAGCGTTTCAACCCTTTTGGTGTTCACCTGTCTTCTAACTCTGCCCATCCCTCCACGATGAGCTCCTCAACTCCGAGAGTGAAGCTGTCACTCCTGCTACAGATCTCGCCCTGTCCTGGCAAGGGGAAGCAACTGCGGTTGCATCCAACTCTCAGCCCCTCTTTCTTCCCAGGTCCTCTGTGGGCCATCTCCTACTTCTGCAGCATGAGCTCTTGTCCCTTAGGCTCTATAAATCACACTCTCCATTCTGCCCATGCACTTTAAAGTGATCTGAGATACTTTGTATAAAGGATGAGGCAGCCCATAAAAATAACTAGTATTGTACCAATTTTCCTCATCTGGTGGTTTGGGGGAAACACATTTGTAAAATTATAGCAAATGTGAGAAGCCACAGAAAATTGCCTCTCATCCAAATGGAGAAGCTAGATTTTTTATTTTGTTTTATTGATCAGTGAGGTAGGTGCAGTGATGTTTCACTTTGTAGTTTGCCGGCAGGAGCAACATCCACCCATCCTGCTGCAACTGCCAGGCCAACTAAACGAGCTGGCCATTCTGTGTACACCTAAGGCCCTCACGCAGGCTCCTGGATTCCTGGGCTGGCAGCTCCATCTCCCCAGAGTGCAAATGCAACTTGAAGTATATGACTTACAAAGGGAGCATTTTGTTACAGACAAGTTGGAAGAGTCTGTTTGACAGTTGAAGTCAGATCGTTTTGATTTTTACATAAAGATAGTTAAACATCCCTTTGACAGGTTTATTCTAATTTGGTAAAGGCAATAATTTTATGGGATGGTAACTGTTTCCTTGCAGTCCTGATTCCTGCTGTTTCTCTTGCATTTTCTTCTAATTGGCAGATTGATGGGCTCCCAAGAATTTGCTCAAAAAACCATTTGCAGAAGAAGAAAGACAAATCAGAGGGCTTTGCCTTCTCTCTTAGACTTCTAATAGTCTAGGTGAGAGGGCTATTTTTACACACAATTTACAAATGAATACTGGCATATTCATGGACTTTTTACTTATGTAAATTTAATTTGTATGAAAGTAATAAATAAATGTGTTTAGTTTAAAAATTGAATGCTACAAAACTTTAAAAAAAAAAAAAAAACCCTTTCCCCACCCAACTGTTGCCCCTGATTTCTTCATCCATGAGATTCCAGGAAATTCCTTTCATTTCTTTAGCTGTACCTCCTGTTATTTACCTTCATATTTCTAAATAACAATATTATACTGCTATTTCTTTATTTTTCAGTTACAGCTGTTACCCATTAACTTCCTGCTGTGGAAGATCAGAATTCAGCTTTCTTATATTCCCCCTCCTTACCATCCTGTAAATTGCTTTTTCTTTTCTTCTCAGTTGGCTCCCCTAATTTTTGTTTATTTGTTGTGACTGACACAAGGAAGCATACCTTACGTTAGTTAAGGGCTTCCCAGGAGGCGCTAGTGGTAAAGAACTTGCCTGCAATGCAAGAGACTTAGGAGCTGCGGGTTCCATCCCTGGGTTGGGAAGATCCCCTGGAGGAGGGCATGGCAACCAACTCCAGGATTCTTGCCTGGAGATGCCCGTGGACAGAGGAGCCTGCAAGCTATAGTCCATAGGGTGGCAAAGAGTCAGACATGACTGAAGTGAGTTAGCACACACAATGTTGTTAATCTCTTTCTTAACTACCTTGTTTTGGTGGAACGTATCCTCTAGGAACTTTTTGAAAAGTGACACATGGGGAATTCCCTGGCAGGCCAGTGGTTAGGTCTCAGTGCTTTCACTACTGTGGCCTGGGTTCAATCCTGAGTCAGGGAACTAATATCCCACAAGTCATGGGGCATGGCTGATAAAAGAAAGAAAGGAAAGAAAAGTGACATGTGGGAGATACATTTTGAGATCTTGTCTTTTTCTACCATCTAATTTGATTAGTTGGGTATGAGATTCTAGCTTGAAAATTAATTTCTCTTAGTACCTTAAAGACATTATTCCATTACCTTCTAACTTCCAGTGCTGCTACTAAAGAGTCTGATACCATCCTAGTTCTGCATATGATCTCTTCTCTCTCTCTCTCTCTCAGAACTTTTATTCTTTATCCCTAGAACTCTGCAATATCACTGATATCTATCAGTATCATTGTTGTGAGTCATTTGTAATCATTGTGTTGGGCCTTTGTGGAGCCTAGTCAATCTGAAAACATCCTTCAGGAAAGTTTTCTTCTATAATTTCTTTGGTAACTCCTTGGTCTGTTTTATCTGTTCTATCTTACAGAAATTAATTTCCTAAATTGATTCTCCAACTTTCTCTCCTCCTTATTTGTACTATTTTTCTGGAAGAGTTAGTCAATTATCTTCTAATTCTGTTACATTAAAAATCTCTATTATCATGTGTTTAATTTCCAAGAGCTTTCTGTTGTACACTGGATCTTCCTCTTTTCCAGCATCTTGCTATTTTCCTTTCTCTTTGACGATATCAATCATTGTTCCCTGAAGTTTGCCCTGCTCCCTGCATCACCTCCGTGTCCTTTACCATACATGCATTGTGGAACAGACAATTCAGTGTACAGCTCTAGTGTGACTTGAGCCAAATTAACATGAGGAAATCACTGTTGAAATTTTCTTCTTTTTGTCCGTGGGAATACTGCAGCACACTGAGTCTCTTCCTCATACATTTGACTGCTTCTCTCTCCCTTCAGTGCCTCCTCTTCTCTCCTTTAATCGAAGCGCCATCATTTAATGGGTCTTCTACTCTTCTATTTCTAAATTTAAAAAGGAAAAAACCCTGACTCTGAGACTTTCCTTATTCTCACAGGTTCAATTAGTACTTCCGTGTGAATTTATAGTGCTTCAATATCTATTTTCAAACTCTCTCATAGACAAGAGCTGGCTCTATATGTCGTCTAGCTATCAGACATTTTCCCTTGAAGATTCTGACACAGTTCAAATGCAACATTTACACCAAACTAACATCAAACCTGTTTTCCACAAAATTAACATCAGCTCCCAGTAGCCTTTAAGACTTGAAACTTGAGAACCGGTCAGTCTTGCTTTTAATCTCAATAGCTGGCAACACTCAGCTGATGCTTACTCAGAATTCCTCATATTCACACAGCCCTTTCTGTTCATTATAATCCTTTCATCACAGCACATATTCGAGAGTGTTCTACATACTAGAGAGGTCAGTGCTATGACAGGTATAAGTCATGCTCTCTGTTCAAGGTGCTACAGTCTGTAATCTAGATGTGAGTGAGACTCAAGTTAGGGGAGTGTCTACGCATCTTCTCGATTGCTACCATTGCAGGTGGGGCTCTCCAGGAAGCAGACTTGTTCTTTTTGGCCTCCTCCAAATTTTGTACTGTAAGCCTGAGTGCCTTTTATAATGAATGAAAAATACTTAAAAATACAGTGTGAAGGTGTTGTGACAAAGCCATGTGAACACAGAAGAAAACTCAGAGCAGTAAGTGAGGGAGAGTTCCTTGGAAGAGACATCATCTATGCTACTGAGCATGGAAGGTGAGTTGGAACTACAGGATGAAGGGAGGCAGGGCTCACAGCGCCAGTGCTTGAGGGGCAGTTCAAGCAGAAAGGGTGAAATGGAGCCCCTGCTCCTGGGTGTGAAGAAGCATGTGGTGTGAACTGTTTAAGTTCAGAAAGGCTGCAAGCTAGGGAGATTTGAATGGTGAGAGATGAGGCTGAAAGGTCAAGAAGCAGGCAATTCATATAGAGCTGGAGGGACAGAAATGCGGACTTCATTTGGGAGCCCCAGGTAGACTCTCCCACATCACCTAATGCAGGCGGAAAGGACCCATGGCCAAACAAGGTGTTGATTAACGGATGCCGCTTTGTGAAACTCATTTAGAAGCAAAAGCTGATTTAGAATGAAAGACTTCATGCTTGGCATAGAGTTTTCCAGCCACTGCAAGGTGACCTGACTCAGGCAGGGAAACCAGTCTGCTGAATGAGGAGAGAAGACAATTTATACAAGAACACGTGTATGTGCATGCATACACACACTCTCAGAAGGGAAGAGCCAGTCCACAATCAATTTGCAAACTCTCCAAGTGACTGCCAAGCTTCGCAGGTAGCTCTTACATATCACTCTGAACTCTCCACAGGTCATATCAGTGTTAACTGTTAGCAGCCTGGGAATCCACTACACACACACATTTGGGCCTTCCCAATCGAAAACTGCAGGGATGTGTTTCGCTGAGCACTTACCTTCACTTTGCAGAGCTCAGCACCTCTGCGTATTGCGAGCCAGCTGGGCTGAGCTGCCTGGGGAAGCCTGGAGATCTGCTTTGTTCCAGGGCACCTTGGCTAGCACCCACGCTCTTTCCTCTCCTGGCTCCATCCTCTTGTATGTGGGGAGGACGAGCGGGCCCTGTGGGCACGCTTTGGCTCCTGCTCCAGCCCGGCCCTCCCGCCCCACCAGCACTGCCCTGGACTCCTACTCCTCTCGCTCAGACGGTTACAATATGCTTCTCACTGCAATCCTGCTCCCCTCCACCTGTTCTCCACCCGACCACCTGGACGATCTCAGAGGCAGAGAGATGAGGGAGTCACCTGCTCAAAACTTGAATGACTCTGATTATTTCTGGCAGAGTCTAAACTTCCCCCTGCCCTTTTTTCTGAGCATTTCACATACCCGAGGCCCTCCAGTGGAGTCTGGCCTCAGCCTCCCTCTATTGACCCATCTCCCACCATCTCCACCTGCTCCCTATATCTGTAGTTCCCTAGGAGCACTTGCCATCAGAGGTACAGATATTGCAGGCTCATCCTTCACAGCCCTGCTTATTCTGTAATATTTTCCCTTTCTTCTCTGACAGGGTGCAGTGGGAAGAATGGATTTTGGAGTCAGACCAACCTGGGTTTTATTCCTATAATAGCATTACTGAGTATGTGATCTGATGTGTGGTATTTAATCTCCCTACAGTTCCTCACGTGTAATTCAAGAACCTTACTCTCTCCCTCTGCATGCTGTTGTGAGGATCAAGTCAGGTAATATTTGTGCAACAGGATGTGGGAGGGGGCTTGTCCTATTGCCTGAGCTTTTAATGAATCTCTGGAGTGGATGTGAGGTGATAAGTAACCCCACATGAAAAGCGAATAAGACACACCACATTGGATTTACAAAGAGGGACCTCCAAAACCCAGCAATCATGATCCCAAAAGACTGTGTGAGAAAAGGCTGGAGATGAAGTGAATTTCATGAGGTTTACATATTAAATTTGCCCAGTAGCCTCATCTCACTTGAGGTGAAAGATAAGAGTGTGGGTCTTTACAACAAAATTTTTTGTTGTTCAGTTGCTCAGTCATGTTCAACTCTTTGCAATATTGTGGACTACAGCATGCCAGGCTTCCCTGTTTCTTCACAGTCTCCTGGAGTTTGTTCAAACTCATGTCCATTGCGTCAGTGATGCCATCCAACCATCTCATCCTCTGTCATCTCCTTCTCCTCCTGCCTTCAATCTTTCCCAGCATCAGGGTCTTTTCCAATGAGTCGACTTGTTGCATTAGGTGGCCAAAGTAGTGGAGCTTCAGCTTCAGCATTCTGATGGATAGTCAGGGTTGATTTCCTTTAGGATTGACTGGTTTAATCTCCTGGCTATCTCAGGGATTCTCAACATTCTTCTCCAACGCCACAGTTCGATATCCTCCTCAAAAAAAAAAAAAATCCCCTTGGAACTTCCCTGGTGGTTAAGAATCTACCTGCCAATACTGGGGACATGGGTTCAATCCCTGCCCTGGGAAGATTCCACATGCCTCAGAGCAACTAAGCCGATGAACCACAGCTACTAAGCCCATACACCACAACAACGGAAACCCACGCACCTGAAGACCATGCTCCGCACTGCAGTGAAAAGCCTGCAGGCTGAAACTAGAGGAAGCCTGCACACAGCAACAGAAGACCCAGGGCAGCCAATAAATAAGTAAATAAGTCCCCTTTCCCCCCTCTTACTTAGTGCCTAGTCGAAACTTTAGCCTCAACATCCCTTTACAGAAACAAAGATGTTAGTTAAGAAATCACGACACCACAATGCATGAGCTGTCCAAGAGAGAAAGGGAGAGAGAGGCAGCCAGTTACCGCAAGGGAAACTGAGTGGTGGCCAGTGTGGCTGCAGCGGCCAAAGTGTCTCGTTTCTCAAAAGCTCTGTCCTTCAATCTTTCTCAGCATCAGGGTCTTTTCCAATGAGTCAGTTCTTCCCATCAGGTGGCCAAAGTATTGGAGTTTCAGCTTTAGCATCAGTCCTCCCAGTGAATATTCCTTTAGGATGGACTGGTTGGATCTCCTTGCAGTCCAAGGGATTCTCAAGAATCTTCTCCAACATCACAGTTCAAAAGCATCAATTCTTTGATGCTCAGCTTTCTTTATAATCCAAATCTCACATCCATACATGATTAATGGAAAAACCATAGCTTTGACTAGATGGACCTGATACTAATAACAGTTACTATCATTATAGTATTATCACCCAGGGTATAGCACAGAGTATTATTAAGCTATTCACATGCATATCTCTCCTTCCCCTAGAGAAACACTCCATTTGTTCCACAAGTAGTAGATAGGGTCAAAGCAACTTGGGTGAACATGATTCTCTGCACCCAGTGATGAAGAGCCAGCCATAATGCACACAGAAAATAGTGGGACCCGGAGAGCTTGATGCCCAACAGCAGACTGTGTGTTCATTGGCAATGACCAACTACTGCACAGAGATGCTGGAATTCTGGATTCTTTTCAGAAGTGACTTCTGAGAGGAAGCAGGGGAAACAAGATATAAGGAGAAAGGCAGAAAGGAAGAGCAAGAATGTTTCTAGGTGGCCAACTATGTGCCGGGGACTGCTCCAGACCCTTTACATTTGTTATCTTATTGAACAAGATGAAATAATGGGTAAACGCATGTGGTGGCTTGCATCACCCCCATAGAAAACGGATACATTTTTTAAAATGTGAAATGCTGGCCCAGAGAGCTCTGAGCCTTTTTTCTTTCATTATAATTTTTGTGTAAACATGAAACGACACGAGTTTAAAGATGGAGCCTCCTGGGATACTAGCATAAGTGTTCCTAATATAATCAAAATCCTCTTATTTATTTTCTTGCCTAAGTGGCTTCTCCCAGGAGGACAGCAGTTGCATTTCTTCATTCTGTGCAGTGGTAGCTGCAAATTAATGTTCTCTGCCATCAAAACAGTTCTTCACACCACTCTGCCAAAAGTAGTTATCTCACTCAGTAACGGGTACAGCCTGGAGACAGTGGAGTTTTAAGTCCCAGATCTTAGAAACTCTGGGCAATTAGCCACTCACTTGCAGAAAAGAGTGAAGAAGGGCAAAAAGGCAGTAAAACAAAACCTGTGTGACAGCTGTAGTTCCAAATAATATGTCCTTTTTGCTTCTAGACTGTTCTCTCAATCGATAGGCTAGAATAAGTGAATTAAGGTGGTAAGAGGAAAATGAAGGCAAAGAATGGAAACTGCTGCGAAGTTGCTTCAGTCATATCTGACTCTGTGCGACCCCATAGATGGCAGCCCACCAGGCTCCCCCGTCCCCCATCTCCAGGCAAGAACACTGGAGTGGGTTGCCATTTCCTTCTCCAATGCATGAAAGTGAAAAGTGAAAGTGAAATCTCCCAGTTGTGTCCAACTCTGTGCGACCCCATGGACTGCAGCCTATCAGGCTCCTCCATCCATGGGATTTTCCAAGCAAGAGTACTGGAGTGGGGTGCCATTGCCTTCTCTGAAAGAATGGAAAGGTGATGAGTAATTAGCAAGTTCTCAGCATTGGTTCAAAATGTTGGGTATGAAAAGTAAAAGCTGAAGAATGTCTTTACTTTCAGAGATCAGAGGATACACGCCTAATAAAAAGCTGTAGAAGTGTCTCTTTAGAGAGTATTTTAGAATCAACACATATGAAGCACATTAAGTGAAGGATATATTACAAGATTAAAATTACATCTATATACAAATCTGTAGAATTAAGTTATATCAATATAATAATCTGTTGAATTAAATGTGTAAAGTTTTTTTTCCCTATCTGATGTTTATCAGCTAGAGTATATTTTTAATTTTAGAAATTTCTTGTGTGAAAAACTACTGCTTCTAGAATAAGCATGTCTTGGCATGGATCTTAGCATAGTTGTATCTGGCAAGAATTTACTTCCAGACATTTGGCTGGAGATAGGAAGTAAATTTAGTCATAAATACATCTACATGGATGGTTCAGTAAAAACCCCATGTGCTCTCTTAAAAGAATATTACTTTATCTTTCATTACTTGTGTTGAACAATTCTAAAACATAACTGCCTTGCTCATCTAGTTTTAGGTTTATATGGAAAAGTGGGCATAATAAGTCCACTTAACTCAGAACTTGTGGATTGTGGGATTAGAGGTCTCCAGTTAGTGTCCCAGATTTTCCCTAACTGGTTCTATGAGTAACAGTTCCTCGCTAGACATGGTTAGTTGCCTACCAGGTATTCACTCTCTCCCTGCCCTTCATTTCAGAAACGCCATTTTGCCCACAGCAACAATATATCTAGTTCCTAACATTCACTGCCCAGAACTCCTTGCAGCCAAGGCTGAGACTTCATTTTCTAACTAGGTGAGCTCCTTAGCTGCTTGCATGGTTCTAGATTTTATTCACAGAATATTACTTAAAAAGGAAATAGTGGCTTCGCCATACTCCCATGAAAGGAACCAGGCTAACCCCATACCGTCTTGTCCACTTCCCTGAAAAAGAGTCATTCTAGAATTAAGCTGTATTTGATGTATGACATCAGGTCATCTCTATATTTTAGGGCAAGATTTCTAGCAAAAGAATAAATCAGGGCTTAAATTGGAAAATATTCAATTAAAAAATGTTTTTAAGTTTTACAAGATTTCAAATAATGTTCACTGTTGACTATCTTGGAAAAATTGAAGACCCCAAAATTGAAGAATCATAGGTACTTTTTCATTTTCTTTACACTTCTTGATGTTTTCCAGATATTTCACAATAAAGACTTACCACTCTGTAACCAGGAAAAAAAGATATTTGGAGTACAATAAAAAGGTTTAGAGGAAAAAGGAAAGGCCTGATAAATATAATTTCCTCAGAGACTAGCATTACATAAAATAGTATTAATAAAAATATCAGCATTGACATTTTCATCAAATATGCTTTTGAATGTCAGCTTAAGTTTGCTTCTATTAAGTGTGTGTTCCAAGTAAGTGAAATGTTTAACATCTGAGGATTTCATAACATACTCTGTAAAATTCCCACTGATCTAATAACTTTTCTCCTTATGGACAGACAAGAAAACCCCATTATCTTCAATGCAGGAGTCTGCTTACATAAATAACCTAAATCATGGGGCTGGAAGCAAGAACTGAGCAAGTCCAAATGACTCCCGGCTAACACTAGTATGACATTTGGTTAGGGAACATGTCCCAAGAGAAATGTAAACTATTTAAAAACATCCTGTTGCTAAAACTTGGACATAAAAAGGATGACAAATGGACTAGACTCAGAATCTTGATTCTAAGCGCACATGAGTTTGGCTCCTGTAAATACAATGTTAGCCCATACTATTTTTCATGTTCCCTCTTATGGATATCTTCCCTACCAAATCGACATTTACTACTGATGCAAGAGCAGGTTGAGAGCAATCAGCACCCTCACTTTTGGCCCTGGGGTTGAGCAGAGTGAGTCACAGAATCCTCATTCCTTGTGGAGTCTTCCATCCAGCTTCCCTCCAAGGCTGAGACCTGGGGACTGATTACAACCATCTGCTTAAGAGCTATTACTCTGACCAAAAAAATGAAAAGCTACAAATTGTTAAACAGAAGGAATACTAGAAAAACAGAGCAAAACGACCAGATCTTATACCATGCTTGGAATTCATTATCCCTTGATAATTTCCAGTGCATTCAGCTGAAATCTCAGAAGGTGTGGGACAAGTGGCAAGGGAGCTACGGGTTGAGACTCACACTGGAGTTGGACCATCGATGTATGCGTCCAGGAGCTCAGAGACAGTGTGTGAATGTTAGTGCTGCATTTTCTCCACTTACGGTCCAACTCCATTTGGGAGAATTTGTGGGAAGGCTTTTTCTTGTCTGGGAGTTTCTTTACTGTCAGATTTATTCTTTCAAGATATTTTTAAGGCAAAGGAAGTATAATAGGAAACCTGCAGCATATTAAGAGCTAGCTACTCTTTTGAAAAAAGTGGAATGATTAAGTGAACACTTTGAAGCAGGCAATGTGTGATCAATATGTGGAGAGAGAGGATCAAGAAAAGGCAATCTTAGCTATAAAGAGACAAGAGAAGAGGATTTCAGTGTTAGCACCATTTAAAAGTCAAGTGTTCCTCTGATAATGAACTGTAGCTACAAACCACAAGGGATAACTGCCTATTGCTTTATTAAAAAGTAAAAAGACAAGGATGTCTAGATGAGAAAAGTATTAGAGATCATGTCTTAACTGTTCTTGTACTGGAAAATAGAAAAATTTAAACAGTTCCTTCTCACTTTCCTGCTTTTTTACAACCGAAACCTAAGAAGTGAAGAAATTGTGAAGGAAATTGTCTGGGACTCAAGGCCATTCCCACTTAAAAGACAGGTAGGTGTCTTAACACACCTGAAAGTTTCCTTCTCATCAAAGGAGGTAAGAGAGTAGATGCTCTGAGGGTAGGGTCAGTATCTGAATTATTTTTATGCTCCCTTCTCCCCAAACACTGCATTGACTACTGAGAAGGCTCTCAATAAATGCTAGGTGAATTGAGTTGAACTGAATTGAATTATAATAACTTGGATTTTTGTTGATCTTGTTCTTTAAGTAATATTTTCTGTTGGCTGCTCTTTAGATTTGAGTCTTGGTGTGAATTGTACACAAGGCTTAGGAAGCAGGAAAGAAAGATGGAGAACAAGGACTAAAGAGTTTGGGATGAAGAGGGTGAAATATGGTTTCAATTTACACCCATCTGTTAAATGAGGAAGATGGACGAGGATGACTTCTAAGTTCTTTCCAGCTTTAACACTTTATGAGCTTTGCTATATCTCCCATCTCGCTGATATTTTTGCTTTTAGCACCTCACAATTCAACCCCTGCATCTCCTGCTCTGAAATATTGCATTTTCTATTCATTCCATCACTATTAATCTAAAATATTGAAATGTCCAACAAAGAGGGGCTTTAAATAAAGCATTTATTGAATAAAATATGAGACATTCCTATAACAAAATACTACTGATAGTGTAGTTGGTAACATATTGATATTGTCACTAGATGACCATTTATTAACGTGGAAAGTTTTGTTCATAAGTAAAAAAAAAAGTTAAAAACTATGCTGTCATAGTAAATGAAATACTGGAATATTTGGGAAAAAATTCACTAACATATGATTATCTCCCAGTGGTGGGATTATGAATGACTTTTATTTTTCTTTTGGGGTCAATATATTTTCTTATATTTTTACAATGAACTTAGATCACTTATGCTATAAAACAAGAAAGAAAGAAAATACTACATCTCAACCCAATCTAAAAAAGATTGTGTGGGCTGTTCTTAAACTTTCTTTGGAACATGATCCTTGCTCTCCATTTATCCATTGAATGGATAAGTTCTTCTTACCGATTTCACAGTGAGGCTGCAGATTTCCACTTGACCCAGAATTTGTCCTTTCGTTTGTATCAGCTCTATCTTTGCTCAGGCTCTTCCCAAACACTGCCTCTCCTCAGTTCTTCTCACCTAGATCCAGTAAGGATCCTAGATTCGTCTTGGTTCCTTCTCGTGTCATGAAGCTAAAAACAGGCTAAGAGCTCTACTGTTTTGTGGGTGTGGATTTGATTCAGGCTCTGCAGTGAGGTGCTCTTGCATGAAGATTAGAAGACAGGAAGAGGCAGACGCTACCTTCCTGCAGTGGTGCTGTTTAACGCACCACCAACACTGGTTTCAGTAGCCCAGCTCTCCAGGTCATGCATGTGGGGTGGCTCTGGGGCGGCCAGATTGGTGGCAGTACAGTTCCTGGCAGTTTCCTGACCTCTGCATCACAACTCTATATGAAAGTGAAAGTCGCTCAGTGGTGTCTGACTCTTTGCGACCCCAAGGACTATACAGTCCATGGAGTTCTCCAGGCCAGAATACTGGAGTGGGTAGCCTTTTCCTTCTCCAGGGGATCTTCTCAATCTGGGGATCAAACACAGGTCTTCTGCATTGCAGGTGGATTCTTTACCAGTTGAGCCACAGGGAACCCCTAAATGTGCTGACATGCTTCACCATGTGGTTTCTTAGTTCCCTGACCAGGGCTAGAACCCTTGCCCCTCTGCATTGGAAGCACAGAGTCTTAACCATAGGACTACTACTATAGTGTAAACTCAAAGCCAAATGTCTGGCCTGAAGACCCCTTGGCTTATTCCTCTGGCCCTTCCAGTGAAACTGTAGGCACATAATTCCCTCTGTTTTATCTCTTTCTGCTCAACATGCCAGAAGTGGTTTAACTTTCTGCATTGAACCCAGAGAGACACATTATCCAGGCAGAGTCTAGTGACCATGCAAAGCCTGGTTTAGGTCCTATCTTCACCATGAAGACCTCACTGAAGAGTGTTTTGATCTAACTAATAATGACCTCACGTGGGGGATTCCACTAGACTAGAACTGAGAAAACAGACTGCTGAGGGTCCCCCTTGGAGGGTTTTAATTTGTTTTCTATCTGGGGTTTCATGTTAAGATTTCCTGGAACAAAGTGTTCCTTATCAAAAAGAGTTCTAGAACCTACTAGACAACCTTAAGACAAGAATATCCTTGCTATTTCTTGTAAAATATCTGTGATGTTGCAGCCAAAAGGGATAGAAATAAAAATGGGGTTCATTCTAGGCTTTCCTCGGGGTATGGGAACTTGTACATTTCATTGCAAGAGACATAAAATCCCACCCTTCCCACTTCAGTTAAGTCTGGCTCCCCATCTTCAGTGAGACAGGAAACAGCTCTTTACCATACTCTCTTTAGCATCCTGAGTCTGTGCAAGCTCTTGCAAATTTTTGTGCATATTCAAAATGAAATTTGAAGGTTTCTGCAAAAGAATTGATGATTTGATTTATGTCATTTTGTGCAGAGAGCTGGGGCTGCAAGAAAACTGGCTTCTAGTGAGAGCCTTACTGTGCTCTCTCCCATCATGGTAAGGCTTAATGACAAGAGGTCAAAATAGAAATGCCTTTTTTCACCCATAAAGTTGAGGAGTTCATCTGACATACATACAAAACATACATAGTACATTTCTCTGTAAATCTGAACTTGAAGACCCACAAAAAATTTTTTGTTTGGACTACAGATTCTACAGAAGTAGGGATGATCACCATTCATTCTCCAAAGATGTTACAAAGAAAGAACAGTATGATGTTGATGATTCGTATTAACACACCTTTCATCAGCAGAATTCTAATTACTTTTTAGATGCCTCATAGAGATGATATCGGGTATTTCTGCTTATCATTATCTTTGGGGTGAAGCACAGCAACTGTTTGATGATGTCAGACCTGACGATCACAGTGTTGGGAAGCACTGGAGAATCTTTTTTTTTTAGCACTGGAGAATCTAATCTCCAAAAGAAATTCTGAGAGGCATAAAAGTAACTCTGGGCAGTATTACATACATTCTAGGGCCTGGAAGAATTGTGTCCAGTACTGTGGACTCTTTAAGTATGTGAGAGAGTCTTCCTTTGTCTCCATCCCTTTTAACTTGCTGGAGCTTTTGTTTGGCATCTACTCAGTGGAAGACTGTTTCCTTCCAAAGAAGAATCTCATGTGAATTTGCATTTTTTAATTGAAGTTTAGTTGATTTACAATATTATACTAATTTCAGGTGTATAACACAGTGATCCATATATATTATATATATATATATATATATATACAACTTCTCTTGTATTTTTCTTTGGCTGTGCTGTGGCTTATAGAATCTTAGTTCCTTGATCAGGGATTGATCCCAAGGACCCTGCCTGAAAGCACCAAAGCCTAACCACTGGACCACCAGGGAACATATATATATATATATATATATAGATAGATAGATATAGATATATATAGATATATTCTTTTTCAGATTCTTTTCCCTTATAAGCTATTACAAAATATTTCTTTTGCTCTACAGTAGGCTCTGTGCATTTGCATTTAGACTTGGGATTTAGGAGGCAGACACACACCAAAAAGCTAACTCAATGGGTGCCAAGAGAATTAGAAGGATGTAGCATTATTATTATTATTTTAATTATGTATAATTGCCTTATTAATCCTCATTTGCATAATACTCGGTAAAACACTTAGCTAATACATAGCTATATTTGCAGTTTTATTCACCCAGAATATTTCTATTCACCATTTATATAGCACCTATTGGTTTATGATGCTAATATAGTAGATTCATGTTTCTGTTAAAGCTTAAATGAAAGAAGTTGAAAGCCAAGTCCATTATATTACCTTCTTTATATAGAACCTTTCATCATGAAGGATTCCAAATTGCTCTACAAAGTACAGTGGAACCCTTTTACAATGAATTCCTAAGGGGCAGCTACAGTGGTGTTAGCTGCAGCATTTCATTGTATGAGCACTGCTTTCAGCGTTATGGGGTTGGTGGGGAAGGGGTAGATTTTACACTCTTATAGCCCTTGGGAACTCAGGTTGTGTTATTTGCCAAGGTGTCTATAGTCCAGAGCAAAGGAAAAATTAAAACTCTGCTATTGGCCCATTATTAGATGAATTTTTAGTCTTAAAATATAAAGAAAGTATGCACAAGGAAAATAGTGCAAAGGAAAAAAAAAAACACCTTAATATAATAAATGAGAAATACATCAAATGCAGAGAACCTGCTAGTAACACCAAGTATTTGGTAACTATCACATTTTCTCAAGAACACAATTTTCCTTCTTTTTAAGTGCTGAAGTATAACATTCAGAGAAGTATACAAACTGCATAGTGACAACTCCATAGATTTTCATGAAGTTGGCCCATCTCTGTAACCAGTTACCTGTTGAAGAAGAGAATGTTACCAAGACCCCAGAGGTCCCCATATGCATCCTCTGAGTTATACCCAGTAGCCTAAAAGGAACTACTCTCCTGACTTATAACACAGTAGGTTAGTTTTGCCAGTTTTTGAAGTTTATGCATATAGAATTACACAGCATGTACACTTTTATAATGCCCCCCTTTTGCTCATTTTTATGTCTGTGAGTTTATCTACATAACTATATATAGCAATAGTTCATTCACTTTGATTGCTGTCTGGTAGTCCATTGTGTGAATGTACAGCAAGGGAGGAAAATTTTTTCTCTACCCTTCTAAGTTCTTAACTGGGACCCTGTAACAAAAGACAGGTTAACAAGAGAAAAGCATACAAATTTATTTAATATATTTTACATGACTCAAGAGCCTTCATAAGGAAATGGAGACATGAGGAAATGGTTAAATGTGAGTGTTTTTATGCTAGGTTTGATGAAGGGTGAAAAGCTGTAGAAAGATATGGTAGGACAAAGGGTATAAAGTAAGTACAGTAAACTGGGGGAGACTTAGCAAGGCCTGTTCATTCAGTTTCCTCTCTGTGTCCCTTCATCTTTGGAGATAAGGATGCTCCTTTCCTCTGGATATTGGGAGACCGTCTCTCACATGACAGCATGAGGGGTTTTATGACCTGCTTCAAGGGGAGATCTGAAAGTCCTTCCTACACATGCCATTTCTCAAATTCCTTCAACTTTAAATACTCAATATGCCAAGATGCCATATTTTAGGGCAGTGTATCCTGAACCCCATCTGAGTATTATAATTTATATCATAAATGATTCATATGCAGAATAGATCAAGAACTCAAGTCAACAAGAAAAAGGCAAACATTCCAATAGAAATGAAGACAAAAATTTGAGCAATCACTTTGACAGGAGTGAAAAGGTGATCAGACTCAGTATCAGGGGAATGCAAACTAAAACCAGAAGATATCACTATACTTCTATCAGAAGGGTTAAACAGGAAAAGAATGACAATACTGCATGTTGGAAAGGTGTGGTGATTCTGGTTGGCATGTGAAATGGTACAACTACTTTGGGAAATTGTTTGACAGTTTCTTGAAAAGTTAAACACATACCTACTTCACTCCTAATCCTTCTCTAGATATTTATCCAAGGGAAATGAAAATATATATTCATATAAATACATGTTAAAAATGCTCATACAACTTTACCCATAGTAGCTTCTATCTGGAAATTGTCCAAATGGCCATCAATAGTATATTGGCTAAATAATTTTTCTTCTTTTTAATAACTCATAAATGGCTTTTTTAGCAAGCAGAAGGAAGGCAATAAAAAGGATCAGCGCAGAAATTAGTGAAATAGAAAACATAAAATAATAGATAAAAACAATGAGGCCCAAAGTTGATCCTTCAAGAAGATCAACAAAAACTGAAAAAACTTTTAGCTAAACTGAACAAGAAAAGAGAGAAAACTCAAATTGCTAAAAATAAAAAATGAAAGGGGTATTATCACCAACCTTACAGAAAGAAAAAGCATTATAAAGGAATACAATGAACAACTGTATGCCAATGATTTAGATTACTTAAAGGAAGTGTTAGTCGCTCAGTCATATCTGACTCTGTGAGATCTCATGGACTGTAGCCCACCAGGCTCTTCTGTCTATGGAATTCTCCAGCCTTGAATACTAGAGTGGGTTACTGTTAAATTCCTGGAAAGAAATCAACTGTCAAATTTACTCAGGAAGAAAACAGAAAACTTGACTAAGCCAATAAATAAAGAGATTGAATTAGTAATCAAAAAACCTCACACAAAGAAAAGCCCAGGCCCAGATTTCATCAAACTTTTCCAAAAATTAAGAAAGAAGGGAAGACTTTCAATTCACTTTATAAGGCACTATAATTTTGATACCAAAATCAGACAAATATCATATGGAAAGAAAACTACAGAGTAATATCTCTCCTGAATATTGACCCCAAAGTTCTCAACAAAACACTAGCAATATATAAAAAGGATCACACACTATTCTCAAGTGGCATTTATCCTAGGAATTCAACACTAGCATCTGAAAATCAATTAGTGTAATATACCACATCAATAGAATATGGACAAAAACCACATACACATAGTCATCTTGATAGACAGAAAAAGCTTTTGACAAAATTCAATTCACAATTTTTGATAAAAAATATTCAACAAACAGGAATAAAAGAAAACTTCTTCAATCTAATAAAAGACGTCTATGAAAAAGCCAAAGCCAATATCATCAGTTCATTTCAGTTCTGTCACTCAGTCATGTCCAACTCTTTGTGACCCCATGGACTGCAGCAGGCTGCATGTTTTTCGCCCCAAATCAAAAAGAAAACACAGATGTCCATCCTTACTAATTATATTCAACTCTATACTGGAAGGTCTAGCCAGGGTAATTAGGCGAGAAAATGAAATAAAAGCTATACAGATTGAAGACAAAGAAAGAAAATTATCTTTATTTACAGATGACATGATCTTGTGTATAGAAAATCCTTAAATCCACTAAAACAAACTATTAGAACTAATAAATGAGTTCAACAAGGTTGCAAAACACAAGATCAACCCACAAAACTCTCCTGTATTGCTGTCTGGTAGCAATGAACCAATGAAAAGTATCAAGGAAATAGCTACATTTAAATACTTAGGAATAAATTTAACAAAAATTTATTGTTTAGCAGATTTAACAAAATTTTACATGCAAAACTCCTGTTCTGAAACCTATAAAATGCTGCTGAAAGAAATTAAAGGCCTAAATAAATGGCACACCATCACATGTTCATGGATCAGAAGATGTAGTATTGTTAAGATGGCAATATTCCACAGATTGATCTATGGTTTTAGTTTTAGCACAATCCTTTTCAAAATTCCAGCTGACTTCTCTGCAGAAGTTGACAAACTGATCCTAAAATTCATAAGAAAATACAAGGGAACCATAACAGCCAAAACAATCTGGAAAATTGACAACAAAGTTGGAGAACTCATGTGTCCCAGTTTCAAAACTTACACAAAACTGTTGTATCCAAGACATTGCAGTATTGGCATAAGGGTAGACGTATAAATCAATTAGTAAAATTGATAAACAAACAAAATAACATAAATAAACATTTATGTCAATTAATTTTTGACAAAGGTGCCAAAGCAATTCAACAAGGAAAAGAATAGTCTCTTTAACAAATTACACTTGGACAGTTAGACATCCACATGCCAAAATATGAAGTTAGACTCCTATATCACCTCATATACAAAAGTTAACTCAAAATGGATCAAACCTAAATGTGACTGCTGAAACTATAAAACTGTTAGAAGAAAACATGGGGGTAAAACTTTTTGACCTTGTATTATGCAATTTTTTAAGAAACATATATTACACTAAAGTACAAGCAACAAAATAAAATAGGTAAATTGGGCATCATCAAAATGAAAAACCTCTGTGCTTCAAAAGACATCATTAAGGGGCTTCCCTGGTGGCTCAGTGGTAAAGAATCTGCTGGCCAACGCAGGAGACATGGGTTTGATCTCTGGTCCAGGAAGAACCCACATGTCACAGGACAGCTAGGCCAGTGTGCCACAACTACTGAGCCTATGTTCTAGAGCCTGGGAGCCGCAACTACTGACCCAAATGCTCTAGAGACTGCTCTGTAACAAGAGAAGCCCCTCAGTGAGTACACACGCAGCACAACTAGAGAAAAGTCTGCACAGCAGCAAAGACCCAGCACAGCCAAATAAATAAAATTATATTTTTTAAAAAGATGTCATTAAGTGAAAAGACAATTCACTGAACGGGAGAAAAAATTGGCACATCATATATCTAATAAAAAGACTTCTATCTAAAATTTATAAAGAGCTACTACAATCCTATTAAAATGGGCAACCCAATTGAAAAATAGATAAAGGATTTGAATAACCGTTTCTCCTACGAAGGTGTATTAATACAAATGGCCAACACGCACATGAAAAGATGATCAAAATCATTAACCATTCATGAAATGAAAAACAAAACCACAATGAGATGTCACCTTACATCTAGTAGGATGACTAGAGTAAAAAAGACAGATAATGTTAACGGAAATGGAGAATTTAGAACCCTCATATACTGCTGGTGTGAATGTAAAATGGTGCACCCACTTTGGAAAAAATTATGGTGCTTCATCAAGTGTTAAAGAGAGTTGCCATATGATCTAAGCAATTCCACTCCTAGGCAGAAATGAAACCACGTGTCCATTCTCAGACTGTAATGAATATTCATAGCAGCATTATTCATAATAGCCAAGAAGTAGAAATAACTCAGATGTCCCTCAACTGATGAATGGATAAAATGTGATATATCCACACAATGGAATATTGTTAAGCAATAAAAGGAAAAGAAGTACTGATGCATTCTATAACATGTATGAACCTTAAAAACATTGTGCTACATGAAAGAAGCCCATTACAAAGGCCACATGTTATATGATTCCATGTACATGAAAGGTCTAGTCTAGGCAAATCTATAGATATAGAAAATAGGGGTGTAGGATGCAGATGGATTGAGAAAGTGACACAGAGGTATGGAGTTTCTTTCTGGGGTAATAAAAATGTTCTAAAGTTGATTGTGGTGATGAACGCACAGCTTTGTGAATATACTAAAGCAACTGAATTGTACATTTTAAACAGGTGAATTGTAAAGTACATGATTATATCTCAATAAAACCATTTTAAAATAGCTTTGTTTCCCAATTACAAAATCAATCACACATTTTTTTGTGGAAAACTTATAAACAATTGAAAATACAAAAGGATAAAAGAAAAATCAAACATAATTCCACAGATAACAAGAGTTAACAGTGGGGTGAATATCAAGGACACCCTTTTGCTCTTTTGAACAAAGGAGTAAATTCCCTAAAAGCACAGACTATCAAAAACTTTATTGGCTTTACTAGTTTTCCAGACCAAACCTTGGTATATGACACTGTTTTCACAGAGCCCTCCCATTGTAGAAATGTGTTTATTCTCCAAGATGGCTAAAAAGTTAAGCTATTTTCACTTTAGCAAGTGAAAGTGAGGTCTCCTGGGTGTTTGGCGAATTGGGACAGCCAAGGATAAGTTTGTATGGAAGGTAGAGGAAGGAGTCTGGGCATCTATGAGGCATCAGGGGACAATGAGCCTTTGGGAGAGGAGGAAGCAGAAATAGAAGACTGAAGTAGAAGATGGGGCAGGGACACAACTTTGAAGATGTTTTACCTATATCTGTGATTATGCATGGGGTTAGTCCAGGATCTGACAAAAGAGGCACACCATTAACCATGTCTACAGGTCCTTTCTAGCATTAATGTCATTACTAACTATAATCTCTCCTCTCTTGGATGGTGTGGCAGATTGCATTTCCCAGAGATGGCAACATTGATCATTTATCCCATCCCATGTGATCTTTTTACAATGTACCTAACATTTCTCCACCCAGAGATAGAGGTCCATAGACTTCTCCTGGTCTATATGCCCTCGCCTAGAATCTTAGTTTGACTGACCACCAATGGAGTGATGATATTAGTATATAACTTCCAAGGATAGGTCATAAAAAGGGTATAAAGTCCACCTGGCTCATTCTCTCAGGACACTTGCCCTTGGACCCCACCTACCACGTTTTCAAGAAGCCAAAGCCACATGGAAAAGCCATGTCTAGGTATTCTGACCCTCAGATCCACCAGGCCTTTAGCCAACAGTCATCATCAACCTCCAGACATAAGACAGAAGAACCAACAGACACTTCTGGCTCTCAGGCTTTCAGAAATCTAGCTGCCACCGACACTGAGGATCAGACATGCCTGTTAGGCTTATCTTGATTCCCTCAAAAGGACTCATAAAGATAAAAAAGTGAGGCAAGAATCGAGGAAGTTAGATTAATTTCTTCTTGCTGAATTTGGTGCCGTTTATACTCCAGTTTTCAATACCCAATAACCTTAATATAGTTTTAGAACTTATAACCACCTGAAGAATCCCACTAACTTAAAAAATCTGAATCTAACAGAGCTATCATCTCATATGAAGAAAGCTCAAGTTGTATGTTAGAAAACCTAAATTTCTACATATGATGGTTTTATAGGTTTTTGAATTTCACTGGATTTCCTAATGAATTTCTGCCTTTACTAGTTAACTACTCAAGACACATTTCTTCCTTCTGGAATATTTTGCCTGCTACCCATGAATATCAGGCTACCCATGTTAGCCTAATATTAGGCCACCTATGTTAGGTAGACTTTGTTAAGTGTCTTTTGGTTATGAAGTGGTAAGTTGCATGCTTTGATTTGAGATCCAACTGAGAGCCATGACTTTTCTACTCAGTCGATAGATTGTATCTACTTTTTGAAAGAAAAGTAGTGTTATTTGTTAAGTAACTCAGCTGGTAAAGAATCTGTCTGCAATGCAGGAGACCCTAGTTTGACTCCTGGGTTGGGAAGATCCACTGGAGAAGGGATAGGCTACCCACTCCAGTATTCTTGGGCTTCCCTGGTGGCTCAGACGGTAAAGAACCACCTGCAGTGTGGGAGAACTGGGTTCGATCCCTGGGTTAGCAAGATCCTCTGGAGGCGGGCATGGCAACCTTCTCCAGTATTCTTGCCTAGAGAATTCCCATGGACAGAGAAGCCTGATGGGCTACAGTCCATGCAAAGAGTTTGACATGACTGAGTGACTAAGCACAGCAGCACAGCATTTGGAGCCTTGGTGGACCATCTTTGATCATTTTTACATCAGATATACAAGAAATATATCTTCCTTTGAGCAAAAAGAAATGTTATTTTTCACTTTTTATCCTTTTTTATTGTTTGAATTTTTAATTATAAGCATACACTTTTGCAACAATAATAAAAGCAAAAGAAAACCAAAAGAGGTAATTTTTAAAAAGGACCTGCTTCTGCAAGCTATTCATTTACTTTCACCTGCCTCCAATTTCTTAAATTCCCTGTCTTTACATCTGTGTGCAGGTATAACAAAGAAAAGTTCCCAATCCTGGCAATTGCCATGGAAAAATTTGGAATTTCTCTTCCAAAATTCCCACCCAGGCAATTGTAGGTGCCATAACTATTTGGAGAAAGCTTGTTAGTCTGCAAAGACTACCATACTTTGTCTTGCGAATTTGAGCTCACTGAGGACAAAAATACTTCAACAGACAGTTATTTAAAGATAAATCTAAGTCAAATTCTGAATTAAAGGTTTTGTGATAAATAGTTCTGGACACAATATAGGAGGACCTCATCTATACATTGTGGGCTAATATTTTATTCGATCTATCAAAAAGAGGGATGAAACTAATCCTGAGAGCTTCACGTGGGAGAAGTACGAGGGCCTGTAATGTGGGGGTCGGGTGAGGGGAGAAGAGGACATGAGGAAAGGGACCCAGGGGGTGGCCTCCCACAAGGCCACAGACAGTGGACCCTTGGGGTGGTTCTGTCTGAGGTCGAGGCCTCAGTGTCTCTTCCACAATTTACAATCTTAGATTTCTTATACACCAAGAAAAAGTCTGGCTGAAAGATATTAATCTAAGGAGGATTGTTTGATGGCCATGTAGTACACCAAGTGTTCTAGATTATGTAGATTTTCTCTTTTTCAAGCCAACTTCAAAAATATCATCTTGTACCATATTGTTTTGGCAGGATTGTTTCCACTGAGTTTGTTTTGGCATAATATCCTCTGCTTATAGTAACAGACACTCAACTAACAGCCATTTGACAGTCATTATTGCATTTGCCCTTAGGACATTGTTAAGTGCAGCGTTTGACAGGATTCAATGTCCTCTACATAAGGAGGCATGTGTAAATTTCGGGCAAAATCCCAAAAAAGTCTTTTATTCTCCTGAGAAATTGATACTTTCCCTCATGGGTAACATGTATCACATTATAGATCATTATAGATTATGCTTTCCCTCTTGTTTTGACTGCCAGGTATCTCAGCGCCAGATTTGCTACTCCAGTTTAATAATTATTGGCTCAATTGGCAATGTATCTATGTTACCACTTTAACCTTGGTCTTGTTTTTCTATTTGAGATATTTTTGTGACTCTGGTTGTAAAGTCTACTCTTTATTTTTTTATACTGCTTATCCTCATAAGCTTCCTCAGACCTTTGGTAAAGCCACCCAAGTATGTGTAAATAAACAAAATAATAGAACAACTTAAGGTAACCAGTTTTACTTGGAGCTACATGGGACTTAGATGATCTAATCCAATTCCTTTGTTTTACATGAGTAGAAAGAAGACTCAGCGTGGTTAAGCAGAGTGAAAAGCCAGCCTAATGTTCCTGAGACTGAGAAGTTTTGAGGGGCTCAGGACTTTCAGGGCTAAAATCAGGATTAGTTGGATGCCCTGCTGGGTTAAGTGGTTTTGCTGGCACACGGCAGTGAATAGCAGAAATGGCACCAGGGCCCAAACCTCTCATCAAGTAACTCCCCTCTTTCCCCTTATTAAATGTCATACTAGAATGTGGTTTTATGAAAGCAAGAGTCGAAAATAGGCCTCTATAACAATTTGGCATCCATTTCTTAGTTCCTTCGTTAATTTTTTTTTCTTTTCTCTTTTAGGTTTTAACCCTTTTAGTTTTTCATAGGAAGTTATACTTGACTTCTCTCTTGTGTAGAGCTGTATCCATAGCTAGAAAGTTCTAAGCATTCTCTGAAGATGAAGGCCTCATCCTCATACCTTCCTTGGCAGATAAGGCTGAAGATAAGTTTCTTGCAGGTGAAAAAGGAAATTTCCCTTTGTTCCAGTTCTCCAACTCCTCATCTCTGTTTTCCAGGGCAGACGCTGAAAGTTCAAGAATGTATATTCACAATGAAGCTGTATAAATTCATGTGATCTCCTATGTCATTTTCCCAATAGAATATTATCCATTTTGAGGAAAGGAAACTAAAATATCTCCTTCTCCACTCTTCTTACTTCCTCAACCAGATCTCAGGAACTAAAAATTACCTCTAGTGGTTCTCTGAGCAAAACAGCAGCTTTCACAACTTACCATGAAAGCAGATTCTGGAAAAGATTTTTTTTTTTTTTCACCTGTTTCTTTTTATTCATTTTATTTTTTTTAAATTTTTTTATTTATTATATTTTTTAGTTGTTTTTGCCATACATTGTCATGATATCACCATGGGTTTACATATGCTTCCCCTCCGGAACCCCCCTCCCTCTTCCCTCCCCCCC
>ML660772.1:18923235-19172264 GCA_007570785.1 Antilocapra americana | reverse complement strand
ACTTCACTCTGGATAATGGGCTCCAGTTTCGTCCATCTGAGTAGAATTGCTTCAAATGAATTTTTTTTTAATGCTGAGTAATATTCCATTGTGTATATATACCACAGCTTTCTTATCCATTCGTCAGTTGATGGGCATCTAGGTTGCTTCCATGTCCTGGCTATTGTAAACAATGCAGCGATGAACATTGGGGTGCACGTGGCTCTTTCAATTCTGGTTTCCTCGGTGTATATGCCCAGCAGTGGGATTGCCGGGTCATATGGCAGGTCTATTTGCAGCTTTTTAAGGAACCTCCACACTGTTTTCCATAGTGGCTGTACTAGTTTGCATTCCCACCAACAGTGTAAGAGGGTTCCCTTTTCTCCACATCCTCTCCAGCATTTATTGCTTGTAGACTTTTGGATGGCAGCCATTCTGACTGGTGTAAAGTGGTACCTCATTGTAGTTTTGATTTGCATTTCTCTGATAATGAGTGATGTTGAGCATCTTTTCATGTGTTTGTTAGCCATTTTTATATCTTCCTTGGAGAAATGTCTGTTAAGTTCTTTGGCCCACTTTTTAATTGGGTTGTTTATTTTTCTAGAATGGAGCTGCAGGAGTTGTTTGTAAATTTTTGAGATTAATTGTTTGTCTGTTGCTTCATTGGCTATTATTTTCTCCCATTCTGAAGGCTGTCTTTTCACCTTGCTTATAGTTTCCTTTGTTGTGCAAAAGCTTTTAATTTTAATTAGGTCCCATTTGTTTATTCGTGTTTTTATTTCCAATATTCTGGGAGGTGGGTCATGGAGTATCCCGCTTTGGATTATAGCAGAGAGTGTTTTGCCTATGTTATCCTCTAGGAGTTTTATAGTTTCTGGTCTTATGCTTAGATCTTTGATCCATTTTGAGTTTATCTTTGTGTATGGTGTTAGAAAGTGATCTAGTTTCATTCTTTTACAAGTGGCTGTCCAGTTTTCCCAGCACCACTTGTTAAAGAGGTTGTCTTTTCTCCATTGTATATTCTTGCCTCCTTTGTCAAAGATAAGGTGTCCATAGATGCGTGGATTTATCTCTGGGCTTTCTATTCTGTTCCATTGATCTATGTTTCTGTCTTTGTGCCAGTACCATACTGTCTTAATGACTGTGGATTTATAGTATAGCCTAAAGTCCGGGAGGTTGATTCCGCCCTTTCCATTCTTCTTTCTCAAGATTGCTTTGGCTATACGAGGTTTTTTGTATTTCCATACAAATTGAGAAATTATTTGTTCTAATTCTTTGAAAAAGACCTCTGGTAGCTTGATAGGAATTGCATTGAATCTATAGATTGCTTTGGGTAGTATATTCATTTTCACTATGTTGATTCTTCCAATCCACTATGGAGTTTGCGCGGTCTTTAAAAGTTCTTTTGGTGTATTTATTGGGGAGAGAGTGGTTTCCCCGTCCTATTCCTCCGCCATCTTAGTTCCCCCCCCTGGAAAAGATTTTTACATGAAACTTATACATGAAACTATTCTTTTATTAGTCCAATATCCAATTATTTAAACTAGTGTTAAGCAAAACTTAGCACTTTTAAAAATGGAAATCTAAATAGTTTTCTTGCCAGTTTGGGGAAAAAATGAAAAGTGGAAGATTTCTGGGGGAGCCAAGACTGCTCTAACTCCCACTTAGGTACAGGGTTCCTCTGGGTGCAAGACAAAGGGGTCCTGTGTCAGAGCTGATGATGGTGACTTCACAGGAAACTCTCAGTGATGGCACTTCTGGCTTCCATTAGGAGGGTTTGCAGTGTCCCACTCCTAACGTAGCTGGCTGCCTCGGCTGTTTCTCAAATGGAGATTTACTAGAACCTACAGACAATATTGTATAATCCTCAAAAGACTCTCATTTTTAATCTTTAACTTTGACTTTATTTTGTGAGAACTGATGCAGCAAGAGAAAATAACTTAGTACTCAGCCCCACTGCTCAGTAACCAAAGTACTCACCCTGCCAGTAATTTCTTCCCTTCCCCTGCCCTTCGTCCCTCTCTCTCTCTTCTCCTCTGCTTCTTCTTCTCTCCCTCCCTCCTTATCTCCCTTCCTTCCTTTTTTGAGAAGGATATTGTAAATATGGGACAAGCTATATTTAGATTTTATTAGCTCTAAATCCTTGATTATGTTTTTTGCTTCCCCCTTTTGGAGTGTATCTCCTGATGGCTGGAAATGATCACTCCTAATGGTATCTTCTAATTTCAAAAACAAGTGAAATGAATCTTGGTGGTATGCTTGTTATGTTTGTTGTAGAGAATCTCTAGGAGAGCAGTCATGATAAGAATCTTGGTGTAGGTTTACGACGGGCTTCACTACTTCAGCTCCACTTGCCACATAAATTTATTCAATATCTGCACTGTACCAGGTAGAAGTAACTTACAGTGTGGGGAAGAGAAACAAAAATGGCAGCAAATTGGAGTTAAGTTCTAAACATTAGTGTAAGCAACATGTTTTTTACATTGTGGTAATGGCAGTGGGGCGTGTGTTTGTGAGTGTGTGTGTGTGAGTGTACTTCAATTAGAGAAAGCTCCCCTATGAGAAACAGCACTTAAACTGTTAGTCATTTTCCCGTCTGTATTGGGCCAGCTTTGTCTCTTGGTGAGAATACATAGCTAGTGACTTGCTACGGCCTAAGGGGCTCCAAAAGCTCTGTTTCCCAAAAATGTCTTCTCCCATTGGCCTGTCACAATGCCTGGAATCCCATTGTTGGCCTTAGTCCTTTAACTCAGGATGCTGCAGCTCTAGAGAACATAAGTTTAAAATGTCACCATATTCCCTCTGGGAAAAGCAATACATTTACTGTTGGGCACACATGATATCAGGGTTTCCTAGGTGGCTCAGTGGTAAAGAATGAGCCTGTCAATGCAAGAGATGCAGGAGATGTAAGTTTGATCCCTGGGTCAGGAAGATCACCTGGAGGAGGAAATGGCAACCCACTCTAGTATTCTCACCTGAAAAACCCCATGGACAGAGGAGCCTGGTGGGCTACAGTCCATGAGGTCACAGAATCTGACACAGCTGAGCTACTGAGCACACACACTTACACATATCACTTAGTTTATCAGATCAGCTAGGAAGGGCAAGGAAGGAGGTCCACAGTGTAGAAGAGGGAGACTAGAAGACACACTTCACTCATGAAATATGAATGTCCCTGTCTCTGCTTTACTTCTTTCACTGAAGGAATTATAAGTGAGGGGTTAGGGGTAGGGGTATAACACCGTTAGGACCCTTTATGGATGTTACTTTGCAAACAGAGTAGAAGCTTCAGTCATCAACAGACCCAAGATTGGCAAAGAATGCAGGGCCCACACTCTTCACCAACTATCATAACCAAAGGCTCTGTGGGTTGGCTACCGAGCATCCATACCTTCATGCCCCTCCTGTGTACCAAATTTTTAAAATCTCTTGGCCATTTTTTGCCCATGAAGCTCTTGTGTTTCAGGAGAACCTCCTCCTTTGTCCACCTTGAGAGATGAGGCCTGACAAGTTTAAACAAAGCTCACATATCCCATTCATCTGACCAGCTACCAACTTGTGGGTGGGCGTACAACCTGAATTGATCCAATAGGGTGAACTTCCAGAGCTTTGCTTAGCAATCTCTCACTTACTGTATGAGAATGAAGAGGCAAGCAGCAGCCCAGATTATGACTGGAAGCCATCATTTGAGCAGTAGTCGAAGGATCCTTTGACTCTGGCCAAAGCTGTAGCTGGCAGTGCAGAGAAGTGGAAAGAAACTGGATTCTTGAGGGCAAGACGGAGCCTTTGGATAAGGGAGTCCTGAAGCTTGCTCCTCCAGTTGTTGTGTTAGGACCATGGCCTACCAAATAACCTAGCAAGTATGGTCTGAGGACCAGTTACATTGGCATTACCTGGGAACTTGCTAAAAATGCAGAATCTTGGGCCCCACCCTAGATCACTTACTGAGTCAGAATCTGCATTTTAATAAGATCCCCCAGGTAATTAATGTGTACTTTAAAGTTTAAGAAGTACTGCCCAATATAGTTTAATCCCACTGACTTGGGTTTTCTTCTACTCTCAACGGAAGAATCCAATCACAGGCTCCCTCACCTGGTGACTCTAGGTTTCTCTGATTCTGTGGCCTTGATTAGTCCCTCTCTGTTTCAGCACAATCAACCACCCCCCACCCCCCGCCCTCCGCCACAACTCCCCATCCCACACTCCTTTCTTCTTACCATTGTCCATTTAGACAACCATCTGGAGATGTCTCATTTTCCCTGCTGACCTCTTAATCTATTTCTTAAACATCCAACAGATATGTAAGCTGGACCAATTCCAAATGGTTTTTAGAGCAGCAAGAGGGAGTTTTGTACTGACTAGCAAAAGACAACTTTACTATTTGTTTATTGCAAGGGTCAGAGGGTTAGCTCTTAGCACACCAACCCAACTCTTTGCAAGTGGTTTCTTGCTCAGGCCACCGGAGGTGTAGAGTTTCTGAAGTACTTGGAAGATGAAGATTCATTGGTTAGTTCTGTTGCTGTGTCTGAGCTTCAGAAGAAAAACTTTTTAGCCAGAAAGGTATAAATGGATTCCACTCTACTCATTTATTTGAGGAGGGTGGTGGATGGGAATCCCATCAGAAAGCTTACTGATCAGGGCAGCACCTGACAGATGGTCCATGCTTAATAAATGTCATATCACCGGTGCCTTCTTTAATACAGACATGACAGTCATGTTCATTTCAAGAGGGAATGGCCTGACCATTTGACCACAAGCTAGTGCTATTTCTGAGATACAAGTAATAAACACTGTGCAACCCATTGGGTGTCAAACTGAAGCACTAAGTTATGATTTTTTTTGCATTGGATCCACACAGCATTCAGGACTTTTCTAAAGAGGCCCTCAGCCTGGAACTCAAAGACTTGCTTCTCTAGCTGGTTCTGCAACAGACCATGTGGCCAGGGGTGTTCACTCTACCTCCCAGGCTTGCAGTCTCTCCCCACTGTCAAAGAGAGGACGAGACGGCACGGCTGTTCAAATCCCCTACACCATCCTAGGCATCCTGACTCTGCTCTGGTCTGTTCCACAGCATTTTTCTCGGCAGTCTTCCTTTAGGAAACTCCCTTAAGGCAAAAAGGGAGACAGAAAAGTGAAGGGACCTACCCTGTGGTATAAATGAGCGGAAGACTCTGCAAAAGTTCTGCTCTCCCTGAAGCCAGCCTGAGATCAGAGCTTGTCATGCAATTCGATTCTATTTGCCCCGGATGATTCTCTGGGACTAGAAACAAGTTCATAGACTAGTTCAGCTGATGACCCTAAGTTTATCTTAGTTCATGAGACCTAAATTTTAAACAAAAATTCTGGATTAGAATCTGATTTCTTTGGTCTAAAAAGATGTTGTTGAGTTTAAAGATAATGTATGATTGACTTAATGGTCTGAATGAGGACATTCGCCTCCTTGGATCTTAAGCTGCTGCCTCTGTTGAATAGTGTTTTTTCAATCCTGCATTTGCGTAATAGAACCAGTTAACAGACCAGCCAGTGTTGGCTCTGGGGGCCTATTCATCAAGGTCATAATGGGAGGAAGAGCACCTGGTAACATTGCCAAAGCGGACTTCATTTCCCTTTGTAATTACAACTGTAAAATAACTTCCAAAACACAAATTGCTATTAAGAACCAGAAAAGGCAAGTTCTCACATCTCCACCTCAGTGAGTGACAGTCTCATTTCTGCTTAATTGAGCAGCAGTCAATTGCTTCAGTAGCCCAGGGGGTAGCACTGGCCTGTTTGTCACTTGGGTGAGCTGGTTATGACGGTGGGAGCAGCAGCGGCCTCCCTTGCCTGCTGGTGCTTGGCTGGTAATTCCACTGCTGGCCTGGACAGACTGTTCAGCAAAGAGTGCTCCCAGAGAGCAGTACTGTAACTTCCGAAGGAAAGTAGAAAATAATCACTGAGAGTAACTGCATTACCCCATGTCTGCCCTAGCAGTAGTCAATCACAAACAGCAAGAATCCCATGAATGGTCCTTCTTAGGCTGATATGAATAGATTGAATTATTTCCTTTGCTGAAAACTCTCAGCGTTGAATTTAATCAATATTAGCATATGACATGGCTAAATTAGACAATTGTTGGCCTTCATATAGGCTATAAAATGCTGTCAATTACCCTTTCACATTTTCTTTCCCATAAAAAAAAAGGCTATTACTATAGAAATAAGTGATTGTAGGCTAAGGGACAGCAGCTGTTTAATTTTTGTCTTAATTTTAAAATTCTGGTCAGACTGCCATTTAAAAAAATCAGACTCCAAATTAACCATATATAGAGAACTGTTTAAGTTAAAACAAAACAGACACAGATAAGTTTCTTTAATAAAAAACAATGGCTGTTACTAAATGCTTGTTATTAATCCCCTTGAATCCTAGCTACACAGGTCCTAGCTGTGTTTCTGGGCAAGCTCCTTGGCCTCTCCATATCTCAGTTTTGTCATTTATAAAGTGGCAACAGTTGCTTCTACCTCACCAAGTGGTTTTGAGAATGAGATCCGATATACATCTATGGCATGGGACATGCATAGTACAGTGCCTGGTATTACATAGCAAGCACTCTATTATTTGTTTGCTATTATTATTATTGCATATTTTCCACTCATTAAAAACTCTTAATTGTGATAATTAAGAAACAAGTATGTGATGTACTGAAGGGTAAATCTATTTTTCAATCCTCCTAATTTGGTTTAACACATGATGGAATGTAGGCTGCATTCCAAGAGCTTGGCTGGAGGAACAGGGGAGAAGCGGAAGAGTGGGGAAATTAACATAGTATAGAGACTGGCCACCTTCACCAGTGGAGACCTTTGCAAGAGCAGGTACATATCATCCTCTAAGCCTGGAAGGAGAGAGAAAAGGATCAGAGAAAGGGGAAACTGTGGGAGTTAGTGCAAGTCTGTTGAATAAGTTTGGGTAGGGTAGTCTTGGTCTGGCTGGGGGTGATTCTCAACTCTGGCTACACAATGAAGCAACCCAGGCTGCTCTTCAATGTGTTATATCAAAATTTCTGAGGGTGGGACCCAGGCTTGGTATTCTCCAGTTCCTGGTGGGCTGCAGTCCATGGGGTCGCTAAGAGCCAGACATGACTGAGCAACTTCACTTTCACTTTTCACTTTCATGCATTGGAGAAGAAAATGGCAACCCACTCCAGTGTTCTTGCCTGGAGAATCCCAGAGACCAGGTAGCCTGGTGGGCTGCTGTCTCTGGGGTCGCACAGAGTCAGACACGACTTAGCAGCAGCAGCAGCAGCAGCAGCGGGTGATTCCAATATGTAGCAGGGTTGAGAACCTCTGCACTGAAGAGTAGGTGTGAGGAAGAGGTGGAAGGTTGAATGCATCCTGAGTAGACTGAATTTCAGACTGTTACTACAGTGGAGACTTTTCTAGGGAGTCAAGAAAAGAGATGAATGAATAAGTGCTGAGCTGTAGTGACGGACCATCTGAGATTAAATAGCATGAGTTTGAAGAAGAGCTCATTGTAATTGGTTCTTGGCAGCCCCAGTTGAGATTCCTTTGCATGTGGAAAGTAGAAATGGTCAGCAAATGAGAAAAAAGGAATTTCTTCGAAAGACACCGGAGTATCTCAACAGAAGCCGAGAGAAGTGAGGGAGCCAGAGCAATGCTAGGAGCCTCAGCATCAAAACATCAGGGACCCTCTCTCTAAAGTTCTGCCATCAAATGCTCAAATCAAGACCTCTGTTTCAATTTCAACTTCCTGGGAGACAGAATGGTTGTGTCCAGGATAGGTCAGTGGTCTGTTCACAGATCAGTCAGCTACAGCTATGGAACAAGGGCTCACAAAGGCTGTAAGTCCACCACCCTCTGTGTACTGGGGACATTTCCCATGAATGGAGATCATAGTGAGCCTGACAGACACACCAAGAGGGTTTATGACCCCCATCTTCTCTGATGACACTTGACATTTTAGCAGTGGAGGAGGAAAAGACCAACTCCAGGGGTTTCCAGAGCTGTACATTATGAAGGTGGGCATGGTAGGCTGACTGCCATCCATCAGGAGAAAACAGAAGCCATGCAGCTGGAGAAGAACTGTGAAAATAAGGATTGGTAATTGTAATGCGCAAACACTAAGCAAACACAGGCTTAATGATTATGAGCCAGCTACTGTTCTATGTGCTTTTGCTAAATTCACTTAATCCTCACAGGAACCTTATGGAATAATATTAATATCATTGTTACCCTCATTTTTCAGATGAGGGTAACAGTGTAGTTAGGTAACTTACCCAAGTTCACACAAACCCAGAAAATTAGGCTCCAAAGTCTATGTTTCTGTATGTTCCAAATTACCACATTCATCTAAAAAGAGAGGAAGTCCTGGTAATGCTTAGTGAGGATAGGGTAAAGGAAAAGTAGATGGCAATATAATGATGTAATGGGTAACTGAATCTGAATTTAAAGTCTTGGAGGAAGAAAAGTCCCAAGAGATGAAGAAATCATGTTGCTCAGTGGCTGATGGTGTTAGGAAAATAGACATGAAAAGTTGTATTTTAAAGTGACTTCCTCAAATGACCCTTATGATAACTTAACATATCATCATCTGGATGGTGTTCCTGACGCGTCAAAGGTGAACTCTATTTTGTTGTTGAACTCTTGTTCTTGATAAGACTATAGATTCCTCAAGGACAGGGATCACCCAGTTGGTGCTCTAGAAATGTTCTTTCAGTCAATTTAAAGAGAGAGTTTATTTCCCTACATCTCTATTCACTGGCATGGAGTACTTAGCCTGATGTAGGACAAATTTCAGTTCAGTTCAGTTCAGTTCAGTCACTCAGTTGTGTCTGACTCCTTGCAACCCCATGAATCACAGCACACCAGGCCTCCCTGTCCATCACCAACTCCCAGAGTCTACCCAAACCCATGTTCATCGTGTTGGTGATGCCATCCAGCCATCTCATCCTTTGTCGTCCCCTTCTCCTCCTGCCCCCAATCCTTCCCAGCATTAGAGTCTTTTCCAATAAGTCAACTCTTTGCATGAGGTGGCCAAAAACAAATTTACTAACCAAGAAATTCTCCCTCTCCGTACTCCATGTTCTATTAGTGCTGTCTAGCTCTTTCTGCAATGATTCGCTGTCATTGAGACTGTGATTTAATTATGCAAAGTGTGACAGATCATTTGAAAGTTGTTAGTTGCTGAGGAAGCACATTCATGATGTGAGGGGAAAAAAAAGCCTTTACATTTGCTAAGTTTCATATCCTCTCTGAACACTTTTTAGTGGGAAAGAACTTTAATTCTAAATGATTACCTTGCAGATTTATGGAATATCTCAAATAGATGTGACAATGAAAATATGCTTAACTGTCTCTAGCAGTGGAAAAGAAAATGATATACTCTGAGAACCTGACTCTATTACCAGTGCAATGTATAGAAATGCCTTACCTGCCACCCCCTGAACATCAGCACCCAGACTGAATCCACCATCATATCTCTTCCACACCCCAGCAAAATGGTAAGATAACTGCCTTCAGTTCACTTGTGCTGGGAGGCTGGCACACTGGAATTCAAACACAGCTGGGGATAAGAAGACCAGGGGGAAGTCTACACATGGTAAGGGAATCAGGCTATGACTCATTTTGTTGATAGAGCCATCTAAACAGTTGCCATGACTCAGTCAGATGCACAGAATGCTTTGTTCCTCAAAGTGCTGGGGAACCAACAACATTGGCATCTCCTAGGAGCCTGCTTGAAACTCAGAATCTCAGGTCCTGCTCCAGACCTACTAAAGCAAAATCTGTATTTTAACAAGATCCCCAGGGATTCATATGCTTGTTATAGTCTAAGAAGCTCTGGCTTCATACGTTGGTCAGTCAAGTCTCCTTTAAGGGCAGATTCTGTGCCATTTGTCCATGTATCTCCCATGCCCAGTACATTTAGTGAGAGCTCAGTTATTTGTCATATTGAATTCAGTGGTTTACATGTAAAAGCATATATTTATGAAAGTACTGGGGTGTCTGAAGAATGTAGAGAAGCTATAGTATAAAGCAAAAGCAGGGAAATCTCCTTTGTTCAGTTGGAGTGTCAGTGTGCTCCTAAGAGGAAGGATGATTTCCTGCTGTCAGTCCCTGTATCTCCAAACCCAAGGGCTTTTTCTGGAACTAAACAAAGCTCTCTGCCAGGAATTAACAACCCCTCCCCCAGCAGCCTTTAACGAATAACTGACTGGAGTTGGTGTCTAAACAATCTGGTTCACCAGCCATCTTGGGGGTCTAGTTCTGAATCCTATACTATTCCACAGATTCAGCTCCAGCCACTCATTGTAATATTTCCCTCTCCCTGCCAGTGTTTCCTACCCCTCCCAAATAAATTACTTGCATTCAAATCCTTGTCTCTGGGTCTGTTTCTAGGGAAACTCAAACATCGTATATTTTATAAATCAAGCTGGACTTAGAGTCTACGAAAGGACTAGGGTAAGTTTCAACTCCATCCTGAGCCAGGAAAAGGAAGAGGAATTTATTCTACTCAGATGGACGAAACTGGAGCCCATTATCCAGAGTGAAGTAAGCCAGAAGCAAAAACAACAATACAGTATATTAACACATATATATGGAATTTAGAAAGACAGTAATGAGAACCCAACATGGGAGACAACAAAAGGAACGCAGATGTATAGAATAGACTTGTGGACTTTGTGGATGAGGGTAAGGGTGGGATGATATGGGAGAAGGGCATTGAAGCATGTTAATTGTCATGTGTCTAATCAATCGCCAGCCCAGGATTGATGCTCAGGACTGGTGCAGCGAGATTTCCCGGGGGGGGAGGGAGGAGGGAGGGGGGACCCGGAGGGGAAGCATATGTAAACCCATGGTGATATCATGACAATGTATGGCAAAAACAATAATAAAAAAATAAATAAATAAAAAATTAAAAAAATTAAAAAAAATAAAAAATTAAAAATTAAAAAAAAAACTGTAAAATAAATTTTTCTTTTTTATTAAAGCAAACTTGCACAAAAAGTTCACAGCAGCGTTATTTAGAATAAAAGAGTGAGAAAGGGTAAACAACCCAAATATCCATCAACCAATGAGCAGATAAATAAAATGTGATGTATTCATACAATAGAATGTTATTTGGCCATGAAAAGGAATGACGTATATACACAAGCTACAACATGGATGGACCTTGAAAACATTAGGCTAAGTGAAAGAAACCAATCACATAAGACCACATATTATATGATTTCATTTATATGAAATATCCAGAATAGGCAAACTTATAGATGCAAAAAGTAGATTAATAGTTGCCAGTGGCGAGAAAATGGGAAGAATGAAGAGTGACTCCTCAAAAAAAAAAAAAAAAGGAAGAGGAATTTGAATGAAACTGAGCATATGCCTCGAGCTCACCTCATGATCCTGAAGTCACAATCAGTTTTGAGTCTGCTGTTTTAATTTGATCAGATCTCTTAAGAGAGTTGTCTTGCCAAAATATCCTCATTAAGCAAGGTCCCCAGGAGGTCAGGAATCTATATATATTTGGGGGTGAAGGTACTTTTGAACTGTGGCGTTGGTGAAGACTCTTGAGAGTCCCTTGGACTGCAAGGAGATCCAACCAGTCCATCCTAAAGGAGATCAGTCCTGAGTGTTCATTGGAAGGACTGATGTTGAAGCTGAAACTCCAATTCTTTGGCCTGATGCAAAGAACTAACTCATTTGAAAGACCCTAATGCTGGGAAAGATTGAAGGCAGAAGGAGAAGGGGATGACAGAGGATGAGGTGGCTGGATGGCATCAGCGACTCAATGGACATGAGTTTGGGTAAACTCCAGGAGTTGGTGATGGACAGGGAGGCCTGGTGCGCTGCAGTCAGTCCATGGGGTCACAAAGAGTCAGACACAACTGAGCGACTGGAATGAACTGAAGGTGGAGAGACCCCCAAGTGAAAGTCGCTCAGTCGTGTCTGACTCTTTGCAACCCCATTCTCTAGGCCAGAATACTGGAGTGGGTAGCCTTTCCCTTCTCCAGGATATATATTTGGGGGTGAAGGTGGAGAGACCCCCAAAGACAAACAAAATGACTTCAAAGTTACAAGGGCAAATGTATATAGTACAAACTGTATATCCAAAACCTGGAAAACAGAGAAGTAATCAAAGAGGGAAGTGGTTCAATCACTCTGTCCTTTCGAGTATGGACCCTGGCTAGTGTCTAACCTGTAAGAGGATTTCAGAGAGTGTTCGCCTGGCTTATGACTAATTAAGGGCAAAAAAATATCTAAATTCAATAATAGAGTGTTGTAAATGCTCTATTTACATTTACAAAGGAAGGAAAAAATCTTTAAAACCTCTGTATGTGATTTTTGTCGAATTTTCCACTTCTACCCATTGTTTTCTGTATCTTACTAACCTAAGCATACTCATTGTTAGGCATTTTTTAGAGCAGTTCCTCATTCTCTGAAGTGTATTGCCATATTTTTTATGTTTTTCCTTACAACAGTGATAGGTTAGGTAAATATAATTTTCCCTGTTCGAGGAAGTTTTAAAGCAAGGCAAGCAAGAGGGGAGATGTCAACTGCTCAGGTCAAACAAGAAGCTACCATGAAACCTCTACTAACCTACCAGCCTAGGGGTAAGGCAACTCTGGACCCCATCTATGTAAACAAGTTCAAACAAGGCTACTTACTTCCTTTAGGCATTAAAAAACACTAAGTTGGAAAATAAAGAAAGTTTTTTTAAAAAAACTATCCCTACACTAATGACATGGATATTTCTCATACATGTATGTACCATAAAGTGTAATGCCAAATTAATGTTCTCCTTTAAATTCCCTATCTTCATGTCTATTCAATTTTTCTCCAAATCAAACACCATCTCCTTTAGGAAGTTCTCCAAAACTCCATCAGCCTTCAAGAACTGACCTCTCCTCTCTGAATCTGGCAATACTTTGTCATCATATCACCAGTGTTTTGCCAATTTGGTGCTATTTGCCTGGTCCCTTGCATGATCTCTGGCACATAACAGAAGTTCAATAGTTCAATATGAACTATTGAATAAATGAATGAAGATTTTGTAACAAACATGGTGTGTGTTTGTGTGTGTGTTTGGTAAAGGGGAAGGAAAGGATCCAACCCAAACCCTACCCTTAACTAACCAGTAAAGGCAGGCAAAGTCTCAGGATCACTTGAGGCATTCCTTAAATGAAGACTAGACTGCCATAATGGGCTTCCCAGGCAGTACGATTAAAAAAAAAAAAAATCTGCCTGCTAATGCAGGAAACTTAAGAGGCATGGGTTCGATCCCTGGGTCAGGAAGATGCCCTGGAGTAGGAAATGGCAATCTGTTCCAGTATTCTTGCCTAGAAAATCCCATGGACAGAGGAGTCCGTTGGGTCACAAAGAGTTGAACAAGGCTGTATATTGTCATCCTATTTATCTAACTTATATGCAGAGTGTTTGCATGCATGATAAGTCGCTTCACTCGTGTCTGATTCTTTGTGATCCCATGGAGTATAGTCAGCCAGGCTCCTCTGTTTATGGGATTCTCCAGGCAAGAATACTGGAGTGGGTTGCCATTTCCTCCCCTCCGGGGATCTTCCTGATCTAGTGATCAAATCCCAGACTCTTACATCCCCTGCATTGGCAGGCAGGTTCTTTACCACTAGCACCACCTAGGAAGCCCTATATACAGAGTACATCATGTGAAATGCCAGGCTGGATGAATCACAAGCTGAAATCAAGATTGCCAGGAGAAATATCAACAACCTCAGATTTGATTTGAGGTCTAATGGCAGAAAATTAAAAGGAGGGTGAAAGAAGAGAGTGAAAAAGTTGGTTTAAAACTCAACATTCAAAAAACAAAGATCCTGACATCCAGTCCCATCACTTCATGGTAAATAGAAGGGGGAAAAGTGGAAGCAGTGACACATTTTCTTTTCTTGGGCTCCAAAATCACTGCAGATGGTGACTGCAGCCATGAAATTAAAGCATTCTTGTTCCTTGGAAGGAAAGCTGTGGCAAACCTAGACAATGTATTACAAAGTAGAGACATCACTTTGCTGATAAAGGTCCATATAGTCAAAGCTATGGTTTTTCCAGTAGTCATGTATGGGTGTGAGAGTCGGACAGTAAAAAAGGCTGAGCACTGAAGAATTGATGCTTTTGAACTGTGGTGTTGGAGAAGACTCTTGAGAGTCCCTTGGACTGCAAGGAGATGCAACACATCCATCCTAAAGGAGATCAGTCCTGTGTGTTCATTGGAAGGACTGATGTTGAAGCTGAAACTCTAATACTTTGGCCACCTCATGCAAAGAGTTGACTCATTGGAAAAGACTCTTATGCTGGGAAGGACTGGGGGCAGGAGAAGGGGACGACAGAGGATGAGATGGCTGGATGGCATCAGCGACTCAATGGACATGGGTTTGGGTAGACTCCAGGAGTTGGTGATGGACAGGGAGGCCTGGCATGCTGCAGTTCATGGGGTCACAAAGAGTCAGACATGACTGAGTGACTGAACTGAACTGAAAAGAAGAGGGCAGTGGAGGATGAGATGGTTAGATAGCATCACCGATTCAATGGATGTGAATTTGAGCAAATTCCAGGAGATGGTGAAGGACGGGCAAGCCTAGCGTGCTGCAGTCCATGGTGGCACAAAGAGTCAGGCATGGCTTAGCAACCGAATAGTAGCAGACTGCCATAGTCACAAATGGTCTTTCTAAGGGCCATAAAACCATGTTATTTCTTGCACACACCTTACAAAATTTGTTCTGTCTTTGCAATTCTGTTTGTTTCTTATTGTCATCATTCCTGAAAATATGACAATGGCAGAGGGGCTCATGAATGAGCTGGTCCACTCTGTTGACCCCTCAACAGGAAGCTCTAGTACACCAGGTAGTACAGGGGATAAAAGCAAGCAGAAGGCTACTCGCAGAGGCCAACCATTGTGGGCGTGCTGGTACATACATACGTGTATGAGCTCATTCATATTAAAAAATGAGAACTCCTTTATTTCCTAAAGAGTTTCCATTTAACCACTAATAATTTGTCCATTCACAAGTGTTTGTTGAACACTTATCATATACCTGGCACTAAACCAGAGACTGGATGTATAAAGTACATCTACTCCCACATCACTAATGTTTCAAGGATCCTTCAAAATTTCTGGTCCACTGATCACAGCCTATCTTTTCAGCGGTGTTATATATTCTTCAGTGTTATTATAAAGTAATTATTACTGTTATAGATGGTAATGAAAAAATATAGACAGATGCTCTGTTTACACTTGAGCTAATCCCCCTGAATTACTGTTGGACATTCTCAGTTGCTTAGTGGAGGAAAGGCAGCAGTAAAAGTCATGTCCCCATTTTGCTCCTCAGTTTCCTTATCTGCAACACTATAGTACCCTAAGCAACCAGCAAAGCCATTGCTCTTGGCAGTAGTGTGCTAAACTCTGCCCCAGGCAAGTTTTTTGCTGGTCCATTCTCCCCGTCTCCAGCCCCTACACTACCCTCAGGAGCCTCCCTCTAGTCCGCATGACACACTCACATCAAGGGAAATAAAGAAATCACTGTGCTTGGTACTTCTCCCCACTGAACGCTTCATTATAACCCAACAGGAAAGAAGTTTAAACTGAACAAATGCTCACTTTCCTTTTTCTCCCCACCCCCCATCAGTCTCTGTCTGCTTGATGGAGGAAATATGGCTGTTAATAGCCTACAGTGGAGCAAACATTTGCATAACTGTTACCTCAGAGCCCATAACTCTGAGCTAATTGGCTGATGGTGATTAAAATGATTAAGTGATTGTAATTTATATGATTAACCAATTAGACCCTTCTCCAGTGATTGGCTCAGGGTAGGCCTCAAGATGTGCACTTGTCTCCCAGCATGAAGGCCCAACTGAATAGTGTTAAATGTTCTTTCAGATGCTGAGTTGTTCCTCTGACCAGTGGGGAAGATGTTTTACACCCAGTAGTTTTATGTTATCACATTAAATGGGTGGTACCAAAAACTTCAATAAGTGCCTGCATGCTCAGTCATGTCTGACTCTTTGTGATCACTTGGATTATAGCCTTCCAAGTTCCTCTGTCCATGGGATACCACAGACAGGAATACTGAAGTGGGTTGCCATTTCCTCCTCCAGGATCTTCCTGATCCAGGGATTGAACCCATGCCTCCTACATCTCCTGCATTGGCAGGCAGGTTCCTTACCACTAGCACCACCTGGGAAGCCCCACAAAATTCAATGCCTGGCATAAAAGAAATGGAGGCAGGGTAACGACGCTTTAAGATGGAGACACAAGGTAGGTGTGCAGTTCCCCAGAAACATGATTGTTATTTGCAAGTAGCCCATGTTCCCCTAAAATGATAGGCAAGGTTAAGACCTAGAACTTGGGATCCGTGTCAGCTGGCTTTAGCCCTGGCTCAGCTGCTCACTGGCTATGCTGTGTGATCGAAGTACTTAACCTTTCTAAGTTATTCTATATTATTTCTAAATAATATTCCTACTTGCCTGGTAAGGTTGGGCTTCCCTGGTAGCTCAGCTGGTAAAGTATCCTGGGTTTGATCTCTTGATTGGGGAGATCCCCTAGAGGAGGGCATGGCAACCCACTCCAGTATTCATTCTTGCCTGGGGAATCCCCATGGACAGAGGAACTTGGCAGGCTGTAGTCCTTGGGACTGCAAAGAGTCAGACACGACCGAGCAACTAAGCACAGCACAGCACCTCATTAGGTTAGTATGAAGATCAAATTAGGTTTTGCATCCTACACTCCCAATAAATTCTAGCTGCCACTGTTACTGCTATTTTTGTCATGATTTTATTATGACTTCATTGGAATGTAAGCTCCAAAGACATCTTCACTTTTCTCTTCCTGGTGTTCAGCATGGTGCCTGGCACATAACAGGTACTAAAAATGTCTGTCAATGATCGAAATTAAAACAGAGCTCTAAATTCATGCCAGGCACTTTTCTAAGTGTTTCACCTTCGCTAATAAGAGTGACCCTTGTAACCACTTGGAGAGGTAGGTACTATTATTATAATATCTTCTGCACTTTCAGAGGTGATAAAGCTCAGGGAGGGAAGTATGATAACTTGCTCAAGTTCTTGCTGCTACTGAGAGGTGGATTTGAGAGTGAGGCCTACATTGGGCACCTCTGTAACTAATAAGTAGAAGGATATTTAGACATTTCCCCTATTCAGTATGAAATGTCACTGCCAAATGGGACTAAGAAAACAACATGGTTCTTTCTATTTGCTGGGGGAAAAAAGTGGTTAATTTACCTGATAACATATTTCAGGGACTTGGCAAATTTGGCAAATATGATAACCAAGAAAAAACTTGAGTTCTCAGAACCAGGTAGGCACAAACCAGAAATCCAATGTATTCTTTGTTAATCTTTTAGGTAAACTGTTCACTGTGATTCACTATGGCCACCTCAACCCCCTTTCCCCATCTGCCGTCTTTCTACCTTCTTTCTTCTTTATTCTCTCTGTTCCCCCTTACTGCATGCCTGCTAAGTTGCTTGAGCCGTGTCTGACTCTTTGAGACCCTATGGACTGTAGCCCGCCAGGCTCCTCTGTCCATGGGATTCTCCAGGCAAGAATACTGGAGTGGGTTACCATTTCCTTCTCCAGCGGATCCTTCCTGTTCCAGGGATTGAACTCACTCTCCTATGTCTCCTGCACTGGCAGGAGGGTTCTTTTACCACTAGCACCACTGGGGTTTTCCCAAGCTTTTAGACTCAACTGGTGACAGACCTCTGAATTTTGGATTTCAGGCCACAATTGTTAGAAAGTGGAAGGAGAGGCAGATAACTGGTGTCCCTATTCTGGCAGCAGTGGCCACTATTCCAAAGGCAGCTACCTTAGGTGTCTTTCTCCTGGGACTCTTCTGGTTATTAAATGTCAGTATAACAAAGACAGCAAAGGTTTCACTTCCACTTAAAGAATAGCATTCAGTGGTGCCGTAGCTTCTACCAGGGATGAGGATTATTGTACCATGGCTCCTGCTGTTACTGCAATAAACATGGGTAAGAGAAGAGCTGGAATTTCCTTACTGAACCCAACACATTATTGGTTCCTCAGCCACCTGATTCAGTCTATGTTCTTTTTCTGACTTTTCCTCTCCTCTTCTTTTTTATTCCCTTTCCTCCTAGCTCAGGACTTTATCTTTTCTCCCCTCTATCTCTTCCTCCCTCCTTCCTCACCTCTAATTTCTTAAATAATGAATGTTTGGTATTTTCATGGGACAAACTATGGTTCATCTTGATGTACTTGGCCATTCAGTAGAAATTGGTTCATATGTGTTTTCTTTAATAGCTCTATGATATGGAAGTTTGAATTTTTATTGTTAACCTGATACTGAAATTAACTCCACTTTCTTGATGTTACATTGGTGTAACTTTGCTAAGTTCTTATTTAAAAAATAACTAATACATTTTCATATTAGAAATTTTACAGAGTATAGAAAAGGTAAAGAAGAAAATAAAAATCACTTCGGCATGTCTCCTAATGTTTTTCTTTCCATTAAATCCTTCTCTGTTACAAAAAATAGAAAGATATTTTTAAATCTGAAAGACTATGTTCCATGTGTACGTGTGTGCCTAAAAGAAGGGATGGGTTTTGGATAAAGCCCTTTGTGGTTCACTCAGCTTGAAAAAATATATCAAGATATTTGACAAGTTCAAATTATGCCTGGGTCCCCATAGCACTAGCCTCTGGATCCTTGATCTTTCCCAGGGTTGAGGGAAACCAGTCTCTGGTTATTGCACTGGAGAGAGAGACAGCCAAGTTCTGGACTTGGCAGGTCAAAGCTATTCAATTCGTCTCTAAATCTTTACAAATCCAAGAATTTCCCTGAAGTCATCATTCACTCTGAATTTGTCTGTTGCTTTTTGTAAAGGAGAGGAAAGAACCTCACTTTGGTTAAACATCGGCTTCTATGAAACCAAGCGTTGAAAGGGGGCAGAGTCCATAATTGATTTTCTGACAGGTTATAAAATATTAAAAGATGGGAAAGTTTTAAAACTAATTTTTAGGTATCCGTCTGAAGCCATGTCCAGTTGGCCTGCAGGATCAATGAAACAACATTACATAGAAATGCTGAACTCATACTCTCCTGGCTAATCTATATTTCAAAGATGAGATTGAGCTTTTAAATGACCTGCTCATAGAGTGAGCTGATTCCAGTTTAAACCTCCCATTTGGAACCTGGGTTGCAAAGATTAACTATTTCAAGGAAATGAAAGTCAACACATCCCTGAAGTCTTGGCAGATGGGAAGATGGGAGAGAATAGGACAAACCAAGTAAATAGGTCCAGTAAAACCCACAGGGTCTTTTGTCAATTTAACATCACTCCTTGGAATGATCTTTGACTTTTTATTTTACATATTCTGGTTTAGGGAAGTGTGCATGGGAGTCAACCTTTATATTTCCTGGTAATTCCTCCCAGGTAGCATCATGGAAATTTGTCTACCTTTATTTGCAAATGAGGTATATCCTAGGAAGGATGGAGGTGTTTTTCAGTTCCTTTAGCTCCATCACCAACAGCAAGTTTTGAGGTTCAGGAACAAGATGTGGAAGCCCTGGCACCATGACCATACGTCATGTATTTAGTTTTTTTTTTTTTTCCAGATCCTTATTTAGAATGTAGGGCTTCCCTGATAGCTCAGTTGGTAAAGAATCCTCCTGCAATGCAGGAGACCTGAGTTTGATCCCTGGGTTAGGAAGATCCCCAGGAGAAGGGAAATATGTTTAGGATGTAAGCCGAGCAAAGGCAGAGCTTTTTGCTAGATTTGTTTATAGCACAAACCTTAGGGTCTTGAAGGGTGCCTGGCAGAGCAGGTGCTCAATAAACATTTGTTGGATGGCTAGATAAAGGTGGCCAGATGGGCAAACAGACAGATGAGCTGATACCTAACACAGTAATAGAAGTGTGATCAAGGTGCTATGGGAATGTAGTTCCAGAGCCATTTGTTTTGATAGGCTCCAGGGGACGTCAGAGTTGGGAAGACAGACAGCCCTAGGCACTGAACTAACTGCATTTGGTTTTGATCACCTAATTTGTTGCAATTACATGCGTGCCTACAGAAGTCACTATTAAATCAAGAGATAGTATAGGTAAACTGGCCACTGTTGTGCCTGTCACAGGGTGTTGTGTTGTTGTGCTCAGCTCTTTTGTAACACTATGGACTGTAGCCTGCCAAGCTCCTCTGCCCAAGGAATTTTCTAGTCAAGAATACTGGAGTGTGTTGCCATTTCCTACTCCAAGGGCTCTTCCTGACCAAAGGATTGAATCCATCTCTCACATCGCCTGTACTGGCAGGCAGATTATGGACCACTGTGCCATCTAGGAAGCCATCACTGGGTGACATTTCATACACATCACTCCTGTTCCTTCCTTTAAGAACTTATCCTGATAGCTCCTCCTGATTCCAATCCTAGTTTTTCCAAGAAGCACTTCCTCAGGTGTCTACTCAAGCATCCCTTCTCAGTGTGGTCTTTTCTGGCTGGCTGTCTAAGATTGCAGCCCTCCCCTCACACTTCCTAGCCTTGTCTACATCGTTTCTGCAACTGATATATTTTATGTGTTTATTGTGCATCTCTCTGTACTAGGATATAAGCCCAATCATGGTAAAGATCTTTGTCATGTTATTTCAGTGTCCTCAGAACCTAAAACACAGTCTGGCAGATAGATTATGCTCAGTAAATGTTTGTTGAATGAACAAATGAAACAAATCCCAGTTCCGCGTAGCCAGAGAAAGTTGCTATGATATGCTACAGGAGAGTTTGCATTTTTCTGTTTTCCTATGATCGATATACAATGAATGTTTTGTGAGTAAGCAGAAGGTAAAACAATTCCATGAACCATGGAGGCCAAATTTTCTTTTGAAAGGAGGTAAGGTGTAATGGCCCCTATGGCTCCACATTCTTCTAAATGTGCAGGAAAGATGCTCAAGGCTGATTTCCATCATGCTCCTTTCTCTTTCAGCTGATCCCTCTGCAGGGAGGCTGGCAGTTGGGCCCGATCAGCACTGCTAGCCTCATAATCAGATTTTAATGACTGTCTGCTTCCCTTCCTACATGTTTATAGTCCTCAGCACTCTGATTAAGTTTTTGGTCCCGCAAGATAGTTAAAAGCCCACAATTTGCACTGGGTGTTTTATTTTTTCTAAGTTAAGCAAGTGGGTAAATGTCTCTTTGATCTTCCTACTGTGGATGAGAGCTGTTTGTGTTTTTAAGGCCTTCAACAGTTATGTGAAATGGACACAGGACTGGGTTTGAGGTTGACCTTCTGGGTGGTTTAAAAGTCCCTCCAAGGTTTTTATTCTTTCTCCTATCTCCCCCACACCCCAAGTCCAGGAGGAACAGAGGAAAAGAAAGCAGCAAAAGCCTCTGGCAAGAAAAAGGAACTGATGGTAGGGGCCAGTGCAGAGTTGGCTTTCAGAGCTGGTGTTCCGGGAGGTCAGAAGCATTTCTCTCTGTACAGTTTCCCTCACCTTTGTTTGTGTGGGTGACTAGTGGCAGGGAAGCACAGAGATTAACTTGTTATCCCCACACAGGTTGGTCAGTAGCTCCACAGGAAGGCCAATAAGGAGGAGACAGTCCCAGTCATCTGCTGAGCTCTGTTTGCAGCAGAAAGGAGTAACGAGTAGAACTCTTGCTATTGCACTTATTCCAGCAATTATGTGTGCAAGAAGGATGAGGAGTTGTGGGCCTAAGAGGGAAGGGAGGGGGCCATGGAAATCACACACAGTGTTTCCGGGGCTCCTCAGCTGAGTCAGGACTGAAATATGAATGTCATGCAGGTTAGTGACTTCCTTGTGGCATGTACGCATTATCCCACCCATGCCACAATTAAGTCACATGCAGTAGCACTTCATTATTTTAATTAAGCTTATTGCAAGAGTAATCATCATTGCCGTCAGTATCAATCATCAGTAATTTTTCCGATTATGGCCATAAGTGGTGACAGGCCATATTGACAGTAAATGATAATACCTCTGGCTTGAACTGACACTTCATTGGACTTTGCAAGGTTGCTCTGAACACTCCTGGGCTTGCTATGTAAAGAACTATTTATCTATGACAAAAGCTGGATCTATCCGATATTTGTTTTTGCTTCCCAAATGGATAAGTTCATAATATTTGCAAAATTCATCCTTTAGTAGATGACAGCCATGGAGTCCAAAACACATTTAGAAAGAAGTTATATGCTCTGAGCTCAGGGCTGCAGCATCACAGCCGTTCCCCAACCTGTCCTAAATGTGTATTAGTTGAGTTATAGCTCTTTCCTCCAAATGGACATGGGAAATGAAGTTGTTTCGATTGCAAAATGGCTCTTGGCGGTCTCCAATTTCTAAGTGGAAGCAGGGGAAAGAAATCTGAGGGAAAACAGCTCTACTTCCCTTTATAACTGGCCCTTTCTGGCATCCGACATGATTGAAATTCTTCAACATTTAAATAAGGTTTCTCCTAAATAACAATAACCTAGTTGCTTATTATTCTTGTAACTGCATTTCCATGGTTTAAAGTACTCCCTGGTCTCAACCATTTGTGCTACAAATAATTTTAATTGAGCCGAGAAACCCTTGACATTTTAGAAATTACCTTCTATTTATAAGACTTTAAGAAGAAAACCTTCCTGGCAATCCTGACCTCTGTGCGATTTGGCCTTTTTTCCCCCCTACTTTGAGGTTTTTTTTTTTTTTCATTGAATCAAATTACTTTCATTTCTAATTTAATTTTTGCAGTAGCAAATAAAATGCCAATTTGATATGTTCGTAAAATCCCACACAGGCTATGAAATACTCAGTCTCCTTTGACTCACACATATCAGGAAGCTGCTCATCTCAAGTCCATTCCATTAAGGCTGATGAAATGGGTTCTGGGAAGGTTACTAATGACGAAGGCTTAAAAATAGAGGCTCTACTGGGTCCTAAAATATCCTTCGGGGTTTCTGGAAGTCTTTTGAATAGTGAAATTTTTAATTTTTGTTATTTATTTTCCCCAAATATCATGGATGGTTCTAGTGTAGACCTTGTTAAAGCACATTACATTTTGATACAAATAAAAAATACAATGCCTTTCTACAGTGTTTTCACATTCATTGTCCTTCTTGCTCTTCAAAGGAATCTGTTCTTTCATTCAGTAAATATTTATAGATCACTTACTATTTTCCAGGCACTATTCTAGGCACTCCAGACATAGTAGTAGGCAAAATAGCTTGTGGAACTTACATTTTAGTAGGAGACAAGGTGTGTGTGTGTGTGTGTGTTAGTCGCTCAGTAATGTCTAACTCTTTGCAAACCCATGGATCCCACAGCCATTTCCTCCTTGATCTTCCTGACCCAGGGATCGAACCCAGGTCTCCTGCATTACAGGCAGATTCTTTACCATCTGAGTCAACAGGGAAGCCCTTAAAACAAAATAGAAGCAAGCAAAGTATGTTGGCCACTTGATGTGAAGAACTGACTCATTGGAAAAGCCCTGGATGCTGGAAAAGATTGAAGGCAAAAGGAGAAGAGGGCGGCAGAGGATGAGACGGTTAGATGGCATTATCGATTCAATGGACATGAATTTGATACCTGGAGGAGGCAAGGACAAGAGCAACCTTTCAGGTAGAGAGGACTGAAAGTACAAAGACTCCAAGGCAGGAACAGAAAGGAGATCATTGGATGTAGAGCGAAGTGAGCAATGGGCTGGTGGTAAGAAATGAAATCAGAGTGGAAGCCAGAATCCCATCCTGTAGGACCTTAAAGGTCCCAGTGTGAAGACTTGGCTTTACCCTCAGACGGGCACACTGGAGGGCTTTGAGCAGAAGAATGACACAGTCTGACTTGTGCTTGAAAGGACCAGTCTTCAGCAGTGTAACAATAGGCCGGGACGAGGGCGATGGCAGAAGGAGGGAGGTAAGTTAGGAGACCACTGCATTTACCAAGGAAAAGATGACAGCGGCTCAAACCTGCGTGGTGGCGAGGGAAGTGCTGAGAAACAATCGATTTCTGGATATTGAAATTAATTAAGGGAAATGTTACTTAGTCCTATTTTAAAGCAAGAAAACTAGGTCGCAGGTTAACTGACTTTCTCAAGAATACACAGCAAGGATGTGACAAAATTGGGCTTGTGGGTGGGAGACCCAGACCTGTGGGTAGGAGTCCCTCAGTCCACTCCTGCACCTGAATACACCCTAAATATCCATCTTGGAACTTCTGCCTCAGGGCCATGGTCATGCTCTCATTACCCTAATGAATAAGGAATCAGGAAGAGCAAGAGACTTCCAGTTCCCTGTGTACCTGGGTGGCCAGTGCTACCTGACAAGTAGCAGGTTGGAGCCTAATGAATGGCTGAGAGAAAGGAGCAGGAGTGCTTGCTTCTAGGGAAAAAAAGGTGCTCATCTGCTATCCAGTTGCTCAGATGTTTCAGCCTCTTGTTTCAAGCAGACCCCAGTACCATAGGCCACATTTCTATAAACAAACAATTCTACTACTGCTTTGGGGCCCCATGGATATTTAAAAAACAGACTGGGGTGAGATTCATATAACATAAAATGAACCATTTTCATTTTTAAGTGAACCATTCAATTGCATTTAGTACATTCAAATGTTGTACAACCATCACCACCATCTAGTTCCCAAACATTTCATCACCCTGAAAAGAAACACCATTAAGTAGTTACTTCCCATTCTCCTCTTGCACCAGGCTTTGGTAACCACAAATCTACTGTCTCTATGAATGTACCCATTCTAGGTATCTCCTATAAATAGAATCATACAATATGTGGCCCTTTTGTGTCTGATTTCTTTCATTTAGCCCAATGTTTTCTGAGGTGCATCCATGTGAGAGCATGTATCAGTACGTCATTCCTTTCTTTGGCTGACTAATTTTCTCCTGTGGGCTTCCCAGGTGGGGCAGTGGTAAAGAATCTGCTGGCTAATGCAGGAGTTGCAGGAGACATGAGTTCAATGCCTGGGAAAGGAAAATCCCACGGAGGAGGAAATGGCAACCCACTTCAGTATTCTTGCCAGAAAACTCCCATGGATAGAGGAGTCTGGTGGATTACAGTCCATGGGGTCGCAAAGAGTGGGACACAACTGAGCAACTGAACACACACACACACACACCATATGTTTATCCATTCATTCATTTAGTGGACATTTGAATTGTTTCCCCCTCTTGGTTATCATGAATAGCTCTGCTATAAACATGTGTATATGTGTGTTGGTTTGAGTACCTGTTTCAGTTCTTTGGGCAGTATTCCTAGGAGTGGGATTGGTGGGTCATATGGTAACTCTGTGCTTAACTTTTAAAGAAAAACCAAACTTTTCCACAGCAACTGAATCATTTTCATTCTCATCACCAATGTGCGAGGATTCCATTTTCTCCACATCCTAACCAACACTTGCTAATTTTCCTTTTTTAAAAAAAAAAAGTTAATAGCTATTCTAGTGGACATGAAATGGCATCTCATTGTTGTTTTGGTTTGTATTTCCATATGGCTAATGCTGTTGATCATCTTTTCATGTGCTTGAAGCAAATATACAAATGCTCATTTAAGTTCCTTGCTCTTTTTAATTGAGTTATTTATTTTTTGTTGTTGAGTTGTAAGAAGTCCATCCTAAAGGAGATCAGTCCTGGGTGTTAGTTGGAAGGACTGATGTTGAAGCTGAAACTCCAATACTTTGGCCACCTCATGCAAAGAGTTGACTCATTGGAAAAGACCCTGATGCTGGAAAGGATTGGGGGCAGGAGGAGAAGGGGATGACAGGATGAGATGGCTGGATGGCATCACCAACTCAATGTACATGGGTTTGGGTAGATTCCGGGAGTTGGTGATGGACAGGGAGGCCTGGCTTGCTGCAGTTCATGGGGTCGCAAAGAGTCGGACATGACTGAGCGACTGAACTGAACTGAACTGTAAGAATTCTTTATATATTTGGATACTAGACTTTTATCAGAAAAATGATAATTTCTCCCTTTCTGTAGATTGTCTTTTCACTTTCTTGATGATGTCCTTTGATGCACAATAGCTTTTAATTTTGATGAATCCCAACTTACCTATTTGTTGTTGTTGTTCAGGCTCAGTTCATCTGTTTTTTCCCCAAACTTTAAACATTTTATTTTGTATTGGGGTATAGCTGATTAACAATGTTGTAGTAGTTTCAGGTGAACAGAGAAGGGACTTAGCTATATATATAAATGTATCATTTCACCTGGTTTGTTTAAATCAATGTTGATGGAACAACAACACTTTTAACAATAATAGTGAACACTAACACAGAAGGAGGAAGTCATAGAAAAGCATCTATGAGTTTTTTCTAATTTAGATCAGAATCTGGGACAGACATGGAATGTGCCAAACTCAAAAAATCTGAAGCTGTAGACCTCAAAGTATTCCTCTTTAAAACATGTTATGAGGTATGTCAAGCTGCCATCACAGAAGACCTACAAACATAATAGCTTAGACCAGAAAGAAATTCATTTTTTTTCTGTCTTATGACAAAGATAGGATGGCTCAACAGGGTCAGGGTCCCAAGCTGCTTCTAATGTCCTGTTTGCCATCCTAACACATGCCCTCCATCTTGTGGTCTGAGATGTTTGTCTCAAGCTACATTAGCATTCCAAGCAGCAGGAAGGGGAAGAGGAAAGAGGTTATGTTCCTTCCCTTTAAGGGTTAAGTCCCAGAGTTTGCACACATCACTTCTGCTCACTCCCATTGCCCAGAACTTAGTCACATGACCCCCCAAGGAAGGTTGGGAAGTGTGATCTTTAATTCAGCAGCCATGTGCCCAGATAAAAACTCTGAAATTATAGAGGAAAATACATATAGGGGGACAAAAATTCAATCTTGGACATAGAACCTCAACTTTATTAACATTCAGAGTTGCAATCTAAGTTGTGTTGCTAAAATTAGGAGGAACTAATTTTACTCAGATAAATCATTAGGGAAAGGATTCCAATAGGTGTAAGGAAAAGGGAGAAGAAAATGATGAGCTGTCTGAAAGAGCACATAGATGATGAAACAGTGGAGGGGAGCCATGGGTTTGTATCAGTGTCCCTTTACTGTGGAAGATTTTATGGGCAGAGATTTCTATCTGGAAGACAAACCGATCACAAAAAAAAAAAAAACCCAAACAAATGTTGCTTTAGTGCTTTAGCACAATTAAGTGCTTTCACAAACTTTTTTTCATTGAGTTGTTGTAACAACCTTATATACCATATATGGCAGATAATGCTCCTGCATCTCACCTCTACAACCAAAGGGAATCTCTGAAGTTAGGAAGCTTCTAGCTATTTGGTGGCAGAGGCAGGATTCAAATTCACCTGCTCCTGACCCTATCTTATATTCATTTGCTGCAGAACTTTCCCGTGGTGCTTTACTTCAACCATTCACACAGACGTAGCTCAGGAGCAAGACCACCTGAGGTCCGAAGCCCAACATATCTTCCAGGAGGGTCTAGTAGTCCTACCCACAGGCCTTTCATCTTTCCAGACCTGCTGTTAAACTCAGTAGAGTCTTGGAAGTTCCCTGGAGTGTCAGTTTCACTCGTCTGCCTCTCTGGCCCACTGCACCTGCTATGAGCAATGAGATAAGCGGCCAGGGAAAGAGAGAGGCTGGAGGCTGGGGTGAGCAGTGTTGGCAAATATACTGCGGGGAACCCAGAACCCTCTTGAGCAAAAGGGGAATTCATGACATCAAATACACTGGCCAGGGCCCCTGTCAGGGCTTGGAGTCAGAGAGGGCCACATGCACATTCTGACTATTCCCCCTCAAGCAAGTCCATTCCTCATCTCAGCAGACACCTCAGAGCCACCTTGGGCACTTTGTATTGGCTGCATAAAAAGAAAAATGCAATGATATAAAATACCTTGTCTAATTTTTTTTACTATAAGTTATTAAGGATTTTGATGATAACAGGAGATTATGACCCAAAGTCTCTTATCTGGGGGCCAATATTGCTTCTAGGAAAAGGCAAGAGATTTGAAGGCAGAAGTCTTGCTATTATGGAACATATGATCTTTGGCAAGTCATTCAAGCTCCCTGAACCTCAGTTTTCTCATCTGAGTAATGGGAGCTAATAGTCATCACAAGAGTGGTAACACACATCTCTGGGGAAGTTCAAAGGTCAAATAAGATAACACGTGGGGAATTGCTTTATAAACTTTTGTAAATATTTGTAAGTGATATTAACTATTATTATAGCATAAAGTTGGCCTTTAAATATTGCACCAACACTAAGTTAAGAGGGATTATAAATGAGAGAGAAGTTCAAGGACAGCCATAAGGTTATTGACTCGGCTTTGGTCCTAGTTTGCTGACACATCTTTCTTCTTGAGGGGTCCAATGTCAGTCCTGGGTGAGAAATCATTAGGATTATAGACAATGACTCATAACCTCACCTCCTTATATTTCTACAAACACAAAGTTTTTCAAAGTATTTTATTCGACTTTTCACAAAAACATCATTCCTGTTTAGTGTTGGGAAAAGTTTGTCTTTTTTTTTTAACAGTAATAGAAGCTTATTTGTTCATTCTCAGGCAAATAGACTTGGAGCTCCTGGTAATTTCAAGATATGAACATTTTTAAAGGGACAAAAATATAGAGCATGGGAAAACCAGCTATTGTACAAATCACAGCAATTTAAAAAATGATTTTTCCCATCTAGGGATTTCTGTTACATGGTTCTCTTTTACATTATTTTTAGTATATGTTTTTAAACTATTTTTCTCAGCAATTTTGAATCAGATTGAGGTCTAGTTCTACACTTATTTTAAGCAGTTCTGAAAATGAGGCATCCAACAAGATATTTGAAGAAGGGGATGAATATAGGCCAAACTCTTAATAGCCATTACCTTTGAAGGGGTTTGAAGCAGACTTTAGGAGAGCTCTATTGCTTCTTGACCCTGTTACAATGAGCAATTACAAATAATGTACATTTGTAAAAATAACAAAAATAGAAATAAATTGTGTCAGAAAAGAAATGTCTAGACGAGTCCTCATATTATCTGGCAAAAATACCATCGACATGGAATCCCCTTTTATCTCCCTAACTCTTCTCCATGCCTTTGCTCTCCTCCCCCACAACACAGTAACTTGGCAAATCATTGACAATTATTGGAAAATTTGAGGAAGAAGGCAAATCCAGTTTTGGTGTAGGTAGCTATATTGATGAATCTGAAACCAAAGTCCACTAGACTACAAACCCTTGAAGTACAGGGGCTTTTTTGTTTCATTCTTTAAATCATTCATTCATTCCATCCCATAAATGTTTATTGAGTGCTAGGTACTATTCTATGCACACAAATAAAAAAAACAGATAACAAAACAGATATAAATCTCTGCCTTCATTGAACTTATTTTCTAATATTGATACATATAGTTTTAAAATTTTGTTGAATAAGTGAATTTGTTAATAAAAAATTAGATTGAACATTTACTGTGATCTAGGAACTATTTTGAGCTTTGAAGTTACAGCAGTGAACCTAACAAAGCTTACATCCTACATGAGGGAAAGACTGTGGGGCAATATCTTAGTTTTCCATTGCTACCTTAACAAATTACCACAAATGAAGGGGCCCTAACAATACAAATTTATTATCCTAGGGTTCTGGAGATCAGGAGTAAGAGATGGGTCTCACTGGGCTAAAACCAAGGTGTTTGTAGAATCTTGTTTCTTCTAGAGGCTCTGGGATAGAATCTGTTCCCCTGCCTTTTCCATCTTCTGGAGGCTGCTCACATTCCCTGCCTTATGCCTCTTTCCTCTCTCTTCTTAAAGCCAGCAACACTAGGCTGAGTCCATCTCACATGAACAACTCTCTGCTTCTCCCTTTCAGGCCTCTCTCTTCTACTTTTAAAGATACTTATAATTCCACTGAGGCCTGCCTGGATAACCCAGGATAATCTCCCCACCCTAAAGTCCGCTGATTAGCAACCATAATTCCCTTTGCCACACAGCCTAACATAGTCCCAGGTTCTAGGGGTTAGGACATCTTAAGGAGCCACTGTTCTACCTACCACAAGCACGCCAGGAAAGAAGGAGCTAGTTTTCTTCCTCAGCTCTTATTCCCAATTTCTAGCATGGTGTTGAACATCTAGGAAGTACTGACTGGTTTATATATAATGCTGGGATTTCGAATTTTAAAAAAGCTACATTCTCCAGAACTCGGGAAATGTGGAATCCATATTTATTTTCAAAGCCACATCATCTTTCCCTGGCTGGCTGTCATATGGGGCAGGAAGTTCAGTAACTTCCACCAGCAAACTTAAAAATTTCCTGCAGAAAGGCCTTTAATCATCTGCTTTATGTTTTCTTAGAACTGCTTAAGTATAGGGAAGATTCCTTTTAGCAACAAGCTCTGATTTCTTATCTTCATATTCTTCCTTTTTGCATAGTAGTTTACAGTTTATAGAGCACTTTCACATACTCTCACTTGACCCTCATGAAAACTTTGTCAAGGGGAAGAGCTGTGAATACAGTTCTTCACATTTTTGCAGTTAGGAAACTGAACTTCAGGTAGGAGGCATGACTTCTCCAAGATTGTGAAGCCAGGACAAGGACCAGGTCTTTTGATACTGAAGCCTGCACCCTTCCCATCATAGCGTGTTGTCCCCAGGAGTCATTTCTCTTGTTTCAGGACGGACCAAGTTCCATCTTCACTATACAATCATCATTACCATCGCCACTATTACCTTTATCATCCTGATCATCATCACCATCCTTCTCATACCATCCTTTGCATCATCATTGCTATATATTTCCTCAAACTTATTCATCAGAAGAAATCTCCTTCATGTGTCAGTAGCCACCTTTATCTCTGTCCATGAAGGGGAACCCATGACTGAGCTTAGCAATTCAATTTTTGATTTCTGAACATGTCAGGAAATCAGTCATTCTGATCATTGTCCCTGTGAATAACCCCTTTACTCATCTTCCCTAGTGACACCCAGACTCAGTCCCTATGTGGTTGAAAAAAGTTAGTGATCCCCAGTAAAGGTCACCAATACTACCAGCATCAGTATGCCTCTCTGACATGCCTATTCCAATTATCTCTGGCTGCAAACCAAGCCACCTCAAACCTTAGTGATTTAAAACAATCATTTTACTTGCTCATGATTCTAAATCTGAACAACGTTCAGCTGAGTAGTTCTTCCTTTGGTCCTGTTGGTGGTCACTCATGTGAGAATGAAAATGAAAAAAAACAGTACCTCAGTATTATTATGAAAGGAGTTTTGACCTTACATACCATCTGGAAGGGTCCCAGGGACCACCTCCCAAAGGGTCCCTGGAACCCACTTTGAGAACCACTAGGCAACCTATCTTTGGTTCTTCATTTTCAGACTGGACTATGGCTTGTTTGGGACAAGGGACATCAGTTAACTCTAGGGAAACTCTCTGAAGTCCTGAGGGTGCTGGGGGAACTTTTCTAATTGCCAAACAGTGAGCAGGAGCAACCAGTGCCCAGCCTAACTGACATCACTAAATTCAGTTTCCAATATCCAGAGTGACTTAGCCTCCTTCATGGCACTCCTACATGCAGACTCCAGCTAAGAGAGGCATCCAAGGCAGAATTCCTGTTATCTTCTTACAAGGTTTGTAGCATTTGTTTGGAGTTGATTTTTTTCTTGTCAGAATTTAACATTTCTGCTATCCAGCCTGAGTCTTGCTTCCCTGGTAGATCTTCCATGACACTTGCCATGTTTTCAAAATATCTCTCAGCAGCATCACGCTTATATTTATTAAAGGAAGGAGGGGTTGAGCATGTAGCTCTCATTAAAACCCATGGCAGTCACACTGCTTTGAAAATTTAGTGGTTAGCTAATATAAAAGTCATAAAAGGTTTGGGATTCTGAAGACTTCCATAAACTTACAATTTTAGGTGCCCTGAGATGCAATTTCTGAGCAATTTCTTTGATCTCTGGCTGCCCTGGTAAATCATTTATTAGGGCAGCCTTTTTAAACAGAATCCTCTCAACCTCTCCCACAAGATATATAAAATTACATACTCTGCAAACAGCCATCAACTCCCTGCACTTACTGTATTCACTGATCACAAACTGATGGAGATGTGAGGAGTTTTTCAGCCAAATCTCTTTATTCTCAGAAACAGGCAAAAGAGACAATGACGATGTGCTACACGATGCCATCATAGCTGCCTGAAATTTCCAGAATGGGATACTGCCATACCACAAACATCATTCTTCAGTGGTATTTGTGTTTTAAAGACTGATACTTACAACTAATAGAGTTCTAAGCCTTTCTGGGTCAATCTCCAAGTCAGCCTGCTCATACTAGTCTTTGTATTTTCCTCCCCCTCTTTCCCTAACCAGCTTAATCTTTCTGCCTGCCTGATTTTTAGGGACTCCAAGTCCTAAAAGAGAGAGAAGGGGCCATCAGATCTCCATAACCACCCCGCCTTCACTCCTCTCTCTTCTCCCACCATCACTTTGTTGTGTGTCCATATTACTAAAAATACTAGGGAGAACACATTATCAAAATGCCCAAAGAGTTCCTAACACTTCTCTTAAGCCACAAATACAATAACGAATACTTTCTGAGTGCTACTTACTACATGCCAGGCCCTATGCGGGATGTTTTTACCGGCAATGTCCATTGTTAAATTATGATTTGCTGCTGGAAGTTGTATCTGACTTATTTCTTCGGGGAACTGATTTTAAAGGAAAAGCAAATCTCCCTGGCCTTCCCAATACTCTACTTCTACTTTAATTTAAAAAAGAAAAGAGTTCATCCCTTTGCATACACCCAGCCCTCCTCTTTGAAATGGGGACTTTCCCTGTGGTTAGCATTTCAGCACCAAGATAAATGCCCTCTGAGGCTTTCTGCTGGAGATGCAGCCAAGCTCTTCCACCTAATTGGCAGGAAAGTCAGTGAGGGCTCTGTGGAACTGCTGGGCCTAACTCATAATGGATTAGTAAACTGAGAATGAATGAGGTCACCGAATTGTCATTGATGGGCAGAAAAAGTATGTGGATCCTTTCAGGATATTGCAATGGAGCACCTTATTAAAAAAAAAATCCAGCTGTTCTTTTTCCCGAGCTTGATGAAAGACCATTTTCTGTCACTTAAATATGGCTATCATGTAAGAGTTTACATGAGACATGTATTTGGAATTTAGCTACAGGATAATTTTTATCTTTCTAGGGAATTGGTAGGCTTTCTGGGAATGAGAGAACTAAGGAAGCTCAAAGACAACTGACATTTAATCTCAATAACTATTTGTCATCATAATTTTAAGTTTCTTTCTTCTTCCTTTTCTTCCTCCTGATTTTCTGATCTTAATTTCTATTTTACTAGTGATATTGTATAGATTCATTAAGATATTTTACTTCAAATCACTTTTAGGAGCCTAAGATATAAATAAGTATTCTTGGCTAAAGTGCTGTGTTTGGTGGCTGCGCTCACTGACAGCCATGCCTGCTTCCTCTTCACTGGTTCATTCAACAGAGCTTTACAAACACAGGGGAGCAGTGCAGGGCAGTTGAAGAGGACACAGGTCCCAGAATCAGTTTCCGCCACTTATCACCTGTGACCTCCAGCAGGTCATCTCATTTCTTTGTGTCTCGGTTTCCTCATCTGCAAAATGGAACTGATTGGTGACATTCTTAAATCTTAATAGTGAAGATTAATATAATACAGAGAAAGTACTTAAAAACAACATCTAGTAGGTAATGTCTCAATAATATTAGCTTTCATGATGATCACTGTTATTTTTTATTAGCTGCTGTTATAGACTGAACTGTGTCCCTACCCAAAATTCATACATTAAAGTCCTAACCCCCAGTACCTCAGAATATTACTCTATTTTTAGAGAAGGCCTTGGAAGAGGTAATTAAGTTAAAATAAAGTCATTTGGGTGGCCCCTAATCCAATATGCTTGGTGTCCTTATAAGAAGGAGGACATTTGGACACAAACATATCCAAAGGGAAGACCATGTGAAGACATAAGAAGATGGTGGTCATCTATAAGTTGAGGAGAGAAATCTCAGAAGAAACCAACCCTGTCAACACCCTTATCAAGAGCCTCCAGAAACTTGAGAAAATTAATTTCTGTTATTTAGATCTGTTGTACATTTTATATGGCAGTCCCAGGACATTAGTATAGACATCTACTATGTGCTTGGCTGTTTCCCAGGCACTGGCCGTACAGTGGGGAAGATGACAAACAAAGGTCCAGCTTGTACGAAGGTTTTATTCTGGTGGAGATAACTAATGAACATGTAAGCAAATCCAGGAACAACATGATTTCAAGAAATAGATGTTATGAAGAAAACAGTAATGATGATATGAATATTGTGACATGGGTGTTAGTGCATCTATTCAGACTAGATGGGTCAGCCACCAGAGAGGACCTGCTCATGAACCGACAAGAGGGAGCCAGTGTAGGAATACCAGCTCCAGAGTACCCCAGGCAGAAGGAAGGTGCTTGATCTGTTGGAGGCTCGAAGAAATGGACACTGTGACTGGAGGACAAAGAAGAAGGGGAGAGGGCAGGAAAGGAGGTGAGGGAGGAGCAGGGTCAGGTCTCACAGGGCCTGCAGGCCAAAAAAAGATATTTGAAATCATACTTTAAAAGCTTAATATGCTGAAAGGAGAATGAGTGAGAGGGGACTGGAGTAGAATCTGGAAAAGCAGTCAGAAAAAATGGTACATGTAGACTGGGGGAGAGTGGTGAAGACAGAAAGAAGACGGATGGATGGATGTAATTCCTGATGTGTTTTGAAGGAAAAATTTATAGAACTTGTGAATTACATACAAGACAGAGGGCAGGTGAATATCAGAGAGATTAAAAAGGTGCTTGGTTTTTAAATTGAATAACTGCATGGGAAGTGGTAGCATTTGCTGTGGGGAAGACAGTAGAAAGGAGGGGCATAGGGAGCAGTTCAGGGGTGGAAATTAGAGCTACACCCCGACCCAACCATGGCCAAGATGCCTACTATACTTTCAGTTGGAAATGTCAAGGAGCCTGTTAACACTGGAGTTAGAGCCCCAGGAGACTGAGAGCTAGAGATACACATTTGTGTGTCAGCCATGGGAATGGATAGGATTACCTAGGAAGATGCCAGAGCCGAAAACCTAGGAGTAGGACAGAGCTCCTGCGTGCTCCAAATGAAAAGCATAAGAGCAGGAGTTTAAGAAAAAGCCACCAGAGAAGTAGGCAAAAAGCAGAAGAGTGCATATTACAGGAGTAGAGAGGAAATGAGAGGCAATATCTACACAAACTGACACTCCATTCACATGGATACGTGGTGGTAAGTATGTTGGAGAATGCATGTGTGTTCCCAGGGGACTCACACACACATGTGTGTGTGCATACATCCTGAGTGCTATCAGAGTATATAGTTACAGAATCCAATGCTTCTAGGGTTTTCAGCTCTTTTTAAAATTACATTTTACACATCAGTAAACTTGTAATGCAGGAACTGCTTTCTTAGGGTTATTTATTTCCCTGGGTTGCAGAAGGATTTGTCAGGAAATAATATGAATGTTATTTATCTGACTGTTCAGCTTTATTGACTGCCACATTTCACATCCTTCAGTTCTTTTTGGCAGAGGAGTAAATAACACTGCTATTAACCTCTAACACTGGTATAAAAATAGGCAGTTATTAAGGGGTAAATATTACTTTGACGATTATTGCCCCAGTCTGCTTTCTCTGGGAGATGTAATAAATAAGGCCTCTCTTGGGGTCCACAAAGTTCCCAATTTTGTTGAGGGAGCTGGCAGCTCTCCTAGCCACGGGCTGTGATTTGGAGCCATGTGGAACTGACAGAAAACACTCCATGAGCTATTGCTTGTTCCAGGAGGAAATCAAGGCAGCGTTAATGCAAAAGTTGAAAGTATCAAGTCAAGATTTCTACTGGGAGCAAATTAGGGAGCTCTGAGACCCCAGCCAAGAGCCCGGGGATCTGGGTTCAGGAGCAGGTGAGTCCGTGGAAGCCTGGAGTTTGTTGTTGATGAACCCAAGCTATGGCTGTGGAAGCTCAGTTCAGTTCAGTTCCTCAGTCGTGCCTGATTCTTTACGACCCCATGAACTGCAGCACGCCAGGCTTCTTTGTCCATCAACAACCCCGGAGCTTGCTCAAACTTATGTCCATTGAGTCAGTGATGCCATCCGACCATCTCATCCTCTGTTATCCCCTTCTCCTGCCTTCAATATTTCCCAGCATCAGGGTCTTTTCTAATGAGTCAGTTCTTTGCGTCAGAAGCTCAGGGCCCAGAGTTTTCCATGGTCAGTATTAATGAACAGGTTAACTAGCAGTTTAACAAGGAGTACTCTGTTTTAGAGGTAAAGAGATACAGAGTTATGGTAAAGGCAGAAAAAGAGAGAGACAGTCTAAGACTAGAAGCCAAGAGCTCAAGCCTGTAGTCTCAACACCAGCCTCCAGTTATGATTCTGGGAAAATTCTTTGCCTTTTCATCTATAGTAAACAAAGGGACTGAAATACATGGTTTTCTAAGACCCCTCTAGCCCAGAAATGCCTTGTTGAACACCCAGTTAGGCCTGACTGGGTGAGTCTACCAAGTCTGGGGAAAGTCCTAGTGAGGGTGAGCTGATTGTGGTGATGTCCACCCATAGGATTAGCAACCAGCTTGTCATTCTACAGGAGGTGTCAGTTAAGAGTGGGACCTGTATGCTCAAGCAAGCCCTAGCTGTAGCCTGAACTGAGAGCCACTCAGCTTTGCAGCTTTGCCAGAGATGCTATAACACTGGCAAACATCGTATGTCATTGTTTGCTCTCCAGGGCTAAAGTTTTTGTCTTCAGAGGCGATTTTTGATCTTGTTTTAACCTCTGATTACAAATGTGAAAACATGGGATTTTTCTTCTCCTTGAAAAGCATTTAAATCCAGACTACATGATTTAAAAAGGTTTTGTACAAAATGAGAGGCATGCATGCTTCATATTGTGCAGGAGGCTAACTGCTGAAAAGCTGCCTTGTTGTGAATGCATCCTAGAAACACAACATTTAAGAGAAATTTTGTAAAATGAAGGGTCTAGCATTAATTTAGTTTGTATGTTTGAAAAGCATAGGTTTTCACACATCAGTGGTAGAGGAGATGGTGATTTGCAATAGGTATGGTTCTACTTTCCTACATCATAAACTATGCTAAAATAATTAAACGTAGTATCATTCAAGCTACTTGCTTCAGTAAGACAAAATTTTATGGGATCTTTGCACTTCCATTCTGTTTGGAAAGCAGATGATATTCAAGAGAGTTTTACTTATGAAACAATAGAAATATGTGCAAAAGAGTGAGCCATATAATGTCACAGACCCCATAAATGTCTATAGAGGGGCTTGGAAATCTACTCATTGAATTTTCCCAGAATTTGCTTTTTTATACTACAACGTTAAGAGACACTATGCTAGTATTTCTTAATGGTTGTAAATTGCTGCAGGGAGGCATTTAAAATCATTACTAGGGTCACTCGACTGGCTAGTCTCCCCTAAGATAACTAAAAGAAATGTGCATTTGGTAAAGGACATGATAATTGTGTGTTTAATAGTAGCATAGAGTGTAAACACATATATGATACACATATAAGATGAGAATGGAGCACAAGGAGAGCAAAAATAACCTGGAAAAATGATGAGATTACAGAGAGGTTGGATGATCACAGAGGAAGGGAAAGGTGCTTCTCTAACCACAGAGTTCTTCACTGATGAGGAACCCCGCCCACCCACTGCCCTGGATCTAAGGCCACTCTAGCATGAGACAGCCAGTCTGTGGGACATCCAGAAGTCCCAACACTGACACACTGCCAGGGAGTCCGGGCCCGCCTAACCCAGCGTAGCCCATTGGTCAGAAGTCACAATAAGTGCTCCTGTTGCTATGGAGACTGTGGCTAGAGTGCTCCCTGGTATGAACTCCTCCCACAAATGGTTCATCTCCTCTCAGCACTCCTTTTTTTTACTGGACCTAGTCTGTTCTTTCTAAAAACAAAACTTGGTTTGTCCATGGTTCCTACTTGAAAATGAGCAGGGATTCAGACAGAACAGTCACAGTAGGCCATGGAGGTCCTCCTGAGAAAGAAGTCATTTTAAGGGAATGACCCTTGGAGCTGTCCAGAGTAGTTTGGGACAAGGGATTCTGAGGACAGGGTGGTGTCTTTCACTCAGAATTGTCTACCGGCTGTAGCTGTCATTGGAATCATTGTGGGTCCTTTGATTGGAGGAAAGGAGTAGGGTCCCAGTGAAAACAAAGCTAATCAAGAGAAGGGTGAAAATATTTGTGAGGCCATGTAAGACCTTCCTAAGACCACCTCCCTACCTAAGAACTATCAAGGGGCACATCTACTGGGTCTCTCTTCATGGGAGGTGGGCATGGGTGCTATATACCTATAAGAACTGGTTTAAACAAGAGCTAGTAGAATTCGAGTTGTTGTTACATAATTCCATTTGTACTCCAAGATGAGGAGATCTGGAGAAATCAAGTCCCCACTGTCAAATCAGATGCTCCCCCAGGTACTCTGGTGCACAAGATTTAGATTTAATGGCATTGTCACAGCGTGGGCCTTCGGCTGGCAGCATCACTACCGCCTGGGAACTTGGTGGAAGTACAGAATCTCAGGCCCCACTCTAGACCTAATGAGTCAGAATCTGCATTTAACAAGATCGTATGCACATTAAAATTTGAGATGCACTTCCCAAAGTAGTGGTTCTCAGTTTTGGTCACACATCAGAATTATCTAGGGAGCTTAAAAAACTACTGATGCTTGGGTCTTATTTCCAAAAGATTCTGATGGGTGTCCTGGGCTCTGAGATTTTTTTAAAAGCTCCCTATATGATTTTAAGATGCATTCAGGGAAAAGAACTAAAGGAAGAACTTTTTGAGAATTCATGCTAAAGTCCTTTTGCCAAGTAACCTATAGTGGGAGCCTCATGGCCATCTTACCTATTTTCAGTTGTTCGGTACAGTCAAATTAAGATGTTTGCATTTACAAAATGTTAGTTGTGATTTGTGATCACTATTAGAGGTACATTTTGGCTTTCACAGAAACATGATGAAAAGTCATATGCAATGACATGTTGGTAGCTTGAACCGTATTTTCACACATATATATTAACATTTCAAGTCTTTTATCTAAGTCTATGCCTTCTGTTCAGTTCAATTGCTCAGTAGTGTCTGACTCTTTGTGATGCCATGGACTGCAGCTCGCCAGGCTTCCCTGTCCATCACCAACTCCCAGAGTTTACTCAAACTCGTGCCCATTGAGTCGATGATGCCATCCAACCATCTCTTCCTCTGTCATCCCCTTCTGCTGCCTTCAATCTTTCCTAGCATCAGAGTCTTTCCCAGTGAGTTGGTTCTTCGCATCAGGTGGCCAAAGTATTGAAATTTCAGCTTCAACATCAGTCCTTTCGATGAATATTCAGGACTGATTTCCTTTAGGATGGACAGGTTGGATCTCCTTGCAGTCCAAGGGATTCTCAAGAGTCTTCTCCAACACCACAGTTCAAAACCATCATTCTTCAGCACTCAGCTCTCTTTATAGTCCAGCTCTCACATCTATACATGACTACTGGAAAAACCATAGCTTTGACTAGACAGACCTTTGTTGGTAAAGTAATGTCTCTGCTTTTTAATATGCTGTCTAGGTTGGTCATAGCTTTTCTTCCAAGGAGCAAGCATCTTTTAATTTCATGGCTGCAGCTACCATCTGCAGTGATTTTGGGGCCCAAAAAATAAAGTCTCTGTTTCCACTGTTTCCCCATCTATTTGCCATCAAGTAATGGAACTGGATACCATGATCTTAGTTTTCTGAATGTTGAGCTTTAAGCCAACTTTTTAACTCTCCTCTTTCACTTTCAACAAGAGGCTCTTTAGTTGGTCACTTTCTGCCATAAAGGTGGTGTCATCTGCATATCTGAGGCTGTTGATATTTCTCCTGGCAATCTTGATTCCAGCTTGTGCTCCATCTAGCCTGGCATTTCGCATGATGTACTCTGCATATCAGTTAAATAAGCAGGGTGGCAATATACAGCCTTGACATATTCCTTTCCTGATTTGGAACCAGTCTGTTGTTCCATGTCCAGTTCTAACTGTTGCTACTTGACCTGCATACAGGTTTCTCAGGAGGTAGATCAGGTGGTCTGGTATTCCCATCTCTTTAAGAATTTTCTGTTAGTCAATGTCATAGTGACTTAAGACACACTTGTTATTTATAGAATCTTTTTTATATATCAGGGCACCTATTCATAATGTAACAAACAGTCCTACCTAGTTTTTCTAAGGTTAAATTTTAATGTTAGGCTTCTTTGATATGAAGGGTTAACAGATACCTCATGCATATGTTACAGCTTCATATCTCATAATCTTACCTTATGGCTAAGCATGTAGTTCCCATATTTGAACCTCAGACTCAATCAGAATGAAATCTTCCTTTCTCTGCATCCCTGCCAATGTCAACCTGTTAGGACCCCTTCTTTATCCACTCTATTTCCGTCCTACTAGACTTAATGCTCCTACAGGAATAAAAAGATCTGTGATTATCTCAATAACATGTTCATACAAAGTACTCAATAAATGTCTGCTGAGCCCCTGCTGGGTGAACAGATGTGCAAATAAACAGAGCCCAAGGGGGCTGTGTGGTATAGTCAGCATCTCCACTGCTGGTCAGGGAGGCAGCAGTGCCCTAGTCAAGCACTATGACATGTTCAATAAGCCTACCTCCCTAAGCTTCCGGCTGCCTCCCACCTTCTCTCCCTGATGAATCTCTCCTCACTTGCCTGTGTATACCAGAGCTCCACATACTGCAGTGCTTGGTGGTTCACAAAGTGGCTGGTTTTTCTTTGAGTTTGTTGTGTAGAGCTGTATTGTCACCTTCTCTCCCCCTCTTTCTACAGAATAGACTCTCCCTTTGCACCTAAATATTCCATCTTTTCTCATACACCTCTAAAGAAGGCACACATGTAGAGAAGGCCCAGGTGAACTGAAATAAATACACCAGATAGAATCTGCAGTTGCAAAATCTATGTGATTAGGATGTCATCTGACTTGACCAGGCAGTATTGGGCCATTTTAGGACAATGCTGGAATCATTGTCGAAATTGTTAATTTCATTCAAATTTTACCTTGAATTGAAGTTAATACTTTGAATGTCATAAACAATACTTACTGATGGAAGGAGAGAAAGAAAGAAGGAAGAAAAGGAGGAAAGGAGGTAAAAAGAGAGGGAGGGAGGAAGGAATTCGCCCTTAATAGAAAGCATTATTACCTGGTGATATTAAGTGCTGAATTACAGGGAAAACATTAGAAAATACTCTAATGCTGAAAATTATACATAGCATGATGAGTAAAATAACTCATTTTTCTAAATAGCTGATAGAAAATAAAATATCGCCCAATAGTGTTGCTTCCCACAGTGACTCTGTTTTTTTATTGGGCTGTATAGAGGAAGATAGGAGGTGTAGGTCATCCTAACCTTCTGGCGGGACTGATGGAATTTTAAAACCAAATAAATACAACCTTCCAGTTAGGCAAATGGAAATTTGTGTTTGTGTTTTTCTTTAATGTCTCATTCTATCACTGGTCTTTTTCTTGTCAATAATGTTGACAATGTAGTTAATGAATAGATTTTTCCATTCAAAATAGCACACATTTTCCTACCTCAAGGGTAACTTTGTTTTGTGGATGATCAGATGACCCATATGCTAAACAAGGGCAAGCACCCAGTTTTTTGCTACTCTAGAGCTTTATGTTGCACAGGATGGATCAGAGGGTCAAGACTAGGAAAGCAGAAGCAACCTTAAAACAATCACTGATGAGACATTGAGAAATGAGAGAAATGCCCAAAGAAAAACTGAGAGAATCTTCTAATAGCCATATTCCTGTTAGATGAGAAACCTTATCAAGGCATCTCAAGGGGATCAGTGTGTCATGCCCCACCCTAACTCCCCCACCCCCGTGTGTGACAGAGTAGCAGGACCACAGGGAGCCCTGGATCCACAGTGGATCTGGATATAGAGGACTGGAGTAAAAGTCCCCATCCACACTCATGCCCTTCCAATCCATTTGGCATAACGTCAGTCTGATCAAATCTGAACCAATCATGTTTCCATTTAAGCCTCCTCTTGCCCTTTGGGTACCAGCCTACATGATCTGCTTCTACAGGCTCCCACCTCATTCTTGTGCCTTCTCCTTGCCTGTGTTCCTGCCTCTCAGTCCTTTTCTTGGTTATTTCAAACACACCACTGTCTCCCCTGCCTAAGGCCTTTGCTTCTCAGTTTCCTTCTGTGGACAAAGTTCTACTCTTCCCTGGTTGACTCCAATTTATTCTTCAGCTCTTTATTTAAATGTTGTTTCCTCAAGGAAACTTTTCCTAACCCTCTTATTAGGTCAGACATCCTAGTTATGTGAACATACAGCATCCTGTATTTTTCTCCTAGCATTATGTTACTTGGAATTCATGGGTTCGCTGCTGAATTCATTTCCATTTTATGTTTAATGAATATTTGATCCACCTGATTTTAAACTTCATAAGGCCAGAGCTGATCCTATTTTGTTCAATATTATAAACCTAGCATAGTACTTGCTACATAGTAGGTCCTAGTAAATATTTGTTGGTGGTGTTTAAATAAGTGGTTAAAGTGGCACTTTAACCATGAGGCTAGTCTCCCACAGAACTCTAACCCACCCAAGGCAGTTGATCCCTGTCTCCGAACATATAAATGAGGCTCTGACCATGTGGGCCAGAAGGAAAAGGCAATTATGATGGTAAGAGAAAAGCAGAGCCATTGGGATTAACAGGAGCCTTTGCACACAGCACAAGGATACAAATAGCTTTAGAATCATGGAAAATCAATGGCTTCCTAAAAAGAAATATGAAGAAGCAGAAAAGAAAAGTCAAATAGAGAACTGGTGAGGAATACAGCATCCCTACGGGAGCTGATGTAGATGAGCTGAGTAGCCCATGGTAGGGGCTACAGGTTGAGGGGAGGGAGAAAGGGACTTTGAGAAGGATAGAGTGGAGAGCTGGGAGCCTCTGACACTGGCACAGCACATCCACCCTGCTGAGTTAACTCAGGTGAAGACCATAACCCCATCTATCTAATAGAGAAAAGGGGGCCTTCTAACACCAGGAATAAAGAACTGCAAGCAGGATATGAAACGAGAAAGAAAGAAACTGAATTGTAGAGAGACACTCAACTTAAAAAGTGGAATATCATAGATGAAACTGATTTATTTGATTAAAAGGCCAGTTATGGCATAAAAGTTAAAAGTCCATTTGTTTTCCCATATAACAAAATGCGAATCACTAAATTTGCAATATGAATGCTTTACTGTACTTTAAAAATTCTGAATTCTTTAGGCTGTTCTTTTTCTGTTCCAAAAAAGCTATTTTAGAAGCTCACATTAGAATATTTTATAACTCTTTTATCCCTCCTGAACATCTGTGAACTGGAAAGAATATAGTATATTACAGAAACAATCCATTTAAAGAAAAACAATTAAAATGAAAACTACTTCCATTTCTGTAGCATAAAACTCTAATTCTCTCCCCTTTGCAATTTTATTACCACTCTGACATGATATAGTCACAGCTTCACTTATACACAATGTTAATTTCACTCATACTCTACTTAATCTTCAAAACACTGCAGAATAACATTTTTCTTTAGTAATTTATCATTTGCTATGATAAGACAATGTGTTTAGAGGGTGTTAGAGGTTTTTTTTTCAAGTTTGCATTTATCTTGATGCTGAAATGTGCTCTGAATGCTATTAAAATATATCATTTATACACTTTCACATTTAACTATATTAACTCTACCTTAACTAGACATTTATTAAGAGCAGCATATTTATTTCCCATTCAGGACTTTTTAAATCTGCGAAGTCAGCTCTATGGAAATGAGCAATTTTTGCCAGCATTATACTGTGTAATAGGTTAAACTGAGCAGAAACCCTGGGGCTCCATTGTGGTGGGGTACACAAGTGCATATTTTTCTGGGCTTCCTTAAATTGTTTTCCTATGCAGGGCCTCTCATCATTTCACCTACTGCCAGTGACATACTCTCAACTTTTAAATAAACTTGTGACAACTCTCATCACTCATTCATTCACTTACCATTTAACAAATATTTCCTGTATCTTCTATATCTTCTATATTTACAGGTATTCCAACATAAACATGTCTTACTTTAAGATTTCTCCTGAGATTACCTAGAAATCATACATTCTTCTTATTAATTTATTTTTTACTTACATCAATATAAAACATGTATATATCTCTTAGAAAGTCAAGGCTTATAGGGTTTGTAAAGGAAAACTTCAGTTTCTATTCTACTTTTGCCTACCCTTAATCCTGCTTTCCAGAAGTCACTTTCAATTTTTAACCACTTCTTGTTTTTATCTCCATATCTCTAAATAATATGTTTCTGTTATTTTTTGGTATTCCAGTTTTAGATAATATCTACTGACTCCCAACTATGGAAGATATTGTTTTTTTTTTTTTAATACGATTACTTCCCCACACTTCCCCCGGCCCAGCCTCTCAATTATAGTATTGTGATGAATAAATAAATATTATTCACAGTTGAGCCATTACGTGCTAAGTTATTTCAATTGTGTTCAACTCTTTGCGACCCTATGGGCTGTAGCCCACCAGACTCCTCTGTCCATGGGGACTTTCCAGGCAAGAATACTGGAGTGGGTTACCATGCCCTCCTCCATGAGGTCTTCCTGACCCAGGGATTGAACTTGCATCTCAGGTCTCCTGCATTAGCAGGCAGGTTCTTAACCACTAGTGCCACCTAAGTTGACCATAATTCCTTTTCTTTTTTTTTTTTTTAATAGCTTTTATTCTCAGAGTTAATTATTTCTTTTCTCATATTTTTAGTTTTCCATGTCGCTATAAACTAACTGAACCTTACTTAAATTCTGATAGAACTGTAAAATCTCTCTGTATGTTCAAATAGACCAGGTTGTCTTTCAGCTTCTTCTTCTTTTTTAAAGATGTCAACCTTGAAGTCTTTTGTCTGTCTCCTATAGTGTGAGCTGGTTGCTGCCTGTGCCTGACGACCATCTGTCAGGCTGGGACTTCTCTTCACTCTCATTCTGGAAATTCTTTTACCTCTCTCCTGTGTTAGAGTCCTGTTTCCTCAATCCTAGGTTTTTCTTTCTCAATCTCTCCCCTGTTTGGTGGTGTATATACTCTAGTAGCATTTTGAGAAAGATGCAGGGGGATGCGGGGATAAAAGATGTCTCCAAATCCTGAACCTATCTAAGGATCTGTGGCACAAACAACTTCTATCTAATTTGATTCTCCCCCACAGGCTTATATTTCAGCTTTCCCAGCCTGGCAAAATAAAGACTATCAGTCATGAAAATTTTAGTGATATTTCCTTTCTGCTACTGTCTCCTCTTATTCTCTTAGTCCTTGTGAGTTTATGCCTTTTATATTTTTTTTTAGAACAATTTCTGGAGGGAACAGAGATAAACAGATATGTTCTATTTACCATATTTAGCCTGAAGTATAATAATTTTAATGCTATAATATAGATTTAGTTCTATATTATATTATATAGGATTACATTGTATATTCAAATATGACCATTTATTATTTCATTTACTTAACAAATAGAGATTGAGCACCTGCTCTATGTCAGGCCTTATTCTAGATAAGTCCTGGGGATTCAACACTAAACAAAGCTGACAGAATTCCCTACCTTCATGGAACCTACATACAATGTTGAGGGATGGCTGTTCGAGAAAAAAAAGAATAAAATATATATCATAATATGATGTTTTATGAAAAAAAATAATAAAGCCAGGTGGGAACAGGATGTTCACGTTTAAATAGAATGGCCACAGAAGGCCTCTATAGAAATGTGATATTTGACTGAAGACCGAAAAGGAATGAGAGAGCAAGAAATACGACTCTGGAGGAAAAGCATTCCAGACAGAGGAAGAGCATGTCTGGTGGCCCTGAGGTGGACTGAAATGTTCAGGGAACAGCAAAGATGTCAGAGTGACTGAGGACCGACAAGGAGGAGAGAACAGAGAGGTTACCTGGAGGTCAGGCTCATGTCGTCTCTGGCCTTAGAAACTGTCACTTTAAGTGATAACCCAGCCCAAGCTCACTCTGCCCCCCCACCCCAGGAAAGGCCAATAAATCAGGAGGTGGGTTGCTGGGGCAAGGAATAACGACTGTAACCACAAAGCTAGCAGACAGAGCAGATGGCTGACTAGTCTCTCAGAGAACCATGTTCCCTCAGGCTGAATTCGGGCTCCTTTTATACAGAGGAGGAGGCAGTGCCTACTTCAATGCTGACCAATGGCTGAGGCGGACCGCTAACGGTCACTTCGATGGTTGCTCTCTTGGGGTGGGGCTCACTTCGATGATGATCAATGGCTGAGTGGGACCGCTAACTGCCTTTGGCTAACAGCTGAGCCTGCCCCGCTCCTATTACATACGGATTTGTATTCTGGGCCCTAAACGCTACAGTTTTGTTTACAGAACTGTCTCCTAACTGGTCATTTCTCTTATATTCTTAAAGCCCTTTCAGAAAACTAGTTTCTGAGGTGGAAGTTCATTTTCCCTTTACAGAACATTAATATTTCCCACTTAGTACTCTCTGTTCAAGACTTGTGGTTGCCAAAGTGGGGGAGGTAGTAGTCAGGGAGGAATAAATTGGGAGTTGGAACAAGCAGATGCAAACTATTACATGCAGAATGGAAAAACAAGGTCCTACTGTATAGCACAAGTAACTATATTAAAAATCTTGTGATAAATCATTATGGAAAAGAACATGAAAAAGAATACACACACACACACATATCACTTTGTTCTGCAGCAGAAATCAACTCCACATTGTAAATCAACTATATTTCAGTAAAATAATTTTTTTTAAAAAAGAGCAGTCTATTCAAATATGTGCATGATTACTTCCCTCTCACCATTCGGCTTCACTCAATGCCACCTACTCAGATTTAGCACCCTTAAAGCTTCCCAAATATTCTCTACCATTTCCTCCTCCACTGTTTTTCACAGAATTTACCTCATTTTGAGATTATTAAGTTCATATATTTGTTAACCTTTTCAAAAATTTGGTCTCCACTATAGAATAACTAGTGATTTCCTCGTAGCTCAGCTAGTAAAGAATATGCCTGCAATGCAGGAGACCCTGGTTCGATTCCTGGGTTGGGAAGATCCCCTGGAGAAGGGTTAGGCTACCCACTCCAGTCTTCTTAGGCTTCCCTGGTAGCTCAAATGGTAAAGAATCTACCTGCAATGTGGGAGATCTGGGTTCAATCCCTGGGTTGGGAAGATCCCATAGAGGAGGGCATGGAAACCCACTCCAGTATTCTTGCCTGGAGAATCCCCCTGGACAGAAGAGCCTGGTGGGCTACAGTCTATGGAGTCACAAAGAGTTGGTCATGACTGAGCGACTAAGCACACATAGAATGAAGGACTTCACAGGTGGCTCAGTAATAAAGAATCCACCTATAATGCAGGAGACTGGGGCTCCATACCTGGGTTGGAGGATCCCCTGGAGAAGGAAATGGCAACCCATAATCTTGACTGGAAAATTCCATGGAGAGAAGAGCCTGGCAGGCTACAGTTCATGGGATCACAAAAGAATCACATATGAGTTAGTGACTAAATAACATTAGAATAAAAGCTCCATAGAAAGGACAATATCTAAATTGTTATCTGTATACTGCACAACCCAACCTTCCAGTGCCCAAGCTATTGGACGGATAGATGGTTAGATGGGTAGAGATGACTTTGGGCAAAACTGGGAATATCCAATAATTACCTTAAATTGGCTCTTTAAAACATCCTCCTCCTTTTATCCTATTCCTTAATTTCATTTAGCTTTTGCTTTTAACTATAAAGAAACTAATAGAAAAAACTTTAAATGTCTTGAATTAACACTTGTATCATATTCTCAAGTTGCATTTTCCTCTTCAGTGTGTTTTATAATCCTTATTTCATTTGTGGCTTATAACAATATAAACCATAGGCTGTGAGCCTAGCTCGCACACAACTTAATTGAATGTAATGTTTTAAAAAGAAAAACTCATATCTATTATGACTTGAAGCCTCACTTCTTTAATAAGCAAAATCCCAGTATTCTTAGCATAATAGTGTCTACTGCATTATCACTCTGTTCATTTTTTTTTATTTTTTATTTTTTAATTGTTTTTGCCATACATTGTCATGATATCACCATGGGTTTACATGTGCTTCCCCTCCGGAACCCCCCTCCTTCTTCCCTCCCCACCCCCCCCCCGGGAAATCTCGCTGCACCAGCCCCGAGCATCAATGCTGGGCTGGCGATTGATTAGACATATGAAAATTAACATGCTTCAATGCCCTTCTCCCATATCATCCCACCCTTACCCCTCATCCACAAAGTCCACGAGTCTATTCTATACATCTGCGTTCCTTTTGTTGTCTCACATGTTGGGTTCTCGTTACCGTCTTTCTAAATTCCATATATATGCGTTAATATACTGTATTGTTTTTGCTTCTGGCTTACTTCATAGCAATTCTACTCAGATGGACAAAACTGGAGCCCATTATCCAGAGTGAAGTAAGCCACTCTGTTCATTTTTGAAAGCTGAGATATTGTGGGTAGAAAGATGGGTGATGTATGGAAGGAAGGCCTCTAAACTCTAATATCACCCATAAAGAGCTAGAGCCAAATGAGGAAGGAAGAAAAAAAAGAGTAGCAAGAGTTGTAGGAATTTTGGCCAGAGATTGATTGAAACTGTTGAGACCTCAACTAAAACAATGATATTGTAATGGCCATGTGAGAATTTGATGGATGATGCGAGGGGTCAAATAAAAGTGAATTAACACAAGCAGCAAACAACATGGAGGAAACAGCCAGCAGCAGGAAAGGAAAAAAAATCTACATGGAAAATTTTGAAGGGGCAAAAAGAAAAGAAAGGACAGCTGAGACCCTTGGGACTCTTCCACAATGAGCTAAAATTGGCTTCTTAGATGAAGCCATCATTATTGATTTAGTTTAAATTTTTTATAAAGGAAATTTAAGATGTTAAAATCATTTTAAATGTTTCTCTTTCTTATTATATCCTTCTATCCCTTAAGGTTTATTTTTTGCTTCTTTTGTTTTAAGGGACTTAACGTAAATTTTCATATATAAATAAGAATCAGAGAAGCAAAATAGATCTTGGAAAATCACCTGGCCAAGACCTCCTTTTTTAATATACATTAAGAAACTGAGGTCCACATTAATTTGGCCAAGGTGAACACCACATGGTCTTCTGTTATGTCCAGTTCTACACTGGACAGGTTGAGTCTGATTCACCTACATGTCCATCTCATCCAGAACTCACAGGGTCTAGCACACTACATAAGTGCTCCATAACCTGAGCTGTGTGAGAGAAATGTAAACTATTTCTGTTTGGGGTTATGCCTCATAGGCCTGTCTTCTAAAAGTCTGACCTATTCTCTCTAACTTGTACACAAGGTAATAATGGTGATGGGTAGGGGAATGCATGTCTGCAGTGTGGCAATGGACAATTTAAGGAAATGTGTCATATCAGTCAGAAACAGAGAACTCTCTAAAGTACTGAGGCTCCAGGAATCTGTGAATCCCCTTCATACTCACAAGGTAGCCCCCAGGGTACCATAGTGCCCCTGGTAAGAGCTGCTCATCCATAGAGCTGACCGGTGACTGATGTAGGTTGAGGTTTATGACTTTACTTCTTGATGGCCCTGCTTCCTTCTGTTCAGTGGAAACCCATTTTTCCAAGTCCTAAAGAGTTATCATATATATGCTTAACATAGTTTTGAGAGCCAACAGAGACACTAACACAAGCTTCTAACTGAGCATAAATATAATTCAACATTATTTAGTCCTCCGTTTTCCATTTGGTCCACACCTCCATGTCCATCTTTGACAACTAATAAAGCTGTCAAGTGAAGTTCATACCAAGTAGCACATTCCTTCATGTAATCCTACCAAAGTATCACATCAGCCTTCTAAAATAGTGTTATTCCACTCTCTCCACATCTAGAGAAAGCAGAACTTAGCAAAGTTAAGTGGCTTTCTCAGGGCCATGCAAAAACCTGATTCAAACCAAGGACTGTATGACCACAGTACAGTCCATTCATTTCCACTAGGGAGATCTCAGTCAGATTGAAAAAATAATCAGGGCAAAGCAGGTGGCTTTAGGGTCAAGAGAAAGATTTACCGACCCTTGTAAAGGCTGATCTTCAGAATTGGCAAGCTCTGTACTGAGCTTTCCTTGGATGTCTCTCTGACCATATATATCACTATGTAATCTATACAGTGGTGTTTCAATGGACAGAGCTCTTACCTGTAATAATTTTCTTTGAACTCATATACTCTAAGAAATGCCAATAAACTCAGTTGAAGTAATTTCTCACCCATAGCACATATGTTTACTCAGAAGGACCCTACCTCTCCCAAACAAGCGAACACCCCATAAAGTCTGCACAGAGCAGCCATTACATGCAAAATGGACGTTTGAAAAAGAAAACATTTGACCCTTCCATTGATTGAGCTTTTCTTCAAAGTGCCCTTCAGGGAATACTGAGCCGGTTGCCAGGAAACAGAGATTCTTTTCTGGAATCAATTTTTGCCATTCTAAGTGTCTTTGAATGTGTCACTTATTACAATCTTGATTCCCAGCTTAGAATGAGGGTAGTCTTCCTCTCAGGCTTCCTCAGTCAAGACATGTCCAGAGATTCAGACTGTAATCTGTAAATAGTTTTGAGGTTATTGTGGATGTATGAAATGGCAGTCCTTTTCAGTTGTACATTATAATGGAGCTATTTTCAAGAATATCATTTAGAAGGCACTGTGTGATAGTAATTGAAATAATGAAAAAGTATTTTCCACATTGGTTTGGCAATTAAGTGTGAACCTTCCCCTGATGTTAGAATGAAACTTTGTATGAAGCATTTTGAGGGAGCCTGAAATTTTGGAAGAAGCTTGGGTGAGCCGATCTAAATTTTAGCCCAGCTCCTGTCACAACTAGCTCTATGATATAGGGTGAGTGTCTCCATCCTCTAGGGCTTGGTTTCTTCATGTGTCAAGTGAGAGTTGGGTGAGGTGATCCCAAAGGTCTCTTATAATGCTGGCTCTTATTCTGTAATTGTGTCACCTCTTCTGGATCACGCAAAAGCATGAAACGTCATTGGCTTCAAGCATTATATAGTCCCCTGTGGGAGCTGAGGAACAAACAATTGAATTAATAAATAAGTAGGGTAATAATACATTGTGATTAGTGCCCAGAAGAACTAAACTAATGATAGTGCTATACTCTAATAGGGGAAGGGAGTTAATATTCAAAGGTAGGAAGGTATGAAGGGCAAGAGGAAGTGCTGCTAATTTCCTTATTTTTACAGCGTGCTGTTAAAATATATTGTTTGAAGTTGACAAATCAAGAAGCGTTTTCAGTATATTATTAAAAGTTACTAGGGTGTCTTTAGAAGAGCAAAAATCAAAATACCAGTCTTCAGTATTACCAGAAGGTAAATACATTCACTCACCACAGAACATAAAGCAAGAAAACCTAGACCATCTAGGAAAAGATAAAAAAGAAAGAGCAAAAAAATGAATCATGAAATAAGATGATAGAATTAAGATCAAAAAGAGTTTATTAGTAAGTATAAACAAGAAAACTCTTCCACTTAAAATAAGAAGAGTCTAAAATTGGGTCAAAATTAGAACTCAGCCTTATAACACATTGAAGACATGCATCTATAATAAAATTACTTGGAAAAGTTGAAAGTAAAAGGATTACCAAAGATGTAGGAATTAAGTGCAAGAAAAAAGCAGCAAGAACCATGATAGTATCTACCAACGTTAAATTCAAGATAATACTATAAAAAAAGACCCTTTGTAATGAGAAACATACAATATAGTGAATTTTCATGCAGCACATAGCATTGCTTCAAAATGCATAAAAGAAAAACTGCAGTAAATAAAAATAGAAATATACAAAGAGGCAATTGCAGTGGGATAATCTAAATCACTTTTCTCAGTCCATGCCAGATCAAGTTAACAGTCAAGTTAGTAAGGCTATTGAAAACCCCATAGTGTGCATGTACATGTAAGCACACAAACTTGTATGTGTATATCTGCATCTATATATGTCTAAACTTTGAATACAGAGAATAAGCCTATTATTCAGTTGATAAAAATAGCCACATTTCTAAAAGTTGAACCACAGAGGAAAATCTCAATATACTTCAAAATATAGAAATATTGCATGTCACAATCTCTGATTTCAGTGCAATTAAGCTGCAAATTAATGTTTTAATAAAAGACAAAAAGAAGTCTTAACCACCCCCTCTCTTAACTCTTGGTCCAAAGAAGAAATAAAAAACATGCTATCTGGAAAATATTGATAATGCAAAAACTATGTATCAAAACCTTTGAGATATCTCCTCTCATAGCATAGTTCTACTTACTAGCATTGTTAAATAGGAAAGAATGAAGATAAAAAAACACAAGCAGTCAATCAGGCAAGTAAGTTTTTAAAAGAAATAAAATATACCTATATTAAAAGCTGCTGCCGCTGCTGCTGCTGAGTCGATTCAGTCCTGTCCGACTCTGTGCGGACCCCACAGACGGGAGCCCACCAGGCTCCCCCGTCCCTGGGATTCTCCAGGCAAGAACATTGGAGTGGTTGCCATTTCCTTCTCCAGTGCATGAAAGGGAAAAGTAAAAGTGGAGTCGCTCAGTCGTGTCCGACTCTTAGCGACCCCACGGACTGCAGCCCACCAGACTCCTCTGTCCACCGGGTTTTCCAGGCAAGAGGACTGGAGTGGGGTGCCATTGCCTTCTCCGATATTAAAGGCAGAAGGAACTAATTTTAAAAATAGTGCAGCTAATAAATAGATCTAAGAGACAGTTCCTGGAAAGATAAAGCAAAGAAAACAATAAAATAGAAAAACAAATCAGGAGCCAACCTAGTCAAGTAAAAAAGTGGAACAAAATTGTACAAAATTAGAAGTAACCACTGATAAGAGGGGAAAGTTACAATAAAATGGAGGACCATCAAATAAATCCAAGAGCTTGTTCTCTGAAAACAAAACAAAAGAATAAATCTATTGTTTAATATAATTAAAGGAAAAAGTGAACAAACAATGCAAAATGAAAATAGTAAGTGAGGAACTGATAGATATATGCAATTTTTTTTAACAATTCTGAGGTTCTCCTTTGCTCAGACTTACTGAAACTGGCTGAAAATCTAGATGAAATGAATGGTTTTCAGAAAAATATAAATGACTAAAATCTACCACAGGAGTTGTAGAAAATCTAAGTGACGAATTATCACAGAAAAATAGGAAAAAAAATTATAAAAATTTCATTCCCTCCCTCAGCAACAAAATCAGGCACTTTAATAGGCGTGAAGAATGCTTTCTACCAAGTCTTTACAGAAAATAATTCCAGTACTTCTTAAATTGTTTCAGGACACAGCAAAAGAAGAAAATCCTCCAAATTAATTTTTGAAGCTAGAGAGATACCAGTTCCAAAACTTGACAAAGATAACACACACATACAAAAAGAAAAATTATAGTCCAAACTAATCTACTAATATCAAGGGAAAAAACCTAAAATTTTGGGAGGCAGAATTCACCAGTAGGTTAAAAGGATGCGACCTCCTAATGAGAAATTAAAAGATGACTGCTATAGAGAACATAGATTCAGGAGTAAAATGACTGTGTTCAGTTCCCAGCTCTGTTCATCACCAGGTGTAGGACTTTGAACACATAATTATTTAACTTCTCTATGCCGCAGTTTTCTCATTATAGTGTATTGAGAGGATTCAATGAATTAATACATATAAAGTGCTTAGAACAGTGTCTGGCACACAGTAAATACTGAATAAAGCTGGCTATTTATTATTCAATAGTGGAAAAAGCTATTAATATATATCATTCACCATATTAATAGATCAAAAGAGAAAAATTATAATCACTTTCATAGATGCTGAAAAGTCATGGAACTACTTGACATTCATTTCTAATTTTTATGCAGATTTAACAAAACATTATTGATGGATGCATCCTAAATATCTTAACTCAACAAAATGACAAGATCATTAACCAAGCATGAATCATTATTGATTGATCAAGGAATCCCTAGAATCCTTCCTATTCAAATCAGAAGACCAGCGTATCCTCTAATCTCTCTGAAATTTGATGATATTCTAATCACTTCAACAGACCAGGAGAAAGAAATAAAAAGTATAAATTTTTTTTTAAAAGAGTAATTTGAGGAGTATACAAAAGATACTCAATTCAAAATTATAGTAGACAAATAGATATAATAAAATTGATGGATATGAAAATAAGATACAAAAATACATTAATTAGAAAACAAATGGAAAATAATATCCATTTACAATAAAGAACCAAAAAATATCGAAAAATGAACTTAACAAAAATATTCAAGTTATAGATGAATAAAACCTTAACAAAGGGATACAAAAGAAAATTTGAATAAATAGAAATGTAAACTCTTTTATTGGGTGGGAAGACTTAATATCTCTCTAAATTAACCTATAAATTCAATGCAGTCTCAATAGAAATAACAACAAGATAATATTAAATTTCAGACACACTAATTTTCAGGCTTGTATGAAAAAGTGAATAAGTAAGTATAGCTAGAAAATTCTGAAAAATAAGAATAATGGAGGATACTAGTCCTATTAGATATTAAAATGCATTATAAAGTTGCACTATTTCTTATAATGAGATTCTGGCAAACGGAAGTACAAATCAGTGGAATGAATACAGATTGCACAAATAAGATTCTCAAGCTCAAATGGGAATTTAGGTTATTATCACAGTGACATTGCATACCATTAAATTAAAAATAGATTATTCAGTAAGTCATGTTGGAACCAATAGGAAGCCATAGGGAAGCAAAATAAAGTTGGATCCATACCTCTCTCCTTATTCTAAAATAAATATTAAACCACAAAATTACTAGAAGAAAATAAAGAACTTTAGAAAACTAATCTTGGATCGGGTAAGCCTTTTCTCTTTTAAGCATCACATAAAACTCAGGGGTTACCAATAAAAAGCATGATTACATATAACTACATGAAAATAAGAAATTGTCCCATGGCATAAAACACCTTGAGCTAAGTAAAATTTTAATCAAAAAATAAATGACAAGTTGTGGGGGAAAAAACTTAAAATTTGCATGACAGAATTTACAACATGTATGGCAAAGGCTAATTTCTGATATATAAAGATGACCAACAAAACTAAAGGAAAAATGTCAACAACCAACAGAAAAATAGGTAAAAGAATATAAACAAACTTCAAAGAACAAGAAATGTCAAAGTTCTCATACATATGCAAAGATGCTCAGTGATATTAATACAATGAGAGAGATGTGAATTATAGGTCTGAAGTAGCATTATTTTTGCCTATCAGGCCAAAAAAAATTTAGTTTGTTAACACATTGTTTAGTATATAGCAAAATACTGGAACTTTTGAACATTGTTGAAGGGAATAAAAATTGGTGTAACCTCTACCAAATCTGTCAAAATTTAAAATATGCAAAATGTTTGACCCAGCAACTCTGCTTTAGGAAATCTTATATTTGCCAGTGTAATCAAAATGCATCTACAACATTGTCTGGAAGTTTAAAACTGGAAACGACAAAGTATCATAAAGAACTGATTAAATAATTTATAATATATTCTTACAAAGAAGTGTATGTGCTAATGTGAAGAGACTCCAAGATGTGTCATTAAGTTTAAAAATACGTGTGTGAGTGTGTGTGTGTGTACACAAATATGTGTTTGGAAAACTTCTCTTATACACTAAAGAGGTGTTGGAGGTTAATTCTAGGCAGGTGGCCCAGGGGCCAGAGTTGGGAAGGAAACTCAGTTTTCATTATATACCATTTTGTGCTATATAATTTTTTTTTTACTGATGTGCAAGTATTATTTGAGAAAAATAAACATTAATCTTTTCCAGTGTTGAAACAAACTGATTTTAAGTATGGAAGTACTGTTCTACCATGGACAGTGGTTAGCTATTCTCCATTTCCATAGAAGAGATGTTCTTCAACAACAAGAAAGAGCCAACAAAGTGAATATATATTTTGGATTAGAGAAAATGAATAATTTCCTGATGGAATTGGTAGAGAGTTGTAAAAAACCCTCTGAAGGGCTTTGGAAGGAGTCTGAAGTGGGTGGTGAGTGATCAGGGGAGGGAAGGACCCTGGTGGCCTGGGGAGACTTCTTTCCTCCCCAGGATGCTGTGACCCTCTTCCCAGGAGCAACACTTCTCTGTGAGCTGACAGTTTAATGAGCATTTTACCCAAGGCATTCACACCAGTAGGAAATCCTGTTAGATTTACAAGTGCCCATTAGTTACAAGTTCTCCAGAGCCACTGTATAGGGTTTCTGTTCTCGACTTCCTTGTGCTTTCCAGTGTTGAATATCATTGCAGAGAGGGTTAACACCTCTAGGAACTCGGTTTTTCTCTTGTACATTATAAATAGCCATGGGGGCAAAATCTTGAGCTCCTCATAGATGACAGACTACAAACCTCTCACTCTTCCGCAAGGAGCTCCAGACTATCGGGGAAAAAGGATCCTTCCATGAACGAATAACCTAGGACACTTTAATGAATGAGGGAGCATATTGAGAATAATGAACAAAGCCAGAATAGGGATGATGCCAACTGCGTTTGGATAGCTGCTGTTCTTCCTTTGCTACAAATCACACTCCATTGTTTATCCTCTAGGTCAGGGGATGTGGTTCAGTAACTGTGGTCCCTGGACATCAGCATCACCTGGAAACTTGTTCAAGGTGCAAATTTTCCAGACTTCCTGTATCAGAAACTCCTGGGGTGTGGCTCAGCCCTCTGTGGCTTTTGGAAGAAGACCACCCACCAACAGGAATAAGCACTGGCTTGCTCTGCATTCTTTCCTCCAAGAGAACTCAAGGTGACACAACCTGATGTCTCTGGACAAGTTTTAAAATTTAGCCTCAAGATACATCTTCAGCTGTGGGTGTAAATTAAGCACAGCAGCAGCTGCCTCCTCTAAGATGAGCATCACTTGATGACACTGGTTATCCCACAGAAGGCATGGCCATTCCAGCTCCTGTGCTGTGGTGTGGATATGCTCCAGAATGCCAAGGGAAGCCAGGCTGGCCCGAGGTTCTTATGCAAGCCATGACAGTCAGATATTGAAAGTCTATCTCATATCTCAAATATATGCCAGTGACTGCACATAGAGAACTAAATCTCTTCATTCAAGACTGGGACTTTTACAGGCTAAAACCTCCTATTAGGCTGGATGCGCCCCTAAAACAAATCATCTACAGCCTGACAGCACTAACTTGTTAACTGTCCTTTATATGAACTTAGTATTGTCAGGCACCAGTGTGTTGTCATCTCTTCTTTCCTTTTATTTTTTTGGGGGAGGTGGGGGTGGGGGTGGAGGGCTCAGATCATCCAGAGAAGCACATGAAGCAGACAATGTCTGATGCTGCCTTGGCCTCCTTAACCCCCGCCCCTTTCTAATGGGAGTTCAGATTTTGTTGGAACACCCTCCCCTCCCCTTTCGGCCCCAGTGCCCTCAGGGAAGCTTATCTGACCCAGATCCAGAGGTGAGCCCTGTTGGTCTAAGGGTAATCCCACTCCCCACATGACTCAGTTCAAATTACTACGATTCAAGCACAGGTTTTCCAGGCTGCTGGGCAATCTCTTGCTCACCTTAGTCTTTCAGGACACCTCCCAGAGGCAACCCTCTCTCCGCTGGGGACTGTGGCCTCCATCTCCAAATTAGCTGAAGGATGTGGCTCACATGGAAAGGAAAGCCAGATGCTGTGGTGCTGGTTTAACCCCTCCCTAGGCTGGGCTTCCTGTTTGGGAGTCTATAGAGTTTTGCCAAGAGAAGGCCCTGGTCATAGCAAATACCCTCTTCCAACAACACAAGAGAAGATTCTCCACATGGACATCACCAGATGGTCAACACCGAAATCAGGTCGATTATATTCTTTGCAGCCAAAGATGGAGAAGCTCTATACAGTCAGCAAAAACAAGACCAGGAGCTGACTGTGGCTCAGATCATGAACTCCTTACTGCCAAATTCAGACTAAAATTGAAGAAAGTAAGGAAAACCACTAGACCATTTAGGTATGACCTAAATCAAATTCCTTAAAATTATACAGTGGAAGTGAGAAATAGATTTAAGGGACTAGATCTGATAAACAGAGTGCCTGATGAACTATGGATGGAGGTTCATGACATTGTACAGGAGACAGGGATTAAGACCATCCCCAAGAAAGAGAAATGCAAAAAAGTAAGATGGCTGTCTGAGGAGGCCTTACAAATAGCTGTGAAAAGAAGAGAAGCGAAAAGCAAAGGAGAAGAGGAAAGATATTCCCGTCTGAATGCAGAATTCCAAAGAATAGCAAGGAGAGATAAGAAAGCCTTCCTTAGTGATCAATGCAAAGAAATAGAGGAAGACAACAGAACGGGAAAGACTAGAGATTTCTTCAAGAAAATTAGAGATACCAAGGGAACATTTCATGCAAAGATGGGCTCGATAAAGGACAGAAATGGTATGGACCTAACAAGCAGAAGGTATTAAGAAGAGGTGGCAAGAATACACAGAAGAAATGTACAAAAAAGATCATCATGACTCAGATAATCACGATGGTGTGATCACTCACACTCAGCTAGAGCCAGACATCCTGGAAGGTAAAGTCAAGTGGGCCTTACAAAACCTCACTACAAACAAAGCTAGTGGAGGTGATGGAATTCCAGTTGAGCTATTTCAAATCCTAAAAGATGATGCTGTGAAAGTGTTGCACTCAATATGCCAGCAAATTTGGAAAACTCAGCAATGGCCACAGGACTGGGAAAGGTCAGTTTTCATTCCTATCCCAAAGTAAGGAAATGCCAAAGAATGCTCTAACTACTGCACAATAGCACTCATTTCACATGCTAGTAAAGTAATGCTCAAAATTCTCCAAACCAGGCTTCAGCAATACATGAACTGTGAATTTCCAGATATTCAAGCTGGTTTTAGAAAAGGCAGAGGAACCAGAGGTCAAATTGCCAACATCCTCTGGATCATCAAAAAAGCAAGAGAGTTCCAGAAAAACATCTACTTCTGCTTTATTGACTCTGCCAAAGCCTTTGACTGTGTGGATCACAATAAACTGTGGAAAATTCTTCAAGATATGGGAATACCAGACCATGTGACCTGTCTCTTGAGAAACCTGTGTGCAGGTCAGGAAGCCCCAGTTAGGACGGGACGTAGAACAACACAGACTGGTTCCAAATAGGAAAAGGAGTACATCAAGGCTGTATATTGTCACCCTGCTTATTTAACTTATATGCAGAGTACATCATGAGAAATGCTGGGCTGGAAGAAGCACAAGCTGGAATCGACATTGCTGGGTGAAATATCAATAACCTCAGATATGCAGGAGACACCACTCTTACAGCAGATAGTGAAGAGGAACTAAAGAGCCACTTGATGAAAGTGAAAGAGGAGAGTGAAAAAGTTGGCTTAAGGCTCAACATTCAGAAAACTAAGATCATGGCATCTGGTCCCATCACTTCATGGGAAATAGATGGAGAAACAGTGGAAAAAGTGTCAGATTTTATTTTGGGGGGCTCCAAAATCACTGCAGATGGTGACTGCAGCCATGAAATCAAAAGACGCCTACTCCTTGGAAGGAAAGTTATGGTCAACCTGGATAGCATATTGAAAAGCAGAGATGAGATATTACTCTGCCAACAAAGGTTCGTCTAGTCAAGGCTATGGTTTTTCCAGTAGTCATGTATGGATGTGAGAGTTGGACAGTGAAAAAGGCTGAGTGCCGAAGAATTGATGCTTTTTAACTGGAGAAGACTCTTGAGAGTCCCTTGGGCTGCAAGGAAATCCAACCAGTCCATCCCAAAGGAGATCAGTCCTGGGTGTTCATTGGAAGGACTGATGTTGAAGCCGAAACTCCAATACTTTGGCCACCTCATGTGAAGAGTTGACTCATTGGAAAAGATCCTGATGCTGGCAAGGATTGAGGGCAGGAGGAGAAGGGGAAGACAGAGGATGAGATGGCTGGATGGCATCACCGACTCAATGGTCATGGGTTTGGGTGGACTCCGAGAGTTGGTGATGAACAGGGAGGCCTGGCATGCTGCAGTTCATGGGGTCACAAAGAGTCGGACACAACTGAGTGACTGAACTGAATTGAACTGAAACATTCTGAATGCTAGGAATCCCCTGGTGGTCCAGTGGCTAAGACTCTGTGCTTCCGATACAGGGGAGCTGGGTTTGATCCCTGGTCAAGGAACTAGATCCCACATGCCACAACTAAGACACTATGTGGCCAAATAAATAAAAGTAAATATTAAAAAAAAAGAAACATTCTGAATGTGAAGATATTTGACTTGAATTTTCTGTTATTCATTGCTGAAAACATCCTACTGACTGAGTGAGGATTATTATCACTTAATATATGTGGAGACACCATGGCACAGCGTGGTTTGGAGGCTTTGTAGTAAAGGACAGAAGTTGCAGTGGAAGCTGGTGGTTCATCCCAGCCTGTGTTCTACCACCCACTGGAGAACAAGTTACTGAGGGTATTTCCTGGGCCCTGAAGATGGGGAGCAGGGAGATGAAGGGCAGCACAAACAGAGTCCTAGAGCTGCCATGGGCAAGCTCTGCCCACACTACAATTTTGTCTCAGGTTGCCCAGATGGAGGACAGGGAATGAGGATACAAGAAAGAAGAAAGGATGGAGAAGATAGATAATAGTTTGCATAGAAACATAGAGGTGATAATCAGAGTATAATGTGTTTTTAGCATTAGGGCAAAAACCTACCCTCTGTTAACAAGTAAGTAAGTCACTTTCATGCTTCTTTAAAGACATTGCTACTAGTTTACCATTGATGAGCACCAAGAGAACTGCCCTGTGCTCTACCTGGGAGCCCTGAAGGCCACTCTGTCCAGTTTTGTCATCCAATGACTCAGCACTGCAGCCAGAGTCCTGCAAGTCTTACCACCACTCTGCAGGGCAGACTCACCTTTCTGCATCAGCAATGTGCTGCCTGAGGTCCCCTGGGGTGGTTCACCCAGCTGGGGACTGGGAATATGACCCTTTCTTGATCCTACCTTGAGTAGCACCCAGCAAAGTCCCACTTAGAGTGCCCTCTCTCTGAAATGGGAAAGCAGAGTTGTTTTACAGCTGCAAACCCTTCTCTTCTATCCCATCTAGTCAAGTTGCAAATCCCTATTGCCCAGTGGATAGCAAATCAAGTTTCAAGGTTAAGGCAACAGAGGAGGGAAGGAGGTACATGGGAAATCATTATCAAGATTATATTTAAAAGAAAGAAAACCTCAGATCAAGGATGAAGCACAGTCTCTTAGCTACATTCCTCACTGGTATTGGCTCAGTCTCGGGGTGCTGTAAGATTTAAATGTCATTTCAGTGAGTCTTGCAATTTGTGGTCAGATGCATTATAAATGTTCTAGATCACAGAGTTTAATACATTTTTTCTTCTGCTCTAACGGATAAATTGTGTTTTTCCAATTGAAGACACTAACAATTAGGTAGCTTCCTAATCCACATCTTGACTTTTTAACTGATCACCTTTTAAATTAGCCAGTTTAATGAGTTGACCAGTGTTTGGAGGAGTTAGTAGTGTCTGGGAAGAAATAGAAGAAGAAGGAATCACACTTGGAGGCTGGAGGTTGGGGGATAGGGGTAGAGGGAGGGGAGGGTCATCAGCAAAGAGCAAGCTGAGGCTCAGAGAAGCTAAGCAAATTGCCCACATCAAACAGCTTGTTTCAAATTCCTTTGTGACTCAATGTAGAAATGGCCAAAGGAGTATCATAAACTAAAAGGACATATGTATAGGATGCTCTCTTTATCTCCTTAGTACTCTGGCCACTGATAAACTTTGACTTGGCCATGAACCTGCCGATATTGGTGCAGAGCTGATGGGACCACACAATCCTGACCCAGGTGTCACGTGCAAAGCAGGGGCAACTGGACACCATGTTTCATATCCCAATCTCCATATCCCAAAACCAAGGCCCCCGCATATGCAGCTGACCATGTCTGGCCAGCCCACTGACCAGCTCATACACCTGCAGCCCTCCAGCCACACTCAGAGACTTTGCTGTCTAATAACACAGAGAAGTTCACGATGTTTGATTTTGAAGGACCTACCCTATTTCTCCCCACTCCTCACACTCCATCCCCACAGCCTGGACACAGGTTTTCTGGTTGGTGGTAAAACTTTTCCACTTAGCACTCAATCTTCAACTTCATAAACTATTTTCTCTACTTCCACCATCTCAACAACACCTTTAATCCACTGCTACCCCCAAGACCTAGAGGAAGGTGGCAGAAGGGCAGCAGTTCTCTGTGGCCTTAATTGAATGCAAGTACCTACTGCCTTTAACAATTACCCTCCTTTCCAAATCAAGTCTCTTTCAACCCAAGCAAGCAGACTGCTCCCATAGAAACCCCTAGTGCCTTGTGCAGAGGTGTGAAATGTGCTCGTAGGGCTATTTTAGGCCAATTTAGGGCCATTTTTCCATCAGAGAGATAAAAGCATACTGCTATTAAGACACACCGCCATTAAAAACAACAACGGACTTTGATAATCTCTGCAGTAGTAAATGGCGCTACTACACTATATATTATTGCAGGGCATTTCATCCTGGCACTTGAAAATTTGCTTTCAATTTTGGAATTTCTGGTAGCTGTATGTTCAAATCTTCATTTGAGCTGAAAGACTGATGGTGATATGCAGGGAAGACCATTACAACTTCAGCCACAGTTATTTATCTTCTTCATCTGAGTTTCTTTTAATCAAGTATCTGCTATTTTATCACTTTCTTTGCTACTAGTTGAGGAAATCATACATCTCATACTTAACTGTTCATATATGCTGTTTACATGTGACTTCCACCACTTCCAATATTGAATGAGTAATCACATATCACACCAAGATTAGCAAATGGACTTTTTCCTTATTTAATAAATGTCCACTCCTCAGAAAGTCTTTTTTTAAAAAAAACAACAGGACCATTTCCCCTGAGTGGAAACCTCAGAATAGGGAGAAAGGTTGACGGCCTTTGATTCTGTGCTGCCTAGATACTTACAGACCAAGACGGGGGCTTTCCCATGTCTTCCTCTGCCCTACTGAGAGCTGGCTTGCTCTGATGCAGAGAAGTCAAAACAACCTCAGTCTCTCTGCAGGTTACCTATCTTTCTTTAAACTATATCTATTATTTCTGGATTTAGTTCTCTCACATCTCTGGCGAAAGGGAAGCACGTATAGGCTCACATAAGGACTCAAAGCTGTAAAACTGAAATGCAAGTAAAAATGCCTATAAGACCATTAACCTTTCTGTACTTGCAGCCAGAGTTTTTGGACCCAAAGAACTAATTTAAAATCCATTTGTCCTTCATGTTTGGACTATGAGTCTCCAGAGGCTTAATCAGAATGAAAAAGAATCAAATACCCCATCAACCACAAGGCCTCTAGTACCCAGCTCTTGCCTGTTGACCAGCAGGAGATTTAGATTTCCACGTATTCCCCAAAATTACCTCAGACACAGAAAAGAAAGGGATATCACAAAATTCAGCCACAGCTACTAATGGAAGGAAGGTCACAGCACGCTGATGAACTGTGTACAATTCTAAGAAAGACCAAATAGATACAACACTCTATTTAGCAGCCTGAGTCAGTCAGGGTCTCAGAGCAACTGGATTGGGGCGGGCATTATAAGGATGCTACCTACAAATAAGACATCCCGCTGCAGGTAACAGGGAGGGCGGTGAGAGTGAAAATTAAGGACTTGATCACAGAGGGTCTATTTGCCCAAACCAAGCATGGACGGGCATACAAAGCTGCCTTTTTCTTTATGGGCTGCATGAAACAAAAGACATCAAAACCATTGCTTTATTCCTCCACAGTCACAGTCACTTTCTCATAATAAGGAAGCCAAGGCAGAGCTGTTTCCAACCGCTTGTGGAATGTGCGGCCCCAGCCATCTCAATTTAAGGGAGGCCTCGAGCTGCTACTGAACACGAAGCTGTTAATCTGCATGATTACTGAAGAACAGTAAAAGCTTCAACCCCCCACCCCCACCCTGGGCCAGCATAGCAGGGGGGCAGGAAGCAGTCACCGGCTGGATGTGTGTGGGAAACTGTAGGAGAAAAAGGCCTGGCTGAGAGCCGGGTAGGGTACAAAGAGCAATCCAGCAGCACACCATTTTTTTTCTCTCTTCAACAAAATTCTTCTAGGACTAGGTTCTGAAGAAATCAGGGAGGAAAGAGGAGCACCTCAGGAAAGGGCTCTGTAGAATCCTTGGGAGCTGCTAACAATGGGGAGGGATGTTCTGAACCAGTTCATTTTTAATAGGACTTTGTGATTTTTCATGATCTGTTAATTAAAGGAGAGAGATCAGGAAGGAAAAAAAAAATCACTCTATGTTCACCAACATAGGAAAGTCAGGTTGCCTTTTTATAGAAATGAAAAAGTAAACAAAAAGCAGTGTCTCCAACTAGCAGAGACTCACTCATTCATTTACCAAATATTTATTGAGCATCAATGAATGAATCCCTTTAGATGACAGGACTAGGATCCAGTGAAGGGTGAGATAAGGTCATTGCCCACAAGAAACTGCAAAGTGGGTGAGGATGGAGGCCATGCTGTTGGGCAGAATGGGCAAGTATAAGATGGGGAGAGAGCATGAGGTGGACACCTAATCCAAATTTCGAGGGGCATCAGGGAAGGCTAGAGAGAGAGGAGAAGATATGTAATTAGACATAGACAATGCTGATAGTTAGGGATGATTCAGAACAAATTAGCAAAAAGCTTCATTCCAAGGAAACAATAGGTGTCTTGTTAGATGGGGGCAATCCCTTTGTCATTCCCCAATCTCATGTCCAGAATTGCTCTGGAATTTTATCCAGAACTTAAGGATGAAAGCACTATTTCTTAGCCTTATAGTCTGAAGGGTTTAATCCCATTTCTTTTGGTGTCCTTGAATCCTAAATTTTTCAAAGAGGTTCATTTGACTTGATTTTATTTTGATAGTATCTTTTGATTAGTCTTTGTAAATTAACCTGAAAATTATTCAAAATAGTGGAAAATCTTTTGTACACATTATACTGGGAACTTTTATAGCAGCTTCAGGAATAACAGTTGCTGAGTTTTTATCCAATGTGAACTGCTGAGTAGAAGCGTGTTGCCTAGAAGGGATAGGAGCAAGAATAGGAGGGACATGACTGCTAGTCTTGAAGAGGTAGGACTTCGAAAAACTTCCTGAGGGAGTCTACACCCAAATTAGGTAGATAGTCTTGCCTCAGCGCAAGTAATAACCCCAGGCTTCTCAGGTGGCTCAGTGGTAAAAAATCCACCTGCCAAGTAGGAGACGCAGGAGATGTGAGTTCGATCCCTGGGTTGGGAAGATCCCCTGAAGAAGGAAATGGCAACCCACTCCAGTATTCTTGCCTGGGAAATCCTACAGACAGAGGAGCCTGGTGGGCTACAGTCCTTGTGGTCACAAAAAGTCAGACAAATCTTAACAACTAAACCATTTCTTAATCCCAGAAATGGGATTACGTCCATCAGACTCTAAGGCCAAGTCATCACCCCGGAGTCAAACAATGTAGAAATAGGCTCCTGATTGTATTTATTGCTGAAGTCGGGCTAATGGAAACAAAAAGAGCTGGATGGTAAGACATGAAGAAAAGTCTAAGAGCAGCTGGATTTATTTGAAGAGATAGAATAAAGGAATTATATCAAGTACAAAAAGAAACTAGGTTATCAGGGATTTGTTTATTTAAAGCCAATGTGGTATTGGAGTTACTCATGTCCATTCTAGAGTCACACCACCTAGGCTTAACATCCCTGTTCAACCACTTTTTATTATTTTATACAAAGGCACAAATCAAACTTCCCAGTAGAAAAATCCACAAAGTCATGAACTTAAAATTCACGAAAAGTAAGGCAAATACTCAATAAAGATGAAAACATGTCCAACCTCACTATTGATCAAAGCAAATGAATTATTATAAACACGATGATCAATTTTTTTGCCTATAAAATGGTAAAAAAAAGTTTGTGTGCTGGTGAAAGTTTCAGGAGGGGTAGAATCCCCCATCCTCACCCAGTGGGAGAGAAACTGGCATAATCTTTTTGGAAGTACATATCAAGAGGCTGACATGTGTCCCTACTCCTTACCCATCTCTAAGAGAGAACACTCCTCTAAGGATGTATATCAGAGAGGTGACCAGGGTTGTATGCACATAGTTATTCAGAACAGCATGATGTATAATAGTGAAAAGTTGGTAAAGTCTAAAAGATAGGGAAAAAATAAATTGTGGAACACATGCCCAATATGAAATGCAGCTGTCATAAAATTTTGTGAAGACCACTTAATAACATGAGGTGATAGTCACAATGCCATTAGGTGCTATTCAGAGTGAGTCATGGATTGAAAAGCAGGATATAAAACTGTGCATACATAGGTTTCCATTTTTATACATAAATATGCAATAAAAAATTTTCAGGCAAATATATTAAATACTCACAGTTGTTATCTCTGAATGACCAATCCATGGGTGTTCACGTGCTTAGTCATTCAGTCGTGTCCAACTCTTCATGACCCCATGGACTGCAGCCCACTAGGCGCCTCTGTCCATGGGATTTTTCAGGCAAGAAATACTGGAGTATGTTGCCATTTCTTTCTCCAAATCTATGGGTAAATGTCATTAAAAATTTTTTTTTCTAAAACATTCTACAATTAAAAGTATATTATTAGGAAAAAAATTAACACATAAAATTTTTCCTGGTGGTAACTAGACCCAGTAAAGATAACATAGCTTGAGCCTGCTAACCCTAAGTCATCTTTGGAGGATTCAGTCTTCAACCATCCCTTCTCTCTGGGAACTGGGAATAATTATTATAGCAACTGCTAATATTTATTGAGCAATTACTATGAGCCAGGCATTATGTTAGGCACTTTATTTTCAATGTTGCATTTAACCCTAACAGGAGACCAATAAGGTAGTTACTAGAATTCTTCCCAATTTACATAAAATGAGACTAAGACATTGAGTCTTAAGTGATTCACCCAAGGCTGTTCAGGGATTTAAGCAGAATTCAACCTGGAGTGAGTCTAGCAAACCAAGACTGACTCTAGGGCAAAAACAATTTTATTGATGCAATCTCTGCTTCTCTTAAATCTCTCCCTATTTAAAACAGTTCTTAATATCCAAGCAACTTAGTTTTCCATATTCTGAGATCTTTCAAAAAAAAATGACTATTTAGATCTAAGAAGTATATACAGTAAATAGTGATAGAGAATTTGTTGTTACTTTGAAGAAGATAGTCACCAGAGCTGGCTACATGGCCTGAGACAAGCATGGGCAGATAGGGACCACACTTAAAAGGGCTCCATGCTTGATTTAATGCTCTGATGTCACTGTCTTACAATTCTTAGTAATTTTCTAATGAGGAGCCCACATTTTCATTTTGCATGGGTCCTTGCAAATTATGTCACCAGTCCTGCCAGTCACATGTGGGTAACTGAGTCTCAAGCCTCATTTAAAAATATAGCACTTGGGGTTTAGAGTTCTGTTCTTTGCTTTTTATTACCTACTTGGGCCAGATGCTTGTAGAGAAAGTACTTCCCCTTGTTTCAGTGACTCCTCCAATGGAAAGCATGCAAAGTACTTATCATTGTCTACCTGGCCCTCTTGTCATCAGCATCTTGAATGAGTGCTGTTTGAAATACCGCTCTCTGAGTGTGTGTTCTGTGTATTGCAGGATCTGCTTCATGGGGTCCCAGTGTGTGTGACCCTGCCTGGTTTTATAGTTAAACAGTATTGTCAGCTCTCAGAGTGAGAGGCAGGTGCCTGCTGTAAGGCAGGCTCAGCATATCTGGAACACCAAGCAATCTTCCAGACCAAAAAATAAAAGCTTCATTGTATGTAATGTTAAATAGGTAATTCTCAGGGAAAATAGATAGGACTGTGTTCACTATATGGCCCTACTGTCTTGAATGGACTAGTGGCTGGGACAGTAGTTTGGTAGAAGAAAAACACACTGCTTATAAACTAATTTTCATCACATTTGGGAGTATTTTGTACTGCCGGACACCACATCAGGAGAAACAATGAACTCTCATCTACCTTTCCTCAGAACTGTATAGGATTCCATATGACTAACTTCCTTGTTTGTTTTCCCTTTTAAAATGAGGTTCAGCATAGAATTAAGTTTGAGCCTCTGAGAGAGTAGATGTTTCTGCCAAACCAATGGGTTTCCTACCTAAGAGGGGTGTACAATCATTGTGCCAGTGAGAAGTCCAAGGTCTTGACATGGGCAAGCAGAAGCCATGAGGGATAACAGGGAAATAAAGTAAGGAAACACAAAAGAGACAGTGAAAAACAGAATTTAGTATTTGGTCAGTCCCTCTGACCAATTAAAATAACCTCTTTTTGTTGCCTTGGATCTTGACAAACACAGATTTTCTCAAATCTGTTGATTACCAGAATCGCTTTAACTGATGAGGAATTCTGTTGATTATCTACTCACAGCCCTTGTTCTATCACTGATGAAGAATGTCCTGTGCTTCAATTCTGGAAAAGGAAAAGGGTTTATGGAAGTTTCTAGGGAAGTTCTAGCTTGCTTTTAAGAAAGAACAATGAGGGAATCAGATCCTCCTGCTTGCTGGAAGTGAACCAGGGAGCTTGCTGCCCCCACTGCTACTGACCACCATTGTGCAGCCCGAGGAAAGCCACCCAGAAGCCAAAGTCAGAACCCAGGAGAGCCCCAAGGAGAAAGGACTGCAGAGAAATAGAGTCGAACTTTGGATGGAACCAAGCCTGAAGCCCACCCCCTCTGGCCTCCCCAGTATATGAGCCAATGTAACTTTGGATTGTTTAAGCTTGAGTTGGCCTTTCTCTTGCTTCTTGCTGAAAGCACAAAATGACCCTTCAAACTAGAGCCAATCTGGGATTTGGAGGGATTGGGTACCAGTTGTTCAATCACTCAGTCATGTCCAACTCTTTGTGACCCCATGGATTGTAGCATGCCAGGCTTCTCTGTCCTTCACCATCTCCCAGAGCTTGCTCAAATTCATGTCCATTGAGTTGGTGATACCATCCAACCATCTTGTCCTCTGTCGTCCCCTTCTCCTCCTGCCTTCAATCCTTCCCAGCATCAGGGTCTTTTCTAAGGAGTCAGCTCTTCGCATTAGGTGGCCAAAGTATTGGAGCTTCAGCTTTAGCACCAGTCCTTCCAATGAACACCCAGGACTGATTTCCTTTAGGATGGACTGTTTGGATCTCCTTGCAGTCCAAGGGACTCTCAAGAGTCTTCTCCAACACCACAGTTCAAAAGCATCAATTGTTCAGTGCTCAGCTTTCTTTATGGTCCAACTCTCACATCCATACATGACTACTGGAAAAACTGTAGCTTCAATTATATGAATCTCCATTGGCAAAGTAATGTCTCTGCTTTTTAATATGCTGTCTAGGTTTGCCATTGCTTTTCCTCCCAGGAGCAAGTGTCTTTCCAACCTAATTACTTACTATACAAATTATTTTGTGCAAATCCCAAGCTCTCCAACTTCAGTTTTCTCATTTAGTAAAATTGCACATCTTTGAAACATGTCATTGTTGTATACATACATGATGCTCTTACTCTTAAGATGCTGTGTGTGTACTAAGTCAGTTCAGCATGACTGACTCTTTGTGACCCCATGGACTGTAGCCCACATGGGATTCTCCAGGCAAGAACATTGGAGTGGGTTGCCATGCCCTCCTCCAAGGGATCTTCCTGACCCAAGGATCAAACCCACATCTTTTATGTCTCCTGCACTGGCAGGTGGGTTTTTTTTTTGGTTTTGTTTGTTTGTTTGTTTACCGCTAGTGTCACCTGGGAAACTCTAGTCTTAAGATAGGTAAATTTATAATGTGTCCACTTTCATTTTAGATACACATATATAAATAGTTCTTGAACCATGTTTGTCATCACTCCATGCCTCTGCTTTTGCCTTTCTTTTAACTCCTTGTTGTTGTTGCATTAGTTGCTCAGTTATGTCCAACCCTGTGTGACCCCACAGACTGTAGCTCGCCAGGCTCCTCTGTCCTTGGAATTCTCCAGGCAAGAATACTGGAGTGGATAGCCACTCACAGTACCTTAGTTTGAGTTTCCCTATTTTTTTCTCCTTCCCCTTCCTCAGTTTTACTTAGCATCTCATAGATGTGTAGGAGACAGTGACAGAGTTGTCATTTCTTTTCCTCATTCAGCATTTCCCCCAAATACCAAACGGTACATACTTTTTAAAAAATATTTATTTATTGATTTTACTTATTTATGGCTTTGTTGGGCCTTCCTTGCTATGCAGGCTTTTCTCTAGCTGCAGTGAGCAGGGGCTAGTTTTGGTGCGCAGGCTTCTCATTGCATTGGTTTCTCTTGTTGTGGAGCCTGGCTTTAGGGAGAGAGGGCTTCAGTGGCTTCAGCTCCCCAGCTTTAGAGCACAGACTCATAGATGTGGCGCACAGGCCAGGGATCAAACCCATGTCTCCTGTATTGAAAGGAGGATTCTTAACTACTGAGTCACCAGGGAAGCCCTACAGTGCATTATTTAAAGCATCTTATTGAAACCCAACCCTCATGCCTATTCTGTACATGAAACGGAAATCTGAGATGCAGTATTGAAGTAACTTATGGGGGGGCAGAAAGGAATTTGTATAATTCCAGAATAGTCCAAGTGTGTGGTATATTTATCCTCCTAAAAGGTAAATGAAATTGTCAAAGACATGTAATAGATTGGTAGAATTTTAAATGGAAATTGTGTGTGTTTTCAGAAATGCACTAACTTGTGATCATTCACTGCAGAGGGAAATTAAACTGAAGTGAGGAAGAGAAAAATCTAGTCTGTGAAAACTACACAAATGCAAAGTAAGGACCCATCAAGAATCTGGGAGACCCACTGGTCAATTAAGTACTATGTAAAGATTTCCAATTTTCTTGTAGTAAATTATTTATTTAGCTCTTGCACACCATCAATATATTTTACAAGTTTAATACCCAAATTATAGCTGGCCCACCCATTTATGGCCCCATAAATGAGTCCTGACTTACCGATGTGAATTCTTGTTCCTGGCAGTGTCAGATTTAGATTGGATTTGGATCTATTGCTTTTATCCTTATCAGACATTTCGAGGCTGATATTTTATTGCTATATTTAAAATGGAAAGTGCTTTAAAATAGACTTGGGAGGGAGCACCACTGATTCCTGCCCCGATATGTCATTTCCTGACTTAACATCCTACTATAATCTAGGTTAAAGGGTTGGAAGTCCACACAGAATCCTTCTCTACTGAAGATTTCCCCCCACACAGAGAATTTTCCTGGAGGAAAGTGAGTGATTATAAAAAGAACGACTTTAATCTTAAGTAAGAGTAGCTGGAGCTTTCAGTAGTAAAACTGACAGGCAATTTCCATGCCTATATACTGTGTAAGTCAAATGAATAATAAAGAATATAAATGAAACACATCTAGCCATTTCTTAAGTGTTAAAGTGTATATGGCGCTAAATTGCCAAGGCTTGTTTTTCAAGGGCTGAATTTTGTAAAATATGTAGAACCAACCAATAAATTAACGGCAACAGAGAAGACTAACAAATCAAACTTAGGCAACAGCTTCCACTTACAGTTATAAAAAGTATTATAGCTCTGAGATGAGAAACTCCCATGGTTACAAATATGAAAATAAATGCAAGAGATGACTGATGGTGCCTGAAATTATAATAATATCAGGTGGTGGTTTTAGACCTTTGAAAAAAAGTTACCCAAATGACATTTTTTTTAACCTTTTTACAATACTTTTTTTTAAAATTTACTTGGCTATTGTTCTTTTAAAATAATTTTTATAGAAAGTTTTTTAGCGGCCTATACTATAAACTGGAACATGAGGTTCACAAGAACCAGATCAACTCTGCTGGAAGAAAAGAGGGACATGAGTTCTCAGCCCTTGTAGTACCCCTAAGAGACACCAAGGGCAAGCCACTCCTTGGAGATTATGTTCTCACTTGAAAAATGAGCCCATCTCATGGAAACAGAGTAGGGGAAAGTGCTTTGGAGGAGAAACATGCTATTTCGTATGAAGAGAAATTATTGAGAAAAAAGAAGGAAGCTTTGAAGAACACAGTCATTTTCAAAAATCTGTAGCTTTAAAGGTTTACAGTTCCAGCTATTGCCCTCCAGCCCCAGCACTGCCCCTGCACACCTTCCTTCAGGCCAGCCACACAAATTAAAATTCAGCATTCCTTATGCAAAAATAGGATCCAACTCTGCCTCCTGCATTGGTAGGCAGATTCTTTACCACAGAGCCGCCAGGGAAGCCCCTTATGCCCCATGCAACAGAGCAGATTTCAGTGAGTGTTCACTGTTGCCAAATTTTAAAAGTTGGATGGCAATGAATAAATGTTTTCATTTATTGTATTACTTAGGCAAAACTTTAGTGGGAGAAGGCAAGTTACTTTTAAAAAACCAAGGACTGCAGATTTAAAAATGTGTTTTTTTGTACAAAAAAGTTTCTGTACTCACTACTCCATGTGAGTAGTGAAGGAGTTCACCTTTGAAAAAATAGCAGGTTTTGGATGAAACCCATGCATTTCCATATTCCGTGCAACCTGGTGCTTAAATCTAGAGAGGAAAAAATGACTAGGCTGTGGAAGAATAAGGAAATAGGAGTGAGTTTATTAAAATTTCTTAAATATTCCTGGAACATAGGCAGGTATTTGGAAATTCTTTTTATTCACTGAAGAATGATGCCTGAGGGATGAAAAGACCTTTTTCCATTTTTTTTTTTTTTTTTTTTGCTATTTCCCTTTCTCTTCCCAACCTAGCATTCCTAGAGTTACCAGGTTTATAAAATACTTAATGAAAAAACAAGACCACATAGCTGCTCTTGTTGGTCCATGATTTTTTTTTTCTTATTTTGCACCTGTATAGAAACATTTTCAGTTCAACTGTAAAAATTAGTAACTGTCTGAGTTAGGAGGGAGAAAGGTAGATGATATCTTCTTTTGCTTTTTGAAGCAGAATGGCACCCTCACAGAGCCTGCTAACCTAACCCCTTCCTTGGGAGATGTGAGATCAAAAGATTGAACTTCCAAGTTCCCGCAGATTTAAGCACCAAACTCTCAGGGAGTGAATAAAAGACTATACATCCTTTGCTGAGAGTCCAGTTTTCTTCAGCACTTTACAGATTCAGTATGTTGGATGGAGCACAAGGGCATCCTTCTGCAGAGGTTAGGAAACTCAGGCCATCCTTTATCACATCGATTACTTGGTGGCAGCTAGGGAGCACATTCCTCACTTTGTTCATAATCTCCATGAATTAACCCTTGAATGTGGCCAGACTCCAACTCAAATCATTTCATTCGGCCCTATTTATGCCTTTCCTGGAAATCTAAATGAACATCATTCTTCTCTCCTGGCTGGTAGGCAGCCTGTTGTGCTCTGAAAGTGAAAGTTTCTCAGTTGTGTCTGACTCTTTGCAACCCTAAGGACTATACAGTCCATGGAATTCTCCAGGCCAGAATACTGGAGTGGGTAGCTTTTCCCTTCAGCACAGGGATCAAACCCAGGTCTCTTGCATTGCAGGTGGATCTTTACCAGCTGAGCCACAAGGGAAGCCTAAGAATACTGGAGTAGGTAGCCTATCCTTTCTCCAGCAGATCTTCCCCATCCAGAAGTCAAACTGGGGTCTCCTGCATTGCAGTCAGATTCTTTACTTGAGCTATCAGGGAAGCCTTGTAATTCAGGGGGAAGGGAGCTGGAGGTACTGACAGGTAAGTATTTAATAGTCAAAGGAACGTTCTCTCTTCAGATCCATACTCTTTTTCTTCATATCTTTTGGAGCTGAATACTTTGGAATAAAAGTAGCTTCTCAAAACCTAAAATATATTCAAAAGAGGCAAATCCTCAGAGTCAGAGAGTAGATTAGTGGTTGCCAGGGGACGGGGGAAGAGGAAATGAGGAGTTATCACTTTATGAGTTTGAGAGGCTCTTTGGTGATGATGAAAAAGCTTTGAAAACTAGGTAGAAACTGGTGATTGTACAACACTGTGAATGCACTGAATGCCACTGAATTTCACGCCTTGGAATGATTGGTTCTACATTATGTGAATTGCACCTCAATTTCTTACAAAAGTAAAACACTTCTCACATTCTTCATTCACTTTTCATCCTACAGCCAATTTTCTTATGAGATAGAGGTTCAGGGACATGTTTTAAGAAAATTCACATCACCAAATGGGTCTAAAGAAAAAGTTTAACAATTAGCCAATTAGTCCATTCAATAGCTATTATTTGAGACAGAAGAGTGTTTTTTCTCAACTACCTGAAAAGACTTCATAGAATTGATGCTTTCAAATCATGGTGTTGGAGAAGACTCTTGAGAGTCCCCTGGACTGCAAGGGTCGAACCAGTCGATCCTAAAGGAAGTCAACACTGAATATTCACTGGAAGGACTGATGCTGAAGCTCACGCTCCAATACTTTGGCCACCTGATGCAAAGAGCTGACTCACTGGAAAAGACCCTGATGCTGGGAAAGATTGAGGGTGAGAGGAGAAGGGAGCGACAGAGGATGAGATGGTTAGATATCATCACCAACTCAAAGGCATGAATCTGAGCAAAATCTGAGAGATAGTGGAAGACAGGGCGCCTGGCGTGCTGTAGTCCATGGGGTCACAAAGAGTCAGACACTACTTAGTGACTGAACAACAACAACAATGATATCTTCCCTAGGTAAAGACAGTAAATACATCTCTCTCTAAATGAGATTTCCTCACACAGCAAGAACCACACTAGGATGGAGCTACCAGAAGTAGGAGCGTCATATTGTGCTAGGAACTCGTGTGTAAATAGCTTTGGCTATTTGAGGGAACATCTCTGTTGGCCAGAATGACAAGGCCTCATAGGATGTCCAGTGGTCCATCCCCCAGTGGCTAACTCGATTACTTTGTCCAACTTCAAAGGATCAGGCAACAGACGTGAGTGACACCCATCATCCCTTCAGTGTGAGCTGGGCCCACAAGAGCCACAGTGCTCAACTTGTAATGCAGGTGCTACATGAGCCAGTAATTAAAGAAATGTCCAGGTCACACGTGCCAAACTATTACACAATCCAGCCCTGATGGGGGCTTAAATTTACTGTTGATGAATGTTCCACTCTGTCAAATGCATGCAAAGCAGAACTGCTAAGGTATGAGCTAATTGACTTGATCAGTGTTTCTAGTTCTTGCCAAATCTTTATTTTTGAAAAAAAACAGCCAAAGCCTGTCTACATTTTAAAAGTATATATTCAGTTAGAATCTTTCGTCACAGCAATTGTGACAGATGCATAACCGCGACTAACTTGGTGCCCTAACTGCATGGACTTCCAAATCTCCATAAACCCTTATTTACAGACCCACAACTGCCCAGCTGCCATGTCCATTCTAAGGTTTAGATTTGCCTGGTATATAATTAGAGGTGAACTGTTGGTTTGTTTTCCAGTAAAAACATATAGCATACAATAAAATTTAGAAAAACCTGTCAGCACTTTTTGTAATACCATAGATGCATAGAACCAGAGACCATAGGGAGCTTATACTCAAATATCCTTATTTTAAAAATGAAGCTCAGAGATATTAAGCAACTTTTCCAAAGTCCTAGTAGGTTAGTGATGGTGTCAGACTAGAAGCCAGGTCTCTGATCCCACTTCATTGGTTGTGATCTACCACGCTGCCCTTCCTCACTTAAGAAGCTCTGAAGCCAAGAAATGATGCAATTCCAGAAATATACAATGATATCACATTTTAAATTATTTTTCCACACAGAGTATAATAATAATAAAAAAAAAAAACCCACAACAGTACCTTAGAAATCTGTATCACGTCTCACACATGCCTCTCCCCTGGCATTAGGCAAACCCAGCAGGCCTAGGCCTTGTTGAAACCTTAAAACAAACCAGGCCAATTCTGAGGTCTAGACAGGCCCCAGACAGGGTTTCCCGAAGCTTTGAAATGCGATTTTAGAACTGGATAATTTAGAGGCAATTTAACCCAGAAACCAAACTGACATTCAGAACATTTGTTTTGAAAACATTTTTAAAGCATCTATTCACCCCTTTAAAACACAATTTTGTGCTTTATTTGGGGCAGACCAACTGAAATTGCAGTGATTAAGGTTCAAATTCACTAAGTCTTGGTAAGTTCTAAACGCAAAAAGCGCAGCCTCCTTCCCAGTCCACTTATCTAGGATCCAGGAGAAACCTGCTTTGTCAAAAAAGACTCCAAAAATCATGTTAAATTTTTACATTATTTCTACAGCAGTGGAGGGTTATACTTTTAGGTTATATTTATTCAAGAGTCCCAGGAACAATTTTGACTACAACTTTTGTTCATGGCAGACAAATTCTCCACCTATGTTAAGATTATTGCTGCAGAACTCAGTCTTACAATTAGTCATTTTTCTTTTTAGTGAAAAAGTGAGTGCTCTCCAGATTTCTGTTTTAGGAGACAAAGACTGAGCCATGGTGTCCTCATCTATAAAGCAACCAGAAGCCACAATTAAGAAGATACCAGAAATTCTATCACAGTCTAAATGCTGCATATGAAGTGGAATTATCAGTATGTGGGGAAAGCAATCATTTCTTATTCAGATTCATTTTCCTTTAAGGATACAGCTCAGCGCATCAGGGTAAATTTATTTTTCAAATAAATGTTAGTGTTAGATGGGACAGTTTAGCCAAAGATGTCTGAGAGTATCAGAATATGCTACATCACAAATGAGAGTAAATAGATGGTTCTTAAAGTTTAGATCTTGAGAAAGCACAGTTCAACTCTCTCAACAATGCCTGATTCTCGTTAATTATCTTAAAATATAAATGAAGAAAATAGCATCAGGCTGTGATGGCTCTGCAATCTCTGGGTTCCTTCTTTTAATTCTTATTAGTCATTTTAAATTTAGCTTTTTAAGTCTTAGTCCGATTGCCCTTCGGGAACAATAAAGTGGCAATTAGGTAGGACAAAGGCATGGAATAGACACAATTACTTATGGCCATAGTAAAAGAAAAAAGATGGGTCTATGAACCTATCAAGAAAACCTGCAAAATGGAATGGGCAGTTGGACCTTATGAAAAATATATCCAAATATTTGCAGAATGTATTTTTGGCTACCTCCCTATAGAGATATTAAAACCATTTTCTTTTACTGGAGAATTTACTACCATTGCATTTTATATTAATTTAATGACTTTGATCAGGCAATCATCATTTATTTGCCTAAATTACCAGTCCCTTAATACTTCATCGGCAAAGAGAAAATATTTCATAGAACATGAGGCAAAGCCTCTAATTACTATTAGAGCATAATTTAAAACAACTTCAACAGGTATTGCAATTTTGACCAATTGGGTTGCTAATTTGGAGAATCAATTATCTCCCAGGCCCCTTCAATTTGCTGCCTCCTTTAATTGGCAGTGGCTGTCCAATTACACATCTGGCATAGTCATAATATTTGCATCTGTAAATAGCCAACCAATCAGCCAACTGAGCCTGGTTATCGGGTAACAATCATGTAGTTTCGAAAACTTTGATATATTTGTGGGTCAAATTATTTCTGTAATTTGGATCAAATTATTCACAAACTTTTCTCTTCCCACCATTCATCTTAACATTTCTGAATTTTAAAGAAATTTTATTCACATAATTCATTGGTTTCCCTTCTTTCTCTGACCCCAATTTCAAGACACCCAATCTCAAAAAAAAAAAAAAAATTAAAGGGAACAACCTGCTCATGGCAAAAACAGAAAATTAAATACTGCCCGATGCTGTAAGGTGAAACTAGTACAATCTTGTATTACCAATCACAATGTAAACTGTGCAAACTTTTGAAAAGCAACAGAGCCATGGCAGTCATAAAATGTCCATGCTCTTTGATCCTATAAGACCATGTCTAGAGTTTTATCCTGGGGAAATAATGCCATAGAGGAACGAAATCTACTTTCCAAAGATGTTCTTTCCAATGCTGACTTTAACAAACAGCAACAACAATAAAAACACAAACAAAAACTGAAACAAAACAGTCTACATATAGAGTAATATTTAAAGAACTCACATCAAATAAAAAAGTAGCCATTCAAAATGGAAATGATTGACTGTGAGGAAAAATATGGAAAGTGTCTGTGGTATTAAGTGAACTAAGTAAACTAAACTGAAATTGCAACAATGCACAGATGAGTGCCCATATTCCTCCTGTAAATCAAAAGAGGTAAAATGTGATATAATTTCTAACAGCAAAATCAAGATTCTTTGTGAACTAAAGAGGAACTATCACACCCATTTGGGAGGCTGGAGATGACATGGAAGCTTGCATTCAAGGGCTCCAGAAAGTTGAGAAGGGGTTACCATAGTTCAGTGCCAAGGAGAAGGTGTGCCATATGTGGGCACCATCAAGGATCCCACTTGGCTGCCTTGGGGCATGTAAACAGTAAAGGTGATCCACCTGCCTGGAAGGTGAGGCCAGCATTTTACTGGGAAGAGCTAAAGGTTAAGGTTTATTTCTGCAAACAGTGAGGGGAGCTAAACATTTTAGAAACGAGGGAGGCTGCATGCTATTGGCAGACAGAATTGGAGGAACTGGGTTTGAATCTTGCCTCTGTCCTGGGGTACCTTTGTGGTCTTGGGCAAGTGCCTTAAGCATTTTGAGACCTGATTTTCTCATCTCTGCAATGGTAGTCATACCTACTTATTAGGGTGACTGTGGGAATTAAAGGCAATCTATATAAAGTACCTGGTACCTAACAAGTACTGCACAAATTGTACTTGTTGTTATTAATGAGAGTAATCTGATATGAGAAAGCAGTATGGATAAGAGTAAGGAAAAGAAGATGCTATGAGAATCACTTTAAGTACTTCCTCTGCTGGATTATAACAAGAGAAAAAATGGTGTCTGAAGTAAGGTGATGTCCGTGACAAATGGAAAGAGGGCACAAAGTCAAGAAACACCATGGAGAGGGACTGTTCTGGTGATCCAGGTCCAATGGTTAAGGCTCTATGTTTCCAGTCACTGGTTGGGGAACTAGGATCCCACATGCCCTGAAGCCAATAGGCCCATGTGCCGTAACTACTGAGCCCGCGTGCCACAACTAGAGAGTCCATGAGCTGCAGTGGAAGATCTGCATGGTGTAACAAAGACCCACGTGCTGTAACTAACACCCAACACAGCCAAATAAATAATTTAGAAAAAGAAAGACAGAAACACCATGGAGGAGGAACCCATAGGGCTGGGTCAGAATGAAGCCAGGTTTGGTGGGTATGAAGTTCATATCATCAAGAAGCTTATATGATTCTTTTATAAAGAAAAACAGTAAAGTGTTAACTATAAAGGTTACAGTAATACTAATTGTTGGGACAACAACTGGGCTTCCTTGGTACCTTAGCTGGTAAAGAATCTGCCTGCAATGCAGGAGACCCAGGTTCAATCCCTGAGTGGGGAAGATCCCCTGGAGAAGAAAATGGCAATGCACTCCAATATTCTTGCCTGGAAAATCTCATGGACAGAGGAGCCTGGCAGGCTACGGTCTATGGGGTGGCAAAGAATTGGACATGACTTAGCGACTAAACCATAAGAGTGAACATTTATTTATAATGAGAAAAACATCATAACAAATCACAAAATCGAGAAACTTGACAAACACCATTAGTGTCACAAAAAAGCATATTTTTGAAAGTGAACTGCCTGACAAACCTCTAGAATTATTATCTTTGTACATTTTTGGCTGTACACTCAATTGCTTCTTCATATGGCCAATATCTTATAATACAATTTTCTGTGGAAAGAGTAGGAAGAAACCTTAGTCTCTCCTTTAGCATGGGTGACCAAAATTTGGTTTCTATTAATGTTAGTTTATGAAAATTTTGAACCACTACAATATTATAAAGTAGTTAGCCTCCAATTAAAATAAATAAATTTATATTAAAAACAAAAATAAAAAAAGTTTTGGCTCACAACTCATTATTAGTGCTGTCATGTAAATTTTTAGGCTTGTTTAAAGTTGCAAAACATTTCTATTAAGTTTCCTTAATGTGTAAATTGTTAAAGATGAACCTAATATTTATAGACCTGCTATCAGTTTGTGCCATACAAACATAGGCTGATGAACTCTATTTTTTATTATTCCTATTGCTGTTGTTCAGTCGCTAAGTCGTGTCCTATTCTTTGCAACCCCGTGGACTGCCGTGCGCCAGGCTCCACTGCTTTCACCGTCTCCTGGAGTTTGCTCCAATTCATGTTCTCTGAGTCAGTGATGCCACCCAACATTCTCATCCTCTGTTGCCCCCTCCTCCTCCTGCCCTCAATCTTTCCCAGCATCAGGGTCTTTTCCAATGAGTCGGCTCTTTACATCAGGTGGCCAAAGTATTGTAGCTTCAGCATCGGTCCTTCCAATGAATATTCGGAACTGATTTCCTTAAGGATTGACTGGTTTGGTCTTGCTGTCCAAGGGACTCTCAAGAGTCTTATCCAACACCACAATTCAAAAGTATCAATTCTTCAGTGCTCAGCCTTCTTTATGGTCCAACTCTCACATCCATACATGACTACTGGAAAAACCGTAGCTTTGACTAGATGGACCTTTGTTGGCAAAATAATGTCTCTGCTTTCTTAAACTATGCTGTCTAGGTTTGTCTTGGCTTTACTTCCAGGGAGCAAGCATCTTTTAATTTCATGGCTACATTCACTATCTGCAGTGATTTTGGAGCCCAGGAAAACATAATCTGTCACTGTTTCTGTTGTTTCCCCATCTATTTGCCATGAAGTGATGGGACAGATGCCATGATCTGAGTTTTTTGAATGCTGAGTTTTAAGTCACCTTTTTCACTCTCCTCTTTCACCCTCATCAAGAGGCTGTTTATGTGTTCTTCTTACAAAAGAAAAGAAAATGTATGGTGGGTTCATAATTGCATACACTACATTTTAGAGTACATTCTTGAAAGGAGAGAACTATTATGTTGACCAGGAGTTGATGAGAAGTGAATCCTTGGCTTACAACCTTACATACCTGGCAACTGAAAGATTCCACACATTCATGTTGTGTTTTCCTCCCCACCTGCACAGCATGATGCACTTTTGGCCTTGCTTCTTTATGTTATAAGATCAATGATTCAGCACCGTGGGCAGTAGGAATATACTGGAAGGCATTCCCTATTTTGGGACAACTTGCACTAACTAAATATATACATAAGTGCCTCCAGAACACATAAACATGTCCCATTAAACCCAAATGAATGAATCCCCAAACTCAGCTTGACAACCCTTTTGCCCAGTCTCCAACTTGGCACCTGACAAGAGGGCAAGTGTGGCTGAGGAGAGGTCACAGTGGAAAGAAACATCAGCTGAAATATCTTATTTGCCCCAGTTTTACAAAAAAAAATATGCTTTTACAAAAATAGATTGTTGGGCTGCTGCCAGAGACCTGTGCCCAAGAGCAGCCCTGAACTAAAGCTTCATCTGCTTTATGGAAAATGTCTCTTTCAGCAATGATTGAATATTGTAAGTGGACAATGAAGCAGGCAGTAAGGTTAGGAACACCAGTAAGTGGGAAAATTATAATGCCATTAAGGCAAGAAAGAAAATCAAGGTGAAGGGGATGGGGTTAGTTTTGTTGCATTGTAGAATGGCTAAGGAAAAATATAATAACAAGGTTTCCCATAACTATGGTGAGTTTAAGACTCTGTGGGACCTCCAAGACCTGACAAGTCTGTGGGACTGTCAAGGTGGTAAAATTACTTAAAGAGGGCCTAAAATGAGAAATTCTCTGAGTAACTGAAAATATTCATCTGAGTTCTCAGCCTGCACCTACAATATTTATTTCCAGTTTTGACTCTTTCATTAATTCCTGACTTGGCCAGTCTACCAACTACTGAAAGCAAGAATGCTTGTACTGATAGTTGCTAAACAACAACCACAAAAACCTGTAGCCTGAGATCATGGTGGTTGGGGCGTGGGTAAAGAACTTGCCATAAAGCTTCAGTAAAATTACAAAGTCCTACTTTCTATTCTGTCTTAAATAATTCACAGAGCCTTTGGTGTTTTTAAAAAAGTACTATGACACAGAACCAGCAGGAATCACCATTTACTGTTCTTTCTCTGCCAATTCTAGCTCAGAATAAAAATAAAAGAGATGATAGATAGTTCACTTATTATCTCAGTCTTCATTTAGGCCATTTTGTCTACAGTGCAAACACAGTAATCAGAGGATGAATCAACATTGAGAGCCATTGTGGCTACTGTACATGACTGTACATTCATGCTCATTGAGGCTGACATTGCTTGACAGTCTACTTTTCATGTATATTACTTTTGCTATCTATTTGAGTCCTCGTCTATTGATAGTTAACGCATCTTCTGTAATGTTCCATGTAGCAGTTGTGGTTATCTGGTAACAATACAATGATATAAGGAATTAAACATTAGTAGGCAATTTATAAAAGAGCTGAAATTTTACATTCCAATAGATAAAATTGAAAAATGGAACACATAAAAGGCAATAAGAATTGGAAGGCTATTTCTCACTGACTGTGTAAATCAGAATCTCTCTGAATCCTTTTAGTGTTGTCTAAGGATTAACAGAAGTTAAAACCTTAATGTCTCCAGTGGAAACTGAGGAATACTAGCTGGCATGAAAAGAAAACAGTAAAACAATCTTTGATTTGGCCTTTGGGGAGAAAACCTCAAGTAACTGGTCTGGTTTCAACTGATAAGATAAGAAAAAGACTAAACTGGTGGGGGGATCTGAATCAACTCTAAACATATCATTCTTGTAGGATTTGATAATACTCATTTTAAAAAACCTATTCTCTTTATGGTTCATTTCTGATGGAGGCATGTGTCTTGTGCTAGTTGCTGGATTTATTAATATCTGAATCATAGATCTGTAGTTTCACAATGTAGGGAGAAATCTCTTATCGCAAAATTCTGGCCTAAATAGATTTAAGATCTTAATCTTGCCCACAAAGCCTGTTATCATGGAGCTGGCTTTCCTTCAGCCCAAAATGATCATTAGTTCTCTTCTGTGCCAGCCACTGGCCAGGCAAGGCAACAAGGGTCTGGCCCAGTGTGGCAGTCATAGAAAGAGATGGATGCTAAATGGTCTATTTAGCACTGCTAACTAATGGTCTAACCCTAACCACATTTCTGATAAAATGTGATCCACTGGAGAGGGCAATGGCAAACCACTTCAGTATTCTTGCCCTGAGAACCCCATGAACACTATGAAAAGGCAAAAAGATAGGACACTGAAAGATGAACTCCCCAGGTCGGTAGGTGCCCAATATGCTACTGGAGAAGAGTAGAGAAATAACTCCAGAAAGAATGTAGAGACAGAACTAAAGCAAAAACAACATCCGATTGTGGGTGTAACTGATGATGGAAGTAAAGTCTGATGTTGTAAAGAGCAATATTGCGTAGGAACCTGGAATATTAGTTCCATGAATCAAGGTAAATTGGAAGTGGTCAAACAGGAGATTGCAAGAGTGGAGATCGACATTTTAGAAATCAGTGAACTAAAATGGACTGGAATGGGTGAATTTAACTCAGATGACTATTACATCTACTACTGTAGGCAAGAATCCCTTAGAAGAAATGGAGTAGCCCACATAGTCAACAAAAGAGTCCGAAATGCAGTACTTGGATGCAATCTCAAAAATGACAGAATGATCTCTGTTTGCTTCCAAGGCAAACCATTCAGTATTACAGTAATCCAAGACTATGCTCCAACCAGTAATGCTGAAGAAGCTGAAGTTGAACAGTTCTAAGACCTAGAAGACCTTCTGGAACTAATACCCAAAAAAGATGTCCTCTTCATTATAGGGGACTGGAATGCAAAAGCAGGAAGTCAAGAGATACCTGGAGTAACAGGCAAATTTGGCTTTGGAGTACAAAATGAAGCAGGGCAAAGGCTAATAGAGTTTTGCCAAGAGAATGCACTGGTCATAGCAAACAGCCTCTTCCAACAACACAAGAGAAAACTCTACACATGGACATTACAAGATGGTCAATACTGAAATCAGATTGATTATATTCTTTGCAGCCAAAGATGGAGAAGCTCTATACAGTCAGCAAAAACAAGACCAGGAGCTGACTGTGGCTCAGATTCTGAATTCCTTATTGCCAAATTCAGACTGAAATTGAAGAAAGTAGGGAAAACCACTAGACCATTCAGGTATGACCTAAATCAAATCCCTTATGATTACACAGTGGAAGTGAGAAATAGATTTAAGGGACTAGATCTGATAGAGAGAGTGCCTGATGAACTATGGACAGAGGTTCGTAACATTTCACAGGAGGCAGGGATCAAGACCATCCTCAAGAAAAAGAAACATAAAAAAGCAAAATGGCTGTCTGAGGAGGGCTTACAAATAGCTGTGAAAAGAAGAGAAGCAAAAAGCAAAGGAGAAAAGGAAAGATACACTCAAATGCAGAGTTCCAAAGAATAGCAAGGAGAGATAAGAAAGCCTTCCTCAGTGATCAGTGCAAAGAAAAAGAGGGGAAAAATAGAATGGGAAAGACTAGAGATGTCTTCAAGAAAATTAGGGACACCAAGGGAACATTTCATGCAAAGATGGTCACAATCAAGGACAGAAATGGTATGGACCTAACAGTAGCAGAAGATATTAAGAAGAGGTGGCAAGAATACTCAAAAAAACTATACCAAAAACATCTTCATGACCCAGATAACCACAATGGTGTGATTACCCACCTAGAGCCAGACATCCTGGAGCGTGAAGTCAAATGGGCCTTAGGAAGCATCACTACTAACAAAGCTAGAGGAGGTGATAGAATTCCAGTTAAACTATTTCAAATCCTAAAAGATGCTGCACTCAGTATGCCAGCAAATTTGGAAAACTGAGCAGTGGCCACAGCACTGGAAAAGGTCAGTTTTCATTCCTATCCCAAAGAAAGGCAACGCCAAAGAATGCGAAAACTACTGCACAATTGCACTCATCTCACGCACTAGCAAAGTAATGCTTAAAATTCTCAAGCCAGGCTTCAATAGTACATGAACCGTGAACTTCCAGATGTTCAAGCTGGATTTCAAAAAGGCAGAGGAACCAGAGATCAAATTGTCAACATCCATTGGATCATCGAAAAGGCAAGAGAGTTCCAGAAAAACATCTACTTCCATTTTAATGACTACACCAAAGCCTTTGACTGTGTAGATCACAGCAAACTGTGGGAAATTCTTAAAGATATGAGAATAACAAACCACCTGACCTGCTTCCTGAGAAATCTGTATGCAGCTCAAGAAGCAACAGTTAGAACTGGACATGGAATAACACAGACTGGTTCCAAATTGGGAAAGGAGTACATCAAGGCTGTATATTGTCACCCTGTTTATTTAACTTATATGCAGAGTACATCATGCAAAATGTTGAGCTGGATGAAGCACAAACTGGAATCAAGATTGCTGAGAGAAATAGCAATAACCTCAGATACGAAGATGACGCCACCCTTGTGGCAGAAAGCGAAGAAGAATTAAATAGCCTCTTTATGAAAGTGAAAGAGGAGAGTCAAAACGTTGGCTTAAAACTTAACATTCAAAAAACTAAGGTCATGGCATCTGGTCCCATCACTTCATGGCAAATAGATGAGGAAACAATGGAAACAGTGGGAGACTATTTTTTGGAGAGCTCAAAAATCACTGCAGATGGTGACTGCAGCCATGAAATTAAAAGACGTTTGCTCCTTGGAAGAAAAGCTGTGACCAACCTAGACAGCATATTAAAAAGCAGAGACATTACTTTGTCAACCAAGTTCTGTCTAGTCAAAGCTATGGGTTTTCCAGTGGTCATGTATGGATGTGAGAGTTGGACAGTGAAGAAAGCTGAGAGCTGAAGAACTGATGCTTTTGATCTGTGGTGTTGGAGAAGACTCTTGAGAGTTTCTTGGACTGCAAGGAGATCCAACCAGTCAATCCTCAAGGAGATCAGTCCTGAATATTCATTGAAAGGACTGATGTTGAAGCTGAAACTCCAGTATTTTGGCCACCTGATGTGAAGGGCCGACTCACTGGAAAAGACCCTGATGCTGGGAGAGATTGAAGGCAGGAGGAAAATGGGACAACAGAAGAAGAGATGGTTGGATGGCATCAGTGACTCAATGGACATGAGTTTGAGCAAGCTCTGGGAGTTGGTGATGGGCAGGGAAGCCTGGCGAGCTGCAGTCCATGGGGTTGCAAAGAGTTGTACATGACTGAGTGACTGAACTGAACTCAACTAGTGGTCTAGTTAGTGTTGTAACAGTTTGCCCCAGAACTTTGTGGCTAAAAACAACAATGATTTTATCATCTCTCTCAGTTTCTAAAGGTCAGAATTTGGGAAGGGCTTGCCAGGCAGTATAGCTAGGCAGGGACTTACCATAGCTATAGTCATATGATGGTTGGAGCCTCTAAAGTAGAGAGGCAAATTGGGTGAGAGCTGGCCAAGAGTCCCTGTCTCTTCCTGTCTCAGGGCCTATGTGGTTCCTCCCCTTTGTGCTAGTGTGGGCTTTCCCACAGCATGAAGGCCTTCTGCTGATACATTCCAAGGAGTGAGATGGAAGCTGAACCATCTGTTATAGATTAGTCTTGGAAGTCACACTGTGACTTTCATATTCTATTGGTCAGAACAGTCACAGAAGTCAAATTTCAAGGGAAAGAGACATAGACTCACCTCTCAATAGGAAAAATGTCAAAGAATTTGGGGATCTATTTTCAAACCATCACAGTAAGGAATTTGAATTGACTGGGCTTAGTGACTGATTGGGCTTCCCAGTGGTGCTAGTGGAAAAGAACCCATCTGCCAACGCAGGAGATGTAAGAGTCACGGGTTCAATCTCTGGGTCAGGAAGATCCCCTGGAGTAGGGTGCAGCAACCCACCCAGAATTCTTGCCTGGAGAATACCATGGACAGAGGAGCCTGGTGTGCTACAGTTCATAGAGTTCCAAAGAGTTGAACACGACTGAAGTGACTTAGCACACACATGTGATGATCCCTGTATAAAAGCCAGGTTATCTGGCCCCTGGATCTTAGTGGAGCTCTAAAGATTAACTTGAAAACCTAGGCTTTCTTAACCACATGGGCTTATTTGATTCTCTTAATTACCTTGTGAAAGACATATGCAAAACAGGTGTTATTCTTATTCTTGTTGTTACTGACAGCAAAATGGAGTTTGGGACAGTTCAAGTCACTTTCCCCCCAAAACACTGCTACTAAAAGAGGTAGCCCAAATGCAAACCAGGTCTCCTGCTATGACACCATGATGCACAGCTTCTCCTGGACCTTTTATACATGATTTTCATTATAGTGGAACATTTGGAATAATTGTTAGGTGACAGAATTGTTTGTAATGGAAATAGACATTCTGGAGAATCAATACTAAATCAAGAGGACATCAGCTGGATAGTAATATGACCATGGTTCCACTGAAAGGTATTCATCTGTAGGGTCCTTTTTGTTTTTTTGGTTTTTTTTTAAGAAACAGCATTAACACGTTTATTACAATAATTTTCCTAGGATGACAGTGTCTGGACTAACACCTTATTAATCACTAATAGAGTCCTGGCTTTCATTTTAATCATGTGTCCAGACATTAAGGGAAAAACTGAGAATTTAACCTTCCAGATTCTTATGGCTAACTTTATATCCTGTTATTAAAGTACCTCCTTTCTGGGGAGGCACCATCAGGCAGAATAAGGACTCTCTTGGCTGCAAAATGAGGCAGAAGAACTTATGCCACTTTTGTCCAAGGCCTTTCCTGGCCCACCTTATTTAAACACAGCACACTCACTCCGAACCTCCTTTGATTTACGCTGCTGCAGCTCAACTGTTTTGAAAAGCTGATGTTGTGGAATTCTTAAGTCATCTGTGACCTAGGTCACTAAAGACAGGAGCAATTTAGTAAAAGTATTAATTGAAACTCTCCCTGACAAGCTCTACTCCTCCAGATAAAGTTACACATCAAGCCCACACAAGCTGCTGGGCTATTCTGAGCAGCCTGAGATTTTCAATATCTCATAAACAGTCCCCTCAATCACTACAATCTAATAAGGCTATAATCATCATTGACACTATAATGATTAAAATGAATAAAACCCATTAAGAAAAGTCATGTTGAGTTATTAAAAGTTTCGCTCTGTGTGATATGTAATCTTTTATCCATTTTTTATGATGAAATCTGTAACCATCTATCCACAAAAGACCATTAATTTACTGCTCTGTGGATGTTACCATGCTCTTTAGTTTAACAGCTTATCATTGATTTCTTGAGGGAGATATTATATTTGGAGAAATACACATGGAACAAAAGCCCGAATGTTGCTGTAAATTTCCCACTGACAGGATGATCAAAGTATTTTGGCCTGGTCTGCAGCCTGGGGATGGCGAACAAGTTTCCTAGAGCAGAGAGAGCCCTCCAGCTACCAGGCAGCAGATCCATGTTTTCAGGCAAAGCAAATCTTCTAAGGAGAGGTCATGTGCACAATGAGGGGGAGAAACAATAAAATGTCCATTAACTGGAGCCTAGTTAACTGGCTTATTGGCATCTATTAGAAACAAATTGCAAACAAAACTGATCCTATTATAAACTTTTCCTTGTCCCCTCCATCCAGGGCAGTCTTGATTGGCTCAGAAGAGCCTCAGCAAATACAATGCTGGCAGATGACTCCTTTATTTGCCAGAAGAAGATTGGTTTGCAGCCAGCAGCAGCCTACAACACTGACCAGCAGACAACTACAAACCTGGGAGGGGTACGTGGGCCCGCACAGCAGACAGAGCACTGGAGAGGCAGCTAATGTACTCATGCCTACATTCTTCCACCAGGGAGTTTTTTTCCCTAAGCAAACAACAATAAAAAAATCTGAATGGAAGAATGTGTACAGAGTGCTGAACTAAGTGGTGGGGGAGCCCGATTCTTAATGTGTACTTTTTCTCATAATAAACTCTGCTCCAATATCTTTACTGCCCATCTCTTATTTAATCTTAATAACAGTAAAACCTTAAAAGATTCTGTGAAGCCAACAAGAGGGTGTTGTCTTTGAAGGCATTCTTCATTTTTCCTGAAATGATTAATAAATGCATTTGCCAGCCTCTGTCTGAACAGACTTGCCAGAGTTCCCCAGCAGGTAACAACAAGGCCCCACAAAACAAGATGAAGATGGTTGCCTTATATTTTTTCAGATTTCCTTGTTTTCCAGATTTGCTTCCCTCATTGAGATCTTGCTGGGTTTTTTTCCCCCACTTTATCGGAATAACATTGGTTATAAATGTCATTCCATAATACACCATCTTTATTACAAAGGGAAGCCCGTCTTTACCAAAATAATCAAATATTCTTTATGATCCTTTTAAAAGAAAACAGCAAATTTCATTTATAAGGTTGAAGTATAGTTCAAAGCTTGGTGAACAGACATCAATTTTATCAATCTTTGGAGAGTTCATTTAAATCTACACTATTCCATCATGTAAGACAAAATGGTTGCTAAATGAAATTAAAAAGCAAATTCACCAAAAATAAAAAGGAAATTACTCTTTATAAAACACATCATTAACCTGTGGAAATAACTGCTTCAGGGTATGATTGAAGTGAAGAGCTTAGTAAAAAAATTTTAAATGATGTAAAACTTCTAGAGATCAGTTTTACAGTGGTATTAGTGACTGGTAACTCTATCAATTCTCACAATTCTGTACATACACTCATACCACAGTTGAAGCCAGGAGGACACTTTACATGCCCTCAACGTACTAACAATTAGTTTATAGAAATATAAACACAGCACTGTCTGGTGCATAGTTAACTTTTTCTGCTGCTCTCATACCTTCCTCTCAGCTTAACTGTATTCATGTTATTAATAATTGTGGTTCAAAGTGAAAATGGGATTAGGTGAACTATTTGTCCATTTCCATGTGGCACTCTATTTCCCCTCTCTTGTTTCGGGAGGATCAGGATGTGACGCAGAATATGGTTATTTGAAAATATCTGAAGGACCTTAAGAGAAACACAAAACCACTTAAACATTCCAATAAAAAGGGACAGATACTTGGAAGAAAATTTGTGTGTGTGTGTGTATAACATAAAAGAAAATGTAAATAAGCCAGAGTAGGGGATAAGGAAGTAAGGAAGAAATCACATCAGTACCTCAAAGACTTCTTTTGGTATATCTTCAGAGAAAGTGAAATTGACTTAAAACACCTACAAAATTTTAAAAGATGTTCATGAATATTTATCATCATGGTAATCGAAATATAGTTCTTTCTCATCACAGAGGCAGTGAGAATTTGTGACATGAAAGTTTTCTTGGTGTTAATTTGAACCTTTAATTAATAATAACCTTTTAGAAAGGGGTTATTTAGCTACAAAAAAAGGTTAAACAGAAACGATGGGAAAACAAGGACTAGTTGCAGATTTTAGTGAAACTGTATATTGGTAAGCGGCAGTTCTAGAATGCTGAGTCAGCACTTCTGTGATTACAGGTGGGGAGAGCAATAAAATCTTGCTGAGTTTAGTTATAGAAATCATACAGTTTCATAAATAGTATAATGTTGTTCTCAGCAGGTAAATGTTATATTTTAATGATATTTGTATTACAACACATACAAATTCTTGAGCTCAAGGTCAACAGAGGCTCCTTCAGTATGAGTTGCTGGAGTTCAGGTCCAAGGCTAGAGATGAAAGATTAAGGCTCTGAAGGGATGAGGGGGCAGGGAGAGAAACTGAGATCACAGTAACTTATTAGTTTGGAAAATAACATTTTTCTGATAGACCATTTGGAGATGTGTGTGGGTTTGAGCTAGTTAGAACTTAAATAGGTGATCAAGCTTTGTTAGGAGCTAACAGGACCTTGTGTGAACTTGGTCATAATGAAGATAGCAAGCCTGCGGTGATGGTGAAGACCTTTAGTTTCCAGACTTAACTGTGTCAAAATATAAGTCTACATGATCCTTAATTAGTCCCAGGCCAGTATACCCCTTCTTAAACCCAGAAGTAGAAGGACAGGTGACACATTTGTACGTCTAAACCCCTTCCCGAATGTATTAACTTAAAAAAACAGTTTGAAGAGTCTAACTTTGTTGAGATTGTTAATAAATCAGCTTTGTTTCATTGAAAATTTATTCATACACTGGAATTCTTCCAAGTGCTTACCCTTAGAGCCAAGCATGGATATTTTTGTCTATATAAACAGCAGATTATTACTCCTCTTTTAAAACATCTCTCATATATGGATCTTAATTGTTTACAATGCACTCTCCCTTGCACCCAAATTTATTTAATCCTCTCAGTAAACTTTGAGGTCCTTGTGAGATAGAAAATATTTCCATTGTACAGATAGTAAAACTAAGACTCAGAAGTTGATTCATCACCTGAGGTCACACTGGTAACTGTTGAAATCAGAAAATAAATTTAAGTCTTCTCTCTCCAAATCATTCCACTCCTGAATGCTGCTTGATGCTCAGTAGTCATCTTTCATGACAGTTCACCACTGGTAATCCTTTTATGGGTTGTATTTCTTTACTCACAAAACATCACAAAAGAAAGTGCTTTAAGAACTGCTACTTGTTTACTCTGGTCCTCCCAAGGCCAACAGTTTGGGAGATAATAGCAGACCTGACTGGTTGTCTACCCAGCAGTTACCCACACTGCCTGTCCTTGCTGAGAAAGCCCTGATTTTGTCTGGGGAGCACTCTCCTAAGCAGTTCATAGATAAAGCCTGAATAGATCAGGCCATCTCCTTCCAGTGACTGATTTAGGAAAGAGCATGTGATGCAATTCTGGCCAATGAAAGTCAAGGGAAAGTCTGCCAGGAGCCTTTTCTGAAAAGTTTCCTTGATTTTAAAGAGAAGCATGGCAAGAAATGCTCCCCCTTTTTTTAATCAACAGCTTGTCACATGACCATGAGAGAAGTCAGTCTAAGAAAGACGCCAACTTACTGAGGATAACAGAGAGGTGGAAGGAAGCTGTGTCCTTAATAATGAGTTGACACCAACCCTCAGCCATTCTCTCAGGACTTCTTGTTATACAAGAAAATAGAATGCACTTATTCTTCAGGACAGTTGACTTGGACTTTTTCCATTACTTGCTGTCAGACATCTCCTTCCAAAATTTATATGGGTGAACAGGTTATCTACATTCATATACATATCTCAACTCAGGGGTGGTTAAAGTTTTGCTATAACCAGTTGAATGTGTCTCAAATTGTTTAACTGGAATAGGATACTATATTTGTGAGGTGTTCCAGCTTCCTTAAAAATATGTTTGATTTCCCTCAAATGAGAATCCTCTTCTAGCTAGATCTGAAAGCACCTCAAGGACCTAAAACAAAATCATTTCAGTTTCTTAATCATAACATGTAATTAGAATTTGGAGATCAGAACAACAAAATGATTGGAAATTTATTAGTTAAAAGCTTTGGATAATGAAAGTAGTCTTGGAAAACCATTATGATTCTAAATTTTACAATGGAGAAAATTCTTATACTGACAGACCACACTGTTTCTCTGCCTCTTTTTAACATCTCAGAGATGTTTATGGTAACTCGTAGAGTCCCTGAAAGTGACACCTAAGATGATCCAGTGTCAAAAACACAACCAGGATTTATAGTCATGCTAAGAAAAATGCTCTACGAGATCTTCCTTGGGCTTCCTGGTGGCTCAAACGGTAAAGAATTTGCCTGCAATGCGGAGAACCCAGGTTTGATCCCCTCCAGGGAAGATCCCCAGGAGAAGAGAATGGCAATCCACTCCAATATTCTTGCCTGGAAAATCCCATGGACAGAGGAAACTGGCGGGCTATAGTCCATGGGGTTGCAGAGTCAGACATGACTGAGCAACTAACACCCACCCACACACACACACACACACACACACACACCTTCCTTTTGAGATGTTGATATAAAAAAATACAATGTACATATGTTTCAGTGAGAGGAACAAACAGGTAACAGTAACAAAGAGGTAAAATGAAAGTGTAATGGTTGCACATCTAAGATCCAGAAATCCTCATGCATGCTGAACTACTCTCAGTGAATAACACCTTGAATCAAAAATACTTGAGCAATTCATTTTGCTATCTACAAATTTCAGGAATTCAATTAGTTTGAGATAAATATCACTTTCCCTAGCTCCTGGGTACTTTAGATCAACATAGCTCAGAGCCTAGTAGATGTTAATTGATGTGTATCCCTCACACAAAAGAAGGGAGGGTCTTGGTTTATATTCCCCCAGAAACAGAACCAGAGTCAAGGATTTAAGGACCAGTAGTTACTTAGGAAGTGATCCCAGGAACTGCCAATAGGAGGTGGGAAATGAGTCAGAGAAGAGAAGGGAGCAAATATGAGGTGCTTTATCAAGTCAGTTGCCACTTGCAGCAACTAGAACTCAATCTTCCTGGGGAACCCTGGGAGAGTTGTGGACCACAGCTTGGTTTCCTAAGAGGAGTAACTCAGGAATATGTCTGCCAAATCCGCATTCATCTTTGAATACTACTTTGGGAGGCATTAATTTTCTTGTTCTTTCAGCTTGCCTATTAATAGATTGAGTGGACTCCCATAGACTTCCTCCTCAGAAAAAAAATAATAATAATAAGCTTTCAGGCAATGAGTTATAGGCCTTACTTGTACTTTCATTCCAAACTCTGTCGTAAGTCATTGGCTAGCCAATGAATTGTCTTCTCTGAGTCACCCACTCTTGCTCTGGGTGTGTTTGGAGACTGGGGGAGATTCACATTGCTCTCACAAAAGAAGAGCTGGGCCTGTCCCTTGATAATTTTGTTTGGGAAACATGGAGTAATGTAGGCAGTTAGCAGATGGAGTGGAAATTTAGATAATATAGAGAAAGAAGCCATAAAGTAGCATAGGGTTTATGAGAGGGACGTAGAGTAGGGCTGTGAGGGATCTTGGCAAGCTGAAGTTATGATTCAGCCAAAACTATGAGAAAGCAAAGACTATGAATTTTTTTAAAGGATAAAATAGATAAAAAGTGTAAGAGTTTTGGAGCTTGCTATAAACAGAGACAAAAAGAAATAGATACCCAGATTATCAGATCACATTGCAGATGGAACAACAGAGTAAGGATCTAAGACTCCTGGTCCTTGGGTTGTAAAGACCACCTTGGATCCAGAAATGCCCAAGAATTCTGGACTTTGTGAGGTCTTGTCCTTTTATTAGCTGTATTCATGGAATTCTATGAAGTTTCACATTAAATCTTACATAAAATACTTCTTTCTTGAACTTGTTTGTGTGGATTCCTGTCTACAGACTTGGGTACCAATCACAGCACCCCCACATTCCATGTGTATGGAAGAGCAAGTGACAAATTCTGTGAACCCCAGTTTCCACATTTGTAAAATGAAAATAATAATACCTAGCCTATAGTATTATTTTTATGATTAAATGAAATACCTGAAGCACAATAAATTACAAATATTTATTCTCCTTCCCCTTAGAAAAGGAAAGGAAGACACTGGGAGGTCTTCATTGCCAATGCCTCTCTAAATGAGTTTTATTCATTAGTAAGCTAATTCTCATCAGGTTGGGATAGAATTGAGAAACTTTATTAATTACATTTCCTCAAGCAATAAACATGAGTGCATAAAGCTGCCTAGACTGATAGAATTCTCAGATGCCAGTCTGAGGAACTTCAGATATCATCCTTTAGTCCTTATTGTTCAGGCAAAGAACCTGGGGTGGAGAGATGTGCCTATATCATAGAGCCGGTTACTGACAGAGCCAGGAGGATAATGTGGGTTTCCAGACTTCCCATCCTGTGCTTATTGGTTTTTTAACCTCGATCCAATTCTCCATTTCTGTTGTTTTCCTTTCTGGTTTTCACCATGGTAAACCTAAAATCACTTTTCCCTGTAGACTTCAGGTGTGACTCTGGGACTCGAGCACTCAGCTTATTCCTTAGCCCGTCTTCACAATTTCCCTTCAAGTTTGGGTTAAGGGTTCCTCTATAACTTTCCTCTATTATCACACTCTTCACACACTGTTGTGATCACTGCATCTCCTTTTGATTTTGCATTCCATGAAGTTCAATTCAGTTCTGTTCGGTCACTCAGTCACGTCTGACTCTTTGAGACCCTATGGACTGCAGCATGCCAAGCCTCCCTGTCCATCACCAACTCCCAGAGCTTATACAAACTCATGTCCATTTAGTTGGTGATGCCATCCAACCATCTCATCCTCTGTTGTCCCCTTCTCCTCCTGCCTTCAGTCTTGCCCAGCATCAGATTCTTTTCCAATGAGTTAGCTCTTTGTATCAAGCGGCCAAAATATTGGAGCTTTGGCTTCAACATCAGTCCTTCCAATGAACATTCAGGACTGATTTCCTTTAGGATGGACTGGTTGGCTCTCCTTGCAGTCCAAGGGACTCTCAAGAGTCTTCTCCAACACCACAGTTCAATTCTTCGGCGCTCAGCTTTTTTATAGTCCAACTCTCACATCCATACATGACCACCAGGCAAGAATACTGGAGTGGGTAGCCATTCCCTTCTCCAGGAGATCTCCCTAACCCAGAGATCAAACCCACATCTTCTCTGTCTCCTGTATCACAGGTGGATTCTTTACCCATTGAGCCATCCAGAAAGCCCTTCCATCACATCTTAATTTTGCTAAATTAGTATTTTGAACATCCTATGAAATTTTTGCTATTGTCACATATATATTCTACAACAGATTGGAAACTGAACTGGAAAAGATTCATTATGTTTGGGTTGTGGGTGTGTGTGTAAGAGACAGAGAGAAACAAAGAGACAAAGAAAGTGACCAGAATATTATGATGAAAAAGTAAAATGCTTACTTGAAAACTTATAACTCAACTATTATGTACTTAAAAGAATTTAAAAGAATGTATAATCTTGAGCAAAGGAAGTTGAACACAAGAGATACCCTAAAATTTCATTTATAAAAAGTACAAGACTAGGACAAACTAATCTAGGATGTTAAAAGATTTAGGGTCGTGGTTACTCCTTAGAAGAGGGGTAATGACTGGAGGGCAGGTAGCACAAGGAGATTTCTAGGGTGCTGTTTATAATCTTCTTCTTAATGTTCTGGTTACATGAGTATGTTCAGTTTGTAAAAATGCATTAAGCTGTACATTTATAATCTGTGCACTTGTCCATCAGTTGGCTCAGAAGCAGTTACCAAGAGGGAGAGAGGATTCAAAATGTTTATTAGAGAGTAACACTGGTGAGGGACAGGGGAGATGAAGGACTGGCAGGAGGAGCTGTCAGACAATCAGCAGAGCTGGTAAAGAATCTACCAGCTCGTTGGGAGCTGCAGAGCCAATGTTGGTCATTGGAGAAATTCCATGAGAGGTAGACATGACTAAGTCTTTGTGAAAAGTCTTATTTAATCATTGGCTGGGAGCTTCCCTCGTGGTCCAGTGGTTAACAGTCCACCTGCCAATGCAGGGGACATGGGTTCAATCCCTGGTCTGGGAAGATATCATGTGCCAAGGAGCAACCAAGCCCATGCACCAACTACTGAAGCCTGCACTCTAGCATCCATGACCTGCAACTACTGAGCCCATACATCCTAGAACTGGTGCTCTGCAACAAGAGATGCCACAATGAGAAGGCCGCACATCTGAACTAGAGTATAGTCCCTGCTCGCTGCAACTAGAGAAAGCCCATATGTGCAGCAATGAAGATCCAGTGCAGGCAAAAATTAATTAATTTTTAAGAGTCATTGTCTGGGGTCACCTTGAGAAGAGCATGACCTCAGCTCAAAAGCAGACCTGAACGAATGAACAATGAGAAGCTGTCAGCTGACCACACTCCTTACAGCTGGGCAATGAGTTGTTTCTTAAAGACAGATTGAACAGTACATGGATCCAAACAGTGCAAGGGGTAAACTGTGGATACACAGTAACTGTTAATAATACAATGTGTAAATAAATTCCAATTAAAAGTTTTTCGATAAAAAGGAGGGCACTTCTAAGTGTTCTTGTCATCTAGTCATACACAGAACCCCAGTGTTATACAAGTCAAATCAAAGTATTCCACTAATGAAAAAGGAAAAGATTATGATTTTTCTGTGTTCACAAAGAAAAAACCCAGATAATGCATGTTTTTCTCACTTTTGAGTTTTAATCTTGAATTCTTCTTAAATCTTTGACACATATTACATGTCTTTACAAGAATCCAAATAAAGTGATATGTGGTTTAGCACAACTTACATTTTTTGCTACATCGATACTTTATGAGACTTCATAAGGAGCACTGTGACCTCCAGATGTCCCTCCACAGGCACAAATTTAAGGACCAACTAAGCTGCTTAAAAAAAAAAAAAAAGCAGATGCTAAAACTGTAAGGGATCTACAAAGCATCAATGCCCTAATCACTAGCTATTGGGGAATAAATGGTCCCACCTCAAAGGTCACAAGCAATTCAGGTGCTATGTATGTCTTCCCATGTGTGCCAACACTGTTCTGTGGTCCCTCATCTTATAGAAGTTAGAGCATACGTTCTCTGTTTATTCCTTTAAGCGAACTCGGGTTGTATCTATATGTCTAGTTTCCGTTTTTGCCCACACATGCTGTGATTCATCTTTCTGCCTGTATGGGTAACACAGACCCTCTCGGCCTAGATCTTAACCATGCTTTCTATATTCCAACGCCACACACACAGACACACACACACACACCTTTCAAATTATTCTTTCTGAACCTTCACACTCAAAGCCTCTTACCCCAACATCATGCTCTCTGCCTGACCCAACCTGGCCTGATTCCCAGACCAGAGGATTCTAGACTTGCCCTGTCTTGTAGCCATCATGCTGCCAAAATACATTAGGTATAAGAGCATTTTTAGAGGTTTAGAAAAGAAGCCAAGTGTGTGTAGCAGGGCATATATATCTAAGTTCTCCTAATAATAGGACGAAATATCAATCATCTGAGAATGATACCATTAGAATCGCTTTAGAATACAATGCAAAGTAATCAACAGTCATTTACCTGCAAGTTCATAGTATCATAAGCCAATAAGATTTCAGTACTAAAAAAAAAATCCAATAAACATCTTTGTAAATGACTACTGACCAGACACATTTATTGGTTTGTCTGCACAGAATCCATCTCCTTTGTTTGTACAGAGCATCCCTGCTTCCTTTTGGCACCTTACCTTCCTGTCACAGCAAGCAGCTTCAATAGGACTGTCAACTGCGGCACACTGCACTCTCAAGCCAAGGGAAGAGTATGTGGTCCAAGCTGGATCCATCAGGCTGTTGGGATTTTCCGTCTTTATAGGGGTGCAAGGACAGGAAACTAAATGGTTGGAGGTCATCTGTTAAAGCCAAGTTTCCTGACAAAATGGCCAACTAATTACAACTTCTTTGCCATTAAGAACTATTGTTCTCTCCTGATCTAACTTTCCAAGAACAAAACAATTTTCAGTAAAAACATTTTAATGAACTCCCACCATGGGACAGGATACAGAGCTTATTCATTCATTCAACAAATATTTATTACATTTACTGAGACTTTTCTTTGGCCATGATACAGTAATAAGCAGACAAAAATGTAAAATATAGTTTTCAAGACATTGGGCATAAGACACCAAAGAATAGCAATCCCTGAAAGACTGGAAACCTACAAAATGAGTCCTAAAATTACCTCAGTCTACTACTGCCTACAGACTTCCCTCTGGCATAGTCAGGGAAAACCCAGGGGAAAAAAACCCAAGTCTCCCTGCATTGGGGAAAATTGGGAATACAGGTGGGGCGGGGGAGGGGGGCAGTGCTTCCCAGGTGGCACTGATGGTAAAGAACCAATGCAGGAGACTTAGGAGATGTAGGTTCAATCCCTGGGTGAGTAAGATTCCCTGGAGGAGGATATGGCAACCCACTCCAGTATTCTTGCCTGGAAAATCCCACAGACAGAGGAACCTAGTGGGCTACAACCCATAGCATCATAGAGTCGGACACAACTGAAGCAACCTAGCACGCATGCATGGGAACACAGGGAGACCAAGTTAGCCAGAGTACACAGAACAGAGTACCAGAGAAGAGAGAACTGCACAGTGAACTTCACAGGATTTGCAGAGGAAATGCTCTTGAGCATGTACTTTAAGTACTGATCAGGAAACTTACCTGCGTGAGGCTGGGAAAAGAAGCACATGAAGGATTAGAGGAAACAATCTCCGGAAGTCACTCAGGACCAGAAATAGTTCTTCCCACCAGCCAGAAAGAGAAGCTCACTATTCATGGGACATTTGACAGAGTACTCAGAAGCGTTTCGCCTCAGTAGTGGGCAACAGTAGCCCTGGACTAAAGCTCTGGTCTCGCCTAAAAAAGTTTAAAAACAAAACCTGAAAGGATCAAACCATTCCAAGGGACTTAACTGTCTTTGAATTCACCTTTCGGTCTAAAATTATTTCAAAATAAGGCTTTAACAAGTGACAGTGCAAAACACCATGTGCCAAGAAGAGAAGATCTAAACTAGACTTCTAGAAATGAAAATGACAGTGTCTGAGATGTAGAGTACAGTGGATGGCATTAATAGTAGATTAGACATGGGAGAAGGAAGAATTAGTGAAAACTATTTAAAATGAAATACCAAGAGAAAAACCTAAAAGAAAAGAGCATCTGTGAACTGCGTGACAACTTTAAGAGGCCTAACAGACATGTAAACTGGAATCCCTGAAGAAGGGAGCAGCCAGAAAAAATATGTAAAGAAATGAGGACTAAATTTTTCCAAATTTCATTACCCACAAATCTAGGAAGTTCAATAAACCCCAAGCACAAGAAAACCATGCCAGAGCACGTCTTAATTAAAACAGAGATAAAGAGAAAAACCTTAAAATCACTCAGAGAATGTAGTAAATATAGAAGATTTTTATTAAGAACTACTGTGTTCCAGTGCTTAAGCGATTATTGTTTTTGTTGTTTTCCTTTTTTCCTCTCTTTCCTTGTTTCTCTCTTTCTCTCTCTTTCTATCTCCTCTCCCTCTCTTTCTCTATGAAGAGTAAGTGAAAGTGTTAGTGGCTCAGTAGTGACTGACTCTTTTCGGCCCCATGGGCTGTAGCCTGCCATGGGGTTTTCCAGGCGAGAATACAGGGGATCCACCTGACCCAGGGATCGAACCTGGGTCTCCTACACTGCAGGTGAATTCTTTACGGTCTGAGCCACCAGGGAAGCCACCTCTTTATGCCTATTTCCAAATACTCCTAAATATATGACAAAGATGAGTATTTAGAGTTACTCACAGATAAAATGTCATAGATGAAAAGTAAATTTTTCATCATTGTCAATGTGTTTTGAAAGAAAAAGTGCTCCGAAGTTGATTATAATCAGTGATTGTACTTACAGAGGGAAGGAGAAGAGAGACATGAGAGGGAAGGGTAGGAAGGTTTCCAACCTCAAGACTTTTAATATATTTAAAAGTATAGAGAGGTGGAAAGTCATAACAATTGCAAGTGTGTGTGCGCGCGTGTGTGTGTGCACACGCACACACATGCACATGTAGTGGCGCAGGCAGATCTCAGAGGTGACTCTTCTGTTATCTCCCACTTCAAAAAATATACCCAAATGTTTCCTCAAACCAAATACACTTCTTTGCCTATGAGCAACACTGGAAGGTGTTAGAAATGTTGCATTCAGACATTCAGCATGGAATATGCTGTGTGTTTAGAGAAATCTTAGCACACTACTTGGTGTTTGTTTGGATATAAGCACAAAAGCCTAGACTCAGTCTTTTCACTTAGTCTCTTTGCCTCTCTTTCCTCTTCATCTGTTCCTTTCCTTTGCAATTAATGTGTCAAAAAGCTTCGAACAGAAAGAATAAAAAGCTTGAACTAAGAAGATTTTTCTGTTCTCTTTGGTACTACTACAACTCATTATCCCTCTACTGACCACCAGAGACTCTGCTGCCATATATTTAAATCACCCTAGGCATTAGCTGGGGATGGATTTATCAGGAAAATTTTATAATAGAGAGGGCCACAAGGAATAGAGTACTTTTAAATGTCTCTTCTCCGGCAGACGGGTGATAACTTCACTCTTTGGTGAGTCCCTGCTGCTTTACTATTATATTCAGATGTTTTTATTCTAAGAGGAAAATATTATGGATGAACATAAAGTTTTAGTATTTGGGGTGGTTGGATTGCACACCAGGTACTTGGATCTTTTTTTCTATTTTTAATGTATTTTAAGATCAGTTATATTTAATGCTTCTGATTTCAGCTGGTTCCCAAGGCAAACAAAAAGACTTGTAGGAAATCTAGATAATTCGAGTTTCAAGGAACTTCTTGCCCAAATTTCCATCCAGAGTATAAATCTCCTCTGTTACATTTGTAACAGCACCAACCTTCTAAAGTGAATGGGAGTAGTATGGGTTTTATGTGAAAAGCTAATCCAGGACCTGGACAAAAAATTGAGAATAAAGGGCTTAACAAAAAGGCAGAACCACAATAAAGAGACTGAAAGGAGCAATAGATGTGCAAGGAGTTGTGCACTTGTGCAGCGCACAGACAGTACAACTCGTAAGCTACAATGAGTGGTGTCCCCTACAAAGCACAGGATGCAACTTAAATTGAAATGCAAAAATATACAAGCAACTCCTGCAGCTCCATTCTAGAAAAATAAACGACCCAATCAAAAAGTGGGCCAAAGAACTTAACAGACATTTCTCCAAAGAAGACATAAAAATGGCTAACAAACACATGAAAAGATGCTCAACATCACTCATTATCAGAGAAATGCAAATCAAAACCACAATGAGGTACCACTTTACACCAGTCAGAATGGCTGTCATCTAAAAATCTACAAGCAATAAATGCTGGAGAGGATGTGGAAAAAAGGGAACCCTCTTACACTGTTGGTGGGAATGCAAACTAGTACAGCCACTATGGAGAACAGTGTGGAGATTCCTTAAAAAACTGCAAATAGAACTGCCATATGACCCAGCAATCCCACTACTGGGCATACACACCAAGGAAACCAGAATTGAAAGAGACACGTGTACCCCAATGTTCATCGCTGCTTTGTTTACAATAGCCAGGACATGGAAGCAACCTAGATGCCCATCAACTGACGAATGGATAAGAAAGCTGTGGTACATATACACAATGGAATATTACTCAGCATTAAAAAAAATTCATTTGAAGCAGTTCTACTCAGGTGGACAGAACTGGAGCCTATTATCCAGAGTGAAGTAAGCCAGAAGGAAAATCAACAATACAGTATACTAACGCATATATATGGAATTTAGAAAGATGGTAACGAGAACCCTGCATGCGAGACAGCAAAAGGAACGCAGATGTATAGAACAGACTCGTGGACTCTGTGGAAGAGGGCAAGGGTGGGATGATATGGGAGAATGGCATTGAAACCTGTTAATTATCATATGTGAAATCAATCGCCAGCCCAGGGTTGATGCTCGGGGCTGATGCACCGAGATGTCCCAGGGGGAAGGAATCAGGAGGGAGGAGGGAGGGGGTTCTGGAGGGGGAGCATATGTGAACCCATGGCGGTTTCATGTCATTGTATGGCAAAACCAACACAATAAAGTAAAGAAAATTAAAAAAAAAAAAAAGAAATGCAGCCCTAAGCAATAGTGACAGAGACATTGAAAATACAGCAATGAGACTGAGCATAGAATCAGGGATTCAAATGAAGAGCCTGGATGAAAGAGTCCAAGCCAAAAAGAAATTTTGGATTTTGGATGACACGTACAGGCATTCACAATAAAAACATTTCTCTTTGCCTCATCCTAGTCTGTCATGGCTTTACCTGTTTTTACCTTGATATAGTTTACACAATCCTCATTACCCAACCCAGACTTGTGGTCCTCCATAATCACACTATTTTCTCCTTTTCCCTTTCAGATACTCACTTCATTCAAGTTCCCCTCAGGTTGACTCCAGCAACAGAACCTTAACTTTGGATTTCCAGTGTGAACACAAAGCCTTACAAAGGCACATGAAAAGAAAAAAATGACCAAGCAATTCTGCTTCTAGGAATTTTCTCAAAGAAAATAGTCATTAGTGTTACTAATAATGATGATAATATGAAACAACATAAGTGTTCAATAACAGTAAATTGTTTAAATAAACAATGTAATAGTTGTACAGTGGAGTACTAGGCAGTCATTTAAACTGATTTTGTGGACAAAATCTTGATGATGTAGAAAGATGCTTAAGATGTGTGGGTAAGTTTTAAAATAAGTCTTCAATACAATGTGACTATAACCATTTAAAAAAACTGTATCTAGATGTAGGGAAGAAGACTTGATACCCACCAAAATATTGGCAATAATTCTTTCTGAGTAGTGGAATTAATTTTTATAACATTTATTGTGAAATTGCTTCATCTCATTGTGTAAAAATAGGAAGAAAAAAAGACCAAAGAAGAAAATTTAAATTTCCCACAATCCTTCCATCTACTGAAAGAAAAGCTACTAATATTTTGGACTATATCTTCTTGAACTTTTTAAAAATTAAAAACAACTTTTTTCTTATAAAAATAATGCATATTTAATGTTGAAAGACTGAAAACATAGGTGATCAAAAAGAAAAATATTTGTTGAATATTTTTATTTTCTTTCTTTTGCTTATTTTATATTATAAATTTCCAACAATGAATATTCATTGATTTCATAATGAAAAATTTTGACATCTTAATCATGCCTCTCATATTTCCTCTGCTTCATCTGAATTACAAGAATTCAGAAAAGAAAATCACTTGGTGTTAATGGTTGATAATGGCTTAACATATAAACCTCTCCCATTTCAGCTAAGGCTTTCTGTAACTTCTGTTTTATACAAGGATGGGCAGCAGTATGAAGCCTATAGAGACACAGAGGCCATGGAAAACGAAGAGGAATCTGGGGCCAAGCAGAATCCACACCAAAGTAGAGAAACAGAGCTAACAAGGGATGAATTCAGATGAGAATTCAGGGACCCAGGAGGGTGCTAGTAATGCTTTCCAAAGATCTGACCCTATATCACAGAAGTAAACTGGATAAACTTTCAATATGGTTCTCTGGTCCAGGTGGAAGTGTCAGTCTAATCTTGGGAAGGGTGAGCCCCAAACCCAGGGGATCTGGGGTGCTATTCAAGGTAACCAAGCAAGCTAGAACTCAATGTGTTGAAACTCCATCATACAGGAATTCCAACCTGATGGGGAGGCATGGGAGGGTTGTATGGACATGGCCCAGAGCTTGCCCTGGGCCACTGAATACAAGACTTAGTCAACTATGAAGACATTTAATCAATCAGTAATTCATTCAATAAGTATTTATCAAGCTTCTAGCAAATATCAGGCACTGGGGTAGATACCAGAGACAGCTAGTGAAAGCATAGATGCAACAGAGGAAGCTAGATCTTAAGCCAAATAAACGCAGCAATGGAGGGTAGCAAGCACTTGATAGGTCAATCAAGATGCTCTAGACTACACCAAGGGTACAAGATTCAAATTGGGAATAGGATGTCAAGAAAGACTTTCTAAGGAAGTGATAGTTAAGCTATCTCAAAGGCTGAACAGGAGTTAGACAGGTAAAGATTGGGGAGGAAAGTGTTCAGACAGAACAAGAAGTGTGGGCTAGAAGTCTCAGGTCACACTTGGTAAGCAGGAACATACACAAGAGCCCACAAATCAACTAAGATTGGTTATGACTGGTTACTAACACTTGATCACAGCAACCTGACATCCAAACCCCGCTAGAGAGTGGGGGCTGTGGCCTGGAGTGCAGACTTCAGTCTGTACACGTCAATGGCCCCAGTCAGGAGGAGCTGAGGTCAGCACCGCATTGTAACTTTCGCAGACTTCTAGGCACTTTTGCCTTCATGAGCTGTTTCTTTCATTTAAAATATACTGATATTTAAAATTATATTATATATATTAAAATTTTATTTTATATAATATATATTTTAAATGAAATATATATAATTTGCATTATATATAATATATATTTAAAATGTTTCTTTTATATTAAAAATCTTTAATTTAATCTGAATTGGCATAAAGTTAATATAATCCAGGCTGGACTCTATTCACTTTTTTCTTCTGATTTGAAAGAAATTAAAACATTTTTGTGAGCTTCTAAAAGTATCATTGGCCTAAGGCACTGGGCCCAATATGACTATAGGTAAATTGGTTCTGGCCAAGGATCACAGAGGTAAAAGAAGTAAGGTAGGCCAGACCCATCAACCCAAAGAACTAATTACAAAGACTTTTAGAAGTCCTGCAGGGATGTCAGGAGATCCTTGGACCTAGTTGTCTTTGTTGACCTTCCAACAAATAATCACATCATATATTAATGATATCCACTTACACTTTCTACATATAACCTTTCATTTGAGCAAGCATAGTGTGGATAATTCACCTACTCAGTGGTTTAGGCAGGGTTAAAGCAAGTATTCAGTTATCTAGTGCTCCCAGGAAGCCAAAGTGGTAATCTGGCAAGGTTATGAACTTTGAAGTCAAGTTAGATCTGTGTACAGTATCCCTCATCCACCAAGTGAAATAGTGCCATGACATTTGGTAAGTTGCTTAACTTTGCTTAGCCTCAATTTCCTCCTCTATAAAATAATTATTATATTCTCAAAATATCATTGTAAGGCTTAAGTGAAATTACAGATCTGAAGTATCACTACAACTCAAAAATAATTTAAGAATGTTTTATGATGTTTTTTTTAAGCTTCATGAAGGCAGCTAAAGCTTAGAACACCATCAAAGCAGAATATCTCCTACTTACAGGGGACAGCTAAGTAGGGTATATGATTGTGTATGTGGAGAGGCAGAGGTTGGAAGGGGGCAACAGTTAGAGGAAAGGCAGGCAGAGGAGAGGAATAAAGCTCAGACAGAAAATCTGTGCCAGGCAATGTTCCTGTGAGAACTGGTCTGGACGGCTGGGAGCCAACTGTGTAGTCTATTACCCCCAGATGCTGACCAGGTGGAAATGGGCTTAGGTCTCCTATAATCTTTGGAGGCTTTCAATAGGTGCAGATGAAAATGAATTCTGAACTCCTCAGAGTAGATTTCATGATGTATATCTGGCAAATTACCAATAAAACTTAACTGAGTTCATCTCATGTCAGGAGACCCTTAAAGCCACTATCATAAAACTCAAGTGATGAAAGGGTTTCTTATCGATTGCAATCATTATTGGCTCAGCCTGCCCAACAAAAAGCAAATACACATTGCACCCTTTGAGAAAACACATTTCAGAACCACACCAATTTTATGAGACAAGCCTGAGAGATGAAAGCATTTGTTCAAAGTCCCGTTGTGATTTTTCAGAGGTCTGTCTCAATCAGGAAGTTCTCTACAATACAGAAAACTCCAGAGCAGCAACCTACTGTGATTTGTGTAACCTGGCCATGGCCATGTGATCTGATTAGACAGATGCTCCCAAACTCAATCAGCCTAATTTACTATTTTATACTATGTTCAACATTTCACATCTACTAATTCATTACACCACATATTGATCTGAAAATAAAACTAGTTCTTGCTTTCACATAACAAAGAATTGTAGTGTATAATGAAAGAAATTCTCATACTCAATTGCATAATAGAAATCATTATGTTTCCTTACTACAAAAGCACCTAATTAGCAAAGATTTTTATTTTTCCCTCATGTCAGGGTGGGCCAATCACCATTCTGAGCACATAGTTATTTCTTAGGTGCATCAAAATTTGCATCTTGAAAATTCCTTTTGACACAATGCCTTAGAATGAAACAGAATATAGATTTGGCATGAGGTTTTGAAAAGGAGGAGATAGAAAGATCTTCTAAGTAGCAAATGTGTTCTTTAGGAATCAACCAGGGAATTTTTTAGTCTCCCTGGATCTTCTCTAGAATTTTTCACTCTGCCTATGTAAAAACATTCTTTCGAACTTTCAGAATAATAGTTATTTTATATTTTCCCATATTGCTCTGAGGCTCTTATAGAACATACAAAATTTAGGATACACTAAATATAATCCCCAAAGTTAAGGTATAATCAAATTTGTAAATAAAGTAATTTTTATATTACATGAAAATATCCAATGCTGCTAGAGGTGTGGCAAAATTGGCACTCTCATGCATTGCTAGTTGAATAGTAAATTGCTACCACCCACTTGGAAAACAACAGAGTAATGTACATCATTAATTATACACATGTTTAATACTCTTTGACTCAATTATCCTTCTTGTGGGACTCCATTGTATTATATCAGCCCAAACTATGTAAAAGACATGCAAGAAGATGGTCTCTGAGCTACCATTTAAGGAAATAAAACTGAAAATGGCTTAAGTGTTAAATAATTGGGGCATTTCCTTACTGATAGGCAAAAACTCAGATGTTTACCTGGCAACATTTGAGTAATATCAGAAAGACCCCTTACTTCATGGGCTAAGATATTCTAAAATATTACCAAGTAAGGGTAGAAGCACTGTATCCATGAGTTTCCTATTCAAATGCAGTTCTTAATGAAAACAAGCAAACAGAAAACAAATATGAAAACAAGATACATAAATCTAGCTGATAAATAATTACATTAAATGCTAATGAACTGAAGACTCCAATTAAAAGACAGAGATTATCAGATTTTATTTTTTTAAAAAATGACTCAATGAATCCACTATATACTATTTACAGGAGATGTGGATTAAATATAAGGTCTAAAAGATGTTGAAAGTAAAAGGATGGAAAAAATTATTATGCAAATGTCAACTGCAAAAAGTAATGTGGCCTCACTATCAAAGTAGACTTCAAGGAATATTATCAGAGATAGTGAAAAATATTTCATAATGATAAAAGAATCAGTTCACCAGAAAGATGTAACAATCCTAAATTCATATGTGCCTTTTAATATAAACTTCAAAATACACAAAACAAAATTAATAGAACCAAAAAGTGCAATAAATAAATTCACAATTATAGGTGAATAAATGTTATTCTTTGAGTCAAGCTATATGACTGATAGGGGCTTGCCATGTGGCTCAGTGGTAAAAGAATCCACCTGCCAATGCAGGAACCAAAGGAGACATGGGTTTCATTCTTGGGTCTGGAAGATTCCCTGGAGGAGGTAATGGCAACCCACTCCAGTGTTCTTGCTGGGAAAATCCTGTGGACAGAGGAGTCTGGCAGGCTACAGTCCCTGGGGTCGCTAAAGAGTTGGACACAACTGAGCACAGGAAGCACAATATGATTGATAGTTTAGCTCAGAATCTGAGATGGCTTTATAACCTATCCCTGCAGGAAAGGAACACAGGGAAAGTTCTCTTTGGTTCTGGTGGAAGGTGAAGGACAGGCTTGGATTGACATGGTAGTGAGAAAGGTCAGTGGTAAAGAACCCTGCCAATGCAGGTAGAACATAAAAGAAGTGGGTTCACTCCCTGGGTTGGGAATGTCCCCAGGAGTAGGGCATGGCAACCCACTCCAGTATTCTTGCTTGGAGAATCCCCATGGACAGAGGAGCCTGATGGGCTATGGTCCATAGGGTCACAAAGAGTCAGACATGACTGAATCAACTTAGCATGCAAGAAGGTACAGAGAATCTCAAAACAATCCCTCCTCTAGGAGTTTCTCCTGGCTACTATTTCCTTTGGGAAAGGAAAAATACATCCAGGTAGTCTTTAATCTCCTTCATAAGAGTCCATGTTAGTATTCTTTCGTCTTGTCTAAATGCATGTGCTGTCTCAAGGAATTTAAACTATCTCCAGAAACTTAACTAGAATTGTAATTACCCAAATCTTTTGGCAGATGTTAGTTCATTGACTGACTTCCAGGCAGAACAGGACCTTTTAAAAAATTTCCCTGAAATATGTATTCCTGTCTTTAAGTTTCCAGAGAAAACTAAATTCCCCACTCTCTCCTTGAAAGTACCTTTCAGAATCTCTCTTCTTATAGTCCAGGAGTCCTTTCTGTCTTACCTCAATGTCTATGAAATAAAGCAGAGTCCTAAAAAGGTGGAAACAGAGTTACAGTGTGCTCTAGAGCCTCAGGGGAATGAGAGCCTTTACATGTCTTAGTAAACCAGGAAAAACTTCTTAGACTAGTGACATTTATTCCTTGTCTTAAAGAAAGGTGAAGGTTTTGACCCATTTTGGGAGGGAATTGCAAATCCTGCCAGAGAGGAAGAGATGATGGTCAGGGCAATGGAGAACAGAAGGGAGAAGACAGAGAAGAAAATGTGACACCATATTGTAAGATCCCCACACACTAGAGATAAGACAGTTGAACTTATTTGGTTCATAATGATGAGCAATAGGAGGTTTTGCTGATACATGTAGTCAGAGCTGAATTTTAGGAAGATTAACCTGGCAGACAAATTTGAGTGGTAGGAGGAAGAGTAAGGAAGATCAGTTAAGAAGTCCTTTTGACCATTTGAGTAAGAATTTTCAAGAGCATGAATGTCAGGGAAAGCAATAGAAATGAAGATGAGGAAGAGTGTTAAGCATTCTAATTCATCTTTATGTTCAATGCTGGCCCTCAACAACTATTTCTTGAATTAGAGGAATGTCCAGCTGCAAGATTTGACCATAAAAAGTCAAGAAAAAAATAGGAATCTGAGGAGATGATGTAAAGAGAGAGAGAGTGTAATAGGTAATAATTAAATACAGAGAGCTCTATTTCAGCAAAGTCCCTGACTCCAGCCCCTTACAATCACTGCTTGCTTAATAATTCCAAACACATGTTCATCTGATCACACTGTATCTTTGTATCTGAGAGACATCATATTTGCTTAATCCTATTATCCAAAAAGAGATGCCACACAGAACAAATAAAAGGAAATCTAAGGAAATAGATTTAAGCTATTGTCCCCATAGTTAATGTTGTTGAGGATCTATTATGTACTAGGTTAAGCACTTTATGTGAATGATCTTATTCAATTTTCTCAACTACCCTATAAAGTAGATACTACTATTATCTTCTAACAGATAAGGAGACAGGTTTAGCTAAGGCACAAAGCCAGGATTTTAATATGGGTAATTCTACTCCAGGGTGTGGACTGTCTTCTCAGTACATAGTGCTACCTTTCAAGGAATAGAATGTATCACAATTGAAATCTGAAACACAGGTGGCTGCTCAGTGAGAGATGTTGTACTCTAAGAAGGCAGACATGATTTTCTGTCTAGTCAAACCGGTCGTTTTTTTCAGTAGTCATGTATGGTTGAGAGTGTTGGACTATAAAGAAAGCTGAGCACCAAAGAATTGATGCTTTTGAACTGTTGTGTTGGAGAAGACTCTTGAGAGTCCCTTGGACTGCAAGGAGATACAACCAGTCCATCCTAAAGGAAATCAGTCCTGAATATTCATCGGAAGGACTGATGCTGAAATTGAAACTTCAATACTTTGGCCACCTGATGTAAAGAACTGACTCACTGGAAAAGACCTTGATGCTGTGAAAGGTTAAAGGCAGGAGGAAAATGGGACAACAGAGGAAAAGATGATTGGATGGCATCACTGACTCAATGGACATGAGTCTGAGCAAGCTCACAGAGTTGGTAATGGACAGGGAAGCCTGGCATGCTGCAGTCCATGAGGTCACAAAGAGTTGGACACGAATGAGCAACTGAATTTAACTGAACTGAAGGAGGGTTTGATGGGTAAGTATGAGTACTGCCACACTAAGAAATAACCTCACAGTACTTGTGTTATCATTTGGGGTTTTGTTGAAAGAAACAAAAGTGAATTGACAAAGTTAACAAGGGGATAAGAGAATTTAATGGAAAAATCAAGAAAGGCTGAAAGGCCAGCACCTTCGCAGTTCCACGTTCTAAGGCTGGTCTCAGAGTGCCTTTGCCTGGAGAAATTATTATCTGCCTTGTCTTACAGAGTCCACTCTTCAAGAGTCAGATTACCAAGAAAGCAATCTGATTGGCCAGGCTCAGGTCACGTGACCATCACCTAATCAGGGGCAGGGCAGTCCCTTCAAAATGGCACACTCTACAGGAGACGGGAATTCTCTAAAGGAAATCTGGTTACTAAAAAAGAGGGGAATGGATGCTGGACATACAAAAAATTGTAGGTATCCATTACATCCCCAGAAGCAAGAGTTTCCTGAGCTGCAATTGTGCCCAGATATATACAAAGGAGCCACCCACGGCCTGTAGTACCACAGAAGTTGAAAAGGTGCTCTGGATTGATTTATAACCATGTGATACCTTTATCATTAGGCAAGTAGGAACATTTCATTTTAAACTTTGCTGATTTTTCAAATTTGCTTTGCATTGTTAGTAATGATTTCTTGCTCTATTTTTATGCCTCCTCAGATAAAGTACTATCATACATGATGTTAGCCCCATTAGACGAAAATAAGCATTATTTATGACTATAATCAGGGTTATGAAGCATTAAAATAGGAAAGAAAATCATTTCCACAGCCCTTTTCAAAGTCCTGAAAGTTGGGCTTTAACTTGTCAGGTTTTTGCTTTCTTGATGCTGTGGGCTGGTATGGAGTATTGGAACAAAGCAAACCAGGAGTTCAAGAATATTTTACTCACAGTATTATAAGAAAGTGCTTGATATTTCCTAGATTCCACCCCAGAAAGATGGGACCCTGGTTGAACTCATCCTTCTTTGATAAGTTGAGTAGCAGTGAAGCATCTCATATCTGGATATCAACCTTAGGGGCGGTTAGATGGATCTGCTGAGTTTAACTAGAATTCAAGTGTAACTCAATATATACAGACTAGATGGTAGATGACTAAGAAAAGACTCAGCTAGATTATTGTAATACTGTACCTTACCAGAATGTGAAATATATGTCCATGCTTATGTAAAACCACTGTTGGAAAAGGAGTGTTTTCTTTTTCTTCTTCTTTTTCTTCAAATTGGGTAAACCTTCTTCTATATTGACAGTCATGGCACAGATCGTTAGAGGAAGTTGCAGTGAAATAGTGGTAGGAACACAGGTGAAAAATAAAAAATAGAAAAAAATAGGAGAAGGAAATGGCAACCCACTCCAGTACTCTCGCCTGGAAAATTCCATGGACAGAAGAGCCTGGTAGGCTACAGTCCATGGGGTCGCGAAGAGTCAGACACGACTGAGCAACTTCACTTCACTTCAGTGACTCAGAATATTGCATTCACATGATTTCTCTACTTCCATTATTTCTTGAACATACCATACTGAAGAGGCAACTTTATCACTGCTACACATACCTTACAGACTAGTTGACATTGTTTATAAGCAGTTAATCTATAGTTTGCACACAGAAATAAAGATTTCTTGCAGGTAAAAAAAAAAAGAAAAAAAGAAACCTAATTTTATATTCCCAAATAATGAAGTCACTTAAAGGTCAATGAAATAAAGTCCAATGAAATAAAAACTTTAAGCTCAAATAATGAGAGTGTTTAATTAACTTCTTTTTTGCCTCATATTTTTCAGTTTAATAATCATCAAAAGTCACATTTAACTGATTATGGTATTAATTTATCACTTTTTAAGAAGTCTGGAAATAAGACTTTTCTCTGCCTTTTCAAATATGTGCTCTTCACCCAAGTCCTGGCAGAAACTCCTGGCTCTGTTAAAAATCAGAGAGCAGTAAATTTGCCATATAACCAGCAATTCTACCTGCAGGTATATACCCAAAAGAAATGAAAACACACATCCACAAAACAACTTGTACATGTATAATATTTACAACATTATTCACTATAGTCAAGAAGTAGAAACAATCCAAATACTCATTAACTGATGAATGAGTGAATAAAATGTGGTATATCTATGCAATGGAATATTACCTAGTAATAAAAAAGAAATGAAGTACTGACACAGGCTATAGCATGCATAGACCAAGTGAAAGAAGCCAGTCACAAATGAGCATATATTGAATGATTTCCATTATATGAGATTATTCAGAACAGGCAAATCCAGAGATGGAAAGACTATGGCTGCCAGGCACAGGGAAGTGTGAGAAACAGGGGATAACTGCTAATCGGCATAGGATTTCTCTTTGGAGTGATGAAACTGTTCTAAAATTACATTTTTGTGGTGGCTGCACAACTTTGTGAATATATTAAAAACCACTGAATTGTATACTTTAAATGGATGAACTATATAATATGTGAATTATATCTCAATAAAACCATTTAAAAAGAAGAGTACTAGACTCCTGAAAATCTGATATCAAATTGCAAAGAAGGAATAGAATATCATTTTCAAGCTTGAAATAAACTGTATCAGTTTTTATATTAAAAACAAATAAAATAATTTTTAAAAACCCAAACTATTGGGTGTCTGTCTTCCCAACAAACCATAGCTAAATACTGTTATTGGAGATCTGACTGTGATTCTGCTGTGGGAGTCAGTGACTGTGAAGGTGCAGGGTAGGAAAGGGCAGGGCAATGGCCGCCACTGGCCGCTGTGCAGCCAGGAAGTATTCTGTGAGCTTAGTGCAGCTTCCAAGCTTGAGAAAGGAAAGGCAACTAATTGTCTGCAGCTCTACAGGGCCCATGGTACACCACTTACCTTGTGAAATCCAGTCTATTTTAACTATGACAGTCCAAGTCAAGTCATAAACCTACATTTCCATAGATCCCAGACAAAAGTAAACACAGACTCTTATTTTTAATCCTTCCTTTCTGCTTTTCTCAGAGTGCTGATTAGATTGCATATTCTATGAAAGGATGGATGAGTTCAGTCTTTTCTAAAGTATTTCCTTATGGGTTCATCCATGATTAAGGCACAAGTTTTTCCCTTTTGAAAGATGCATGATCCAGCTGTTTTTGCCTGCTGCAACTTCTTGCTAACCTTTCTGGAACTAAGGAGAGAAAAACAATGTACCATGACCTGAACACGTCCCTCCCAAATGAGAAGAGGATCTTTCTTATGTACACCCAAGATAACAGTAGTGATCTGTCATTCTAATTCTTTGTTTACAGTTTCGAAGGTTGGTATGTATTTTATCTTTTAGCTCTTTAAAAAATACAGCCATTTTGGCTAACATGAAATGTCATACATTGAGGTCTGATAAGTTGAGAGCTAAATGTTTTAAGAACGTAATAATCACCAAGTGCTTAATTTCAAAACACACACCATTCATTTGCCTCCATGGGATGAAGTGCCGATCACAGAGTCACACCACTGGCACCAAGCCAGATATTCCTTCCTGAGCCTTTCAAACATTTAGACTCCTAAGTTGCTTTTCAGGCTTACCAGAGGCTCAGTATACATATAAACAGGGCAAAGAGCCACTCTCTCCGAACTGACATTCAGAGGAGGCAGTTGTAAACAAATGTCTAGGTCACCTCCAGTGCAGTCAAAGCTGCATAAGGTACTTGTCCCACCCTGGTTCCCTTCTGTAGTCACAGCTTGAAAGGCTGCCTAGGAACACCCCAGGGGATTCTTGCCCAAAGGTCCAAATCAACAGAGTCTGCATCCCCTCACAGACTGGCTGATTTCCAAGAAGAACCAATGCTCGGCCCTGTCCTAGAGGGAACCAATTTAATTTATACTAAAAAAAAAAAAAAAAAGAGCTTGTCATATAATCCAAAATAATCAAATGACATATGGAGTTGAGTCAATGAGTAGCTCTCACGGAAGGAGCAAGGAGGCAGACCTCTGACTGGCTGAGACCTTGCTGGGGTGTGACTGAAATCTGAATTCAAGTTTAAAGGGCAAATCAAGTTTTTTTGTTGTTGTTATTAAAGGACAAGGAAGTCAGGTCACTGTTTCCAGGACTGTAGATCTTCAAGTTTTAAGTACAGAGAGGAAAAGTTCAAACAGGAGAGAAAAATCTTCCTAGACAAAAATACTATTTTCAAAATGCAAAAAAGTTTAAATGAAAAAGAAGGTGCTGAGCAGGTGTATATGTATGACAACTTTTCGTAAAAAAAAATAAAATAGAATAGAATAAAACTTGGATAGGAAATATACATTCCCCCTTATTTGATTTTGCATGAAGAAACTCAAGAAGGATATACTAGTAACTAGAAAAAAATTGATTACTTGATTTGGGGAACAGAAGTGGAAGCACAGAGTACAGAAGTAAGGGCTAAACTTTTCACTGTAGATCACTGCATATGTATTTTTATTTTTTAAATAGTATGTGAGGAACTGCTCTAAGTGCTTAGGAAGTAACAGGGAAAAAAACTGCTTTTTCAAGGAGCATACATTTGAGTGATAAAAAGAAATACAAACATATAAAAATAAGTACATTTTTTGGTACATTAGATGGTCATGAAAATTAAAAAGTAGAGGAAGGTAAGGGATACAGGTGGTTAAGAGATGAAGCGTTTGCATGATTAAATAAATATGTCGGAGTAGCCTCAGTGGTGTCACACCCGCACTGAGAGCTGAAGGAGGTGAGAGGGTGTGGATAGGACCCTGCAGGGGAAGAGTGTGCCAGGCAGAAGGAACAGCCACAGCAGTGGTTCTCGACTGAGCACAATTTTGTCTCCTCTCCCTCAGGGCCATTTGGCAATATCTGAAGACATGCTTGACATTAAGACTTGGATGGTAGAATACTCCTGGTATTCAGTGAGAAGAGTCTGGGGAGGCTGTTCAACATCCTATAATGAACAGAACAGCACCCTACAATCAAGAATTATCAAGCCCAAGAGGTCAGTAAGTGCCACTGTTAAGAAACCTTGAACTAGAGAGGAGAATGCCAGCTAAGTTTAAGTAACAAGCAAACCAAAGTGGCTATAGGAGAATGTTGAGTAAGCTCCAGTTGAATCCTACACTTAGCTTCCCACAGCACACACTAACTCTCACTCACAGTGCTCTCCACATCTTTAAGAATGAAGAACACTTTTTCCCCTAACATTCCCCTTATATTCACAGTTACCTCTTGACAACAAAGTTCACCTTTCATAAAGTCATGCAGAGCCAAATTAGTTCTTTCTTTTCCTTCATTCCTCCACTTCCCCATCACCAGTATCCATTCTGTTCTCAGATAAGGATGGAGAAAAATTCAAAATGAGAGTATTACCTTGGGTTAAGGAGGTAGAAGAAAATGGGAAAAGATGGAGGCAAATAAAATAATGGAGAGAGAAGTGTTTCTCCTCTTCTCAAAGAGAAAGAGGTGCTGAGGTATCCTGCAAAACATGCAATGAAGAAGGGAGTCCTTCGAGTCTATTGACTCAACCAATGAACAGAGACTAGACAAAAGCCACATCCTGGAATTTTCCATCATTTCCAGTTTCTTGTTATTGTTTTCTTTTTAGTTGTGACCTAGTAATGGATCTATATGCATTTGCTGAACTGAACTGTTGCAAAACAGAACTGGCTAACATGAGGACTTTTTAAAGCATTTCTAGAACCAAAGTGTATAATAGTACAGGAAAGCACACAATATTTTTAGGTAGGAGAGACTGGTTCAATTTAACTAGAATATCAGTCAGATTTGGGGGAGCAATGAGTAAAACTGGAAGCTAGAGTGGTATTAAAATATCTAGTAATCAGCATGGTTATAAAAATTGATGTTAATTAATTATTAATATTTCTAATACTTAAAAATATATCCTCTTATCACTAAGTAAATTAAATTATAGATGTGTATGTGGAGGCATAATGGCAGACATTAGAAACCAGGTTTTGGTGCTGGTATCATGTTCACCTGAGTTTAAATCCAGGGTCTACTAATTTTTACATCCTTGAAACCCTAGATCAGTTATTTAAGTGCCATAAGCCCCAGCCCAGTCTCAATAGCTATAAAATGTGAGTGATGATAACATTAACCTCATAGAAATACTGAGAGTAATAAAGGTATAATTTACATAAAATGCAAGATTTGGCAATAGTAAGGGCTTGATAATAGCAGATATTAACATCAAAGTAAAACTTCTGCATTCTTTGTATGCCAACAAAACACTTCTCAGCTATTTTGTCTGTCATTGTCATGACCAATATATACTTTTACAACAATCATCTAGGTAAAGACTTTCTGTCTGTATTACCAGGATAACTGCTTGGCTTTGGCTAGAAGAGCCTGGCCCTAAACAAATGTCAGGAGGCACCTCACTGCGGGGCATCTCAAAGTAGAGTACTAGAAGTGAATATCTAGGTCAGGCATAAAGCTGGATAATAGACGTGTTCTGTTTTCATACAAAGACATAAATAAATGGAATATAGATTTTTTAATTGGACATTTCAAAATGAAATAAATATTAGTAATCCTGAATTGAAACAAACTCCAAGGCCTTTTGTTAAGTAGAAACACCAAAGGGGAACACATGTATACCCATGGCAGATTCATGTCAATGTATGGCAAAACCAACACGATAATGTAAAGAAAATTTAAATAAATAAATTAAATAAATAAATAAATTTTTTAAAAAAGAAAGAAACACCAACATGCAGATAGCACAGATAGGATAATTAAGTGTATGAGTACAGTATATACATATATATGTACATACGTACTCACACATACACAGACACCATGCATCTATGCTTGTAATCACGTGGACCACCCTGGAAGGATACATAAGAAGTAGCTTCCTTCCCCCATAGAAAGAAAAACAGAAATGGGAGCAGACTTACTTTTCATTGTATATGTTTTTTTTGCTCTGAATTCTTTTTATTCAGTACTATATTACTTTTATAAAAATAATTTTTTAAATTATAAATCAAAAAATGGCTGTATATTGCAGTGAGGAAAGGCTCAATGTATAATAGCTGAAACACTAAAATTTTCAATTTAAACACTGGCGAGGATTGGGAAGAATACAAATTCTTACTCTTTTCTCCTGGAAGTTTGAGCTGGCACACTCATTTTTTTTATTGGAATACAGTTGTTTTACAGTGTTGCATTAGTTTCTGCTGTACAACTCAGCCATAAATATGCATATACCCCCTCCCTCTTGGAGCACCCTCTCATCCTCCTACTATCTCACCCCTCTTGGTCATCACAGACACCAAGCTGAGCTCCCTGTGCTTTATAGCAGCTTCCCACTAGCTGTCTGTTTTACACATGGCAGTGTGTCTATGTCAGTCCCAGTCTCCTGATTCATCCCACCCTCTTCTTCCCTGACATTTGCATCTACATGCACATTCTCTATGTCTGAGTCTCTATTCCTGCCTTGGAAATAGGATAAAGAAGATGTGGTACATAAATGCAATGGAATATTACTCAGCCACTATAAGGAATGAAATAGGGTCATTTGTAGAGATGTGGATGGACCTAGAGTCTGTCATGCATAGTGAAATAAGTCAGAAAGAGAAAAACAAATATCATACACTAATGCATATACATGGAACCCAGAAAAATGGTACATTGACTCTGTGCCAGGCACGGTGCCAATTATTTTGAGTGGATCATCTCATTCAATCCTCAGAACCTCTATGAGGAAACAGAGGCCATCCGTGGTTAGGTAATTTGCCTGAGGTCCAAGAGCTGATATGTAAGAGGGCAGATGTGCTATGACTCAGCTGTGAGCTCTTGAGCTGGTCACCTTACCTCTGTGGATGTCAGTCCATTCATCTGGAAAACTAAGGGTGGACTAGATGATCTCAAAGGACCCTTCTAACCCTTAGATTTCAGGTTTCTATAAAATTAAGTAACCTCTCCGCCAATAAAACCACAACTTTCAAAGCCTTTTGTAACATAGTTTGCCTAAAAAGGAGTAGCCTTTTTCCTTAATATTACCATTAAATAAAGGTGTCAGTGTTTTGGTCAGAAACTATAAGAGCTCTGAACAGTCCTATACAACAGTGCCTGTGTTTAGGGGGTTGTGGTGGAGGGGTGTTGACTAGGGAGAGAGAAAGGGACAGAGTAGGCAACACACAGGGGGAGTGAGGTGCTGGTTCCTGGAAAAATCATGAAAGTATCTCCTGCTTGAAGTCATCAGTTCCGCTAAACCAGGACCCCTGAAAACCAGCCTTGTGACCTTTCTGCTGGGAATACTAAATGAGCCCCCAAGGTCTTTAGAAATATGGGACTTACAAATAAGGCCAAATATTTCACCTCTGATTCTGATGAAAGGTTTATGAGCCCCAGAATAGCTCAAGCACGACATGTCTGGATTGAATATTTGGTGTGCACTTAACACCAACAGGTTTCAGAGGCTTCGTGTTTCACAACCAAACTTTGGCAGGACTGCGTTAGTTACCTGATACCCATGGTAGGGGACATTTTCTCACTTCTCGGTGCCATAAATAGTGCAGGCTCCTGTCTCTGGCACATGCAAGTTAATTAGGCACATTAAGAGAGATTTGCCAACATTGCTGTCCCCTGAGTTTGTGACCATAGAAAATATGGCTAAGGAGATGAGGACATGCAGTAGGTTCTAATAGGGTAGTCATCAGGAGGAGGGTTCCAGAAAACACAGTCTGGAGATGAAGCTAGGAATGGAGCCTGACAGGATCAGATTTCAGAGACCAGGCTCTCTTTATGCTGACATGCTAACTGAGTCTGGTATTAGGTTAGAACATGGAAACAGAAATACATGAGGACATGGCCAGAAATAAAATCCTCTGAATCTCAGGGAAGATTCAGTTCTCTTTGGAGACACAAGAGCTTAACTGGCACTGATGTGTTCTCAAATCACCATTTCAATGATTGAGATATTTCTTTAGGAGTTACACAATTAGGAATTAAAGGTAAGCAGCATAAAGGCAATGAATAGAACTGATCCTGAAAAGAAAAGAATTACTTTGAATGTGCATGACATATTCTGTTTACAAAGCACTTTCTCATGCCTAACATACCTCATTTAGCTCCCAGTGGAAAGATGGGAACCAGAGTCTCTTTATTCCCAAGCCATTGCTTTCCTCTACTCCTAGCTGCTTTCATTCTGTATTCCGTTGATATGTATTCAGTACCAACTATGCATAAGAAGAGCTTCCCTGGTGCTCAAATGGTAAAGAATCCGCCCCCTGCAATGCCAGAGACCTGGGTTCAATTCCTGGGCTGGGAAGATACCCTGGAGAAGGAACTGGAACCCACTCCAGTATTCTTGCCTGGAGAATTCCATGGACAGAGGAGCTGGATGGGTTACAGTCCATGGGGTCACAAAGAGTGGGACATGACTGAGTGACATACACACACACACATGCATAAGAAACTCTGAGGAATAGATGAATAAAATTCAGGGTTGAACTAAAGATCTGCATGAAGTGTTGTGGGGTAGGGTAGAGAGAGGGCACAGTCCTACTGCCCAGGGCAAGGTGAGAAAGCTGACTTCAGTTGTGAGAGTGTCCTCATAGGCAAAGTAAGAGTTACCAGGAGAGTTGGCTGGAGGGAAGACAATGTATACAAAAACAGAAGGTGAAAATGGGAGCGCATTCCAGGGAGAGGAATTGCTGGCGAAGGCTTGAACATTAACCGACATGATCCAGCCAGGATGAGAAATCCAGGTAGAGTGCTCACCGGGCAGATCAGGAATGCAGTTGGAGAGGAAGCTTGAAAGAATATTTGAGGCTCAAATCCAAAGCCCCTTGAATGACATTCTGAAACATTTCAACATTTAAAAGAAGCCCTCTCTGGATTCCCAAGATGGTTTTTTAAGAGTTTTCTTCTGCCCCTTTCTTCTCCATCTTTAAAAAAAGTTGACATCCTAAATTCTCAGAGACCAAAAAAATTTTCAGAGGCCAGAGATTGCACATACAATCTCCGTTGAAGAAATCAATAATATTTCAGAAAGTGAAAACATCAAGAATGAAAGAAAACAACAGGTTTTGGTCTGGTTTCTGGTTTCTCAAGGCATGGGGAAGGTAGCAGAATCCATTTTCATTTTTAGACTTGTGCACTCCAGAGACCCAGACTGGCTCAGTTCTGCCTTATCAGGAGTATCACAACCCCCTGTGGCACCCCTCCCTCTCCATCCTTAGTTCAGATAAACAACTCAGTCACTGAAGATGCAGCCTCAAAGCCAAAGAGAGCTCTCCAGCCAGGGAGCCTGGAGTCTGACCAAGGGTCAACTGCACCCAAAGCCCCCTGGTGAAAGGAAGTGGGACCTTCCCTGGAGGGCACCCAGCTCATCCTCAGTTGACTCCTGTCTTTAAACGAAAGATGTTTTGCCTGGGGTGGAGTTTCCAGAAGTACTCTGAGCTATATGGGTGTCAAATTATACTGGTATCAAATTGTATCTGCTAAGCACTTGCTCTTCTTCAGAGCCATTCTCCATCTAGAGATCCTGACAATGACCCTGGTAGGCTGGCAGGGCAGACAGTACCACTCTAATTCGGAAGATGGGGCCCAGATGATAGGATGTGCCAAAGCTACATGGCAGAATTCAAATCCAGTGCATCTAATTCAGAAAGCATGGTCCCTTTAATGCTGTTCTAAAGAATGGTTGGTAAACAATGGGCTAGACCTTGGGCCAAATCTAGCCCACTACTTGATTGTGTAAATAAAGCTTTCAGATAAAGCAGAGCCACGCCCATTCAGTCACACATTGTTTGCGGCTGCTCTCACACTACAGAGGCAGAGCTGAACAGTTCCAAGGAGACCATATGGCCCACAAAGCCTGAACTACTTACTACCTAGCTCTTTACAGAAATAGTCGTCAAGCTCTGTTCTCAAGTATTATTGTTTTACTTTTAGAAATTGGAATCATCTAGTATAAACTCATTAACAGGACTGATCACTTACTGGCCAAGGGGACACCATCTATTGAAGAAGGGAAAAGTGCCATTTACGAGCTATGTGGCCCCGAAAATAACTTAATTTTTCTGAGCTTCAGTTTCCTTACCTGCAAATGGGGCCTAATAATAGTACTTACCTGCTTCATCTACTCGGGCTGCTGTAAAAAAAATATCACAGACTTGGGGACTTAATCAGAAATTTATTTCTCAAATTTTGGAGGCTGAGAAGTCCAAGATCAAAGTGCCAGTCAGCTCATTTCCTTGTGAGAATTCTCTTCCTACCTTGTAAAAGGCTGTCCTGTCTCTATGTTCTCACATAGAGAATGAGAATGAGAGAGAAAGAGATTGAGAGAGAAAGAAAGCACAAATTCTCTGGAGACTCTTCTTAGAAAGACATTCACCCCATGTGACTAGGGCCCACCCTTACGAATTCATTGAACCTTAATTACCCCTCTGAAGACCTATCTCCAAATACATTCACTGAGGGTTAGGTTTCCAACATATGAATTTGGGGGGCAGGGGGACACAATTCAGTCCATAGCACAACTTTACTAAGTTTTTATAAAGGTTAAATAAAGTACCAGTTAAAATATTAGCTTAGTAAAAGCACAATAAGACGTATTGCCTTTCCATTTGCTAATAACATACAAAGAACGAACTCAGGACTTGAGGTCAGAGGACTTGTTTAACTGACTTTAAGCAAGTCGTTTAGGCACTCTGGCTTCAGTTTCCTAATCAGTGTATCTGTGTCACCTATTTAGCGTGTTGGCTCCTTTCCTGCTGCTTGTCATCTCGTAATTGCAAGAGAGCTGCAGCACCTCCCGTGGTTTCATCTACATTCCACTCAAGAAGACGGTGGTCAGCTAAGAAGCCCTTCTCTCTTTATACAAGGAAACCAAAAGTTTTGCCAAAAACTGCATCCAACAGACTTCCACTTATATCTCATTGGCCATGATATTGTCACAGGGCAACCTCTAACTGGAAAATAGCTAGGGAGAAGGGTGTTGCGGCAGTATCTGCCATAAAGCAGACAAGTTTCCTGGAGCGAAATCCATATTCACACACCCACATCATTGTGGTTGTACTAGAGATGGCAGTCCTTTGCGGGGTCACCAAGGACTGTTACCCTCATCCCATGTGGTCGGTGACAACCTCCACCAAGAGCATCCTGGTCCACAGAAACCAGCAAGAACTAACTTGGGAAACAGAGAAAAGGAGACAGTACCACTTAGACAGATCTGAAGAGAGCAAAAAATGCTCCAGCGTGTTTAAGAACACACAGACCGTATAGCTGTCTCTGCCTAGATCATGCAGACATTTCCATTTTGATCTTCCTCACCTATCCAATTCCCAGACACCATTCGAGCGGTCACAGTGGAGACATGATGAGACCTTAGATTCACATAGCCCCCTAACCAAGCCACAGTAAAAAGTCGTAAGTCCCAGGCCCTGATCTGGTGCCTGGTCCTCCACCAAATGCTAAATGGCTTTTTAATGAGGCAAGGAGGCAACAAACAGTATCTCAGCCTGACCATCTCATTCCCCACAAAGGAGGGAGCAAGGTCACAGAAGACAGAGTAAGCATTTTTAAAGCACAGAATCTTGATAGAGATGGAATCTTCATGCCACGGAGAGCCAAAACGCCTGACCAACGTGGTAGACATTCCAAAAATCTTCCACTCCAAAGGCTAGGAAGGAGATGGTTGATGTGATTTTTTTCATGTCATGAAGGATCAACTGACTTCTCTTTCATCTACAAGCAAGGGTAAACAAATCACCAAGTCTTGTTTATTCCAGGAGGTTTCATGCAAATATTTTAAAATTCGGGTTTTGTCAAGCTGGTTTAACTAGGAAAAGCGTAGTTGGAAGAATATGCTAATAAGTCATTAAAGTGCACTCATATCATGCCATATGGTCCACTTGAAACATAAAACACTGGCCTCTATTCTTTGGGCAGGATTGTTTGATAAAAGAGAGCCCTGGGGAAAAGATTTTTGCTCTGTCCAGCCTCACTTTATATGCTAACTCTTATTATAGGGGCTTGTTTGTTTTGATGAGGCTTGGCAGATATCTGTAAATAGCACTCCATTTGAGAAAACCATTGCAGATAATGTGTTAAAGTAAAATCCAAGCTGGCAGAAATAAGCTTGTATGAGCTCAATTTCCAGGATTGTTTTGTTTTTGCTTTTTTGTTGTTGTTGTTTTTGCTATTTATTAGTTCTTGCTTAGTTAATTATATTGTAAGTTCCATGTCTATGATGTCTGGTCTTTAAAATAAGATATACTTGGTATCAGTGCCTATGACAGATAAGCAGATTATACATCCAAATTGTATATTTAGTGGATGTCTTTAATATGCAGGTCAGACCTAGGGAGATATACTGGATTCAGAAACTGAAGTTGGCAGTTTGGGTGCTTAATTACATTGTGGCCTGTGCACCACATTTGAGAGAAGTGCAGATGAATTCAGAAACCCAGTGATCAGTCTCTGCTGCAGCATCCCCACCAAACCCATCCGGCAACCTGGTGATTCAGAGGGGACATGAACTCAAAGGCAGCGAGACTACCATCAGACTTAAGAGAGCTTTGCTTCAGCCCAGGGTTATTAAGCAAAATATGTATTTCAGAACTTCAGGGCAGTTACTCGGCTTCTTATTTCTGCTTTAACCTCAGTGTTCACTTCAGTTCCTGTGCACTCAGATACTTGATTAATAAACAAGTCCACTTGTCACAAAGTTTCCTTTGATACACTGTACTGGAAATCTTTTTTTAGGTTTTTAAGATCCTATCTCCTGGTCTATGGATGCAAAAGATGAAGACCTCTGCCCATAACTGAAATGTGGCCTAAAAAGGTTCATGTGCTACAGTGCTTCCTGGACCGCTGACTTTGGGCCCAAATCCAGGCAGTGGGTAGAGGCAGGACAAATAAACAGCAGGATTAAGGCAGGAGCAAACCAATTATTTGTCCTAATGAATATATAAGGCTACTGCTGACCAATTAATAAGAGGTGTGATTTTAATTTTTCACCTCCATGATTACAATTTCTAAGTAATGTCTATATATAGTAACTATATTATACTTTTATCTATTAGATTTTTCTAATTTATGCTTAAATTAGAAAATATTCAATAACTATATATAGGCATTGCTTAGAAATCATATAATCGTATAATAATATTTAGTAGTTTATATAAGAATAGCTAATAATTATATGAGTGTATATTGTTTTACATTATTATAAATAATTTGTATAATTATATAATAATTATTGTAACTGATACCTATGCCTATATAACTATGCCACTTCCAAAGATAGATTGTTAAATGAAAAAGGAGGTTGTAAAAGAATATTCAATATGATTCCATTTTATAATTACTTTTAATCATATCTGTATTAGGTGGGGTTTTTTCTGATTACAAATAGAATACATGACAAATTCAAACACAGAATAAGTAAGTTAGCACTAAATGTCAGCTCCGGGTAATCCCTTCCTTCCACCACTAGCAAAGCCTTATCATGTGAGGTTTCTATGCTAAATATTTCTGAAGTAGAAGTTGTGTGTGTGTGTGTGTTAATGAACATAGAATGTTCTTATCTGAAAAGGAGTATGCACTTTTAAAAGAAAAATTTTTCATCTCAAATCCTTTTGGAAAAGGGCAGAACAAAGAAATAAAAGTATTTTAAAAGTGATCAACATTATCTATTAATAATCTGGGTAATTCTGATCCTCCCATTAACCCTCAGAGTTTCAGCAGAACATTCAAAAATCACAGAAACTTAAACATTTCTGCATAAGCAGGCACCTGGAACCTCTTAGAACATAACTGCAAGGGCCAAAATATTACAAGATCCTATGGTTTGTACCTTCCTCCACAGAGAGATAAGACTTTCTGGTCACACTCTTCATCACTGCATGGCTGGATCTTAACAACAGCTGTCTGCTCTCTTCTTGCCTGGTGGAATATCTAGAACTTAAATGTTGAAATGATTCAGCCTCACTGTGCCCAGCCTTCATTCTGTGGATTCTTCCCATTCTTCTCTGCCATATTAATCCTACAGGGCAACAGGAAGAGAGGGCAGAGCACAGTTTTAGAACCAGAGAGACTTCAGTGAAACTCCGGGGCTTCTCCATTTCCTGGCTGTAGAATTGTTTAAATTAGAAGATATAAACCACAACCTGTATCCTTGCCAAAAAACAACTCAGAATCTGAGCCAGCTACCAGTTTATAGGAAGTTAAGGGACAGTGGAACATGCTACATTGAACAAGGGGATGTATTAGCAAAGTTCCAGTGTGGAAACTCTAGGAACAAAAACTGATTTCTTCAACAAGTAAGTTTCAAGAACAAAAAAGGAAAAAAAAAAAAAGAACAAAAAAGGAGAGGGAAGAGGAGCTTCTCAAAGAAAAGAGACTTAAAAGAGCTAGCAAGCAATTTCAATATATAGGTCTTATTTGGTTTCTGATTGAAACAAAAGAAATTATTTGTTTCTAATTTATGAGACAGTCCAGGAAATGTGAATGATGACTATTTGGTGGTATTAAGGAATTATGGTTAATTTAATACTAGTTGAATTATTAGTAGTTGTAGTAATAGCAATTACTATTAATTCAACTAATACTAGATTAATAGTAATTAATACTATAGTCATATTAATTACTATGAACGTATTATGGTTTTGGTTTTTGAGTCCTTACCTTTTAAAGACATGTAAAATATTTATGAAGTAGTATGACAACTGGGATTTCCTTCAAGCTAATCAGTGGCTGGTGGAAAGTGAGAAGTAAAGATGAAACAAGATTGGCCATAATTGATAATTGCTGAAGCTGAATGGTAAGTACATAGAGAGTTCATCAGACTATTTTTTCTTCTTTTGAAACTTTCTTAAATAAACTCCTCTTCAATTCTGCCATTTCTCAGATTCTGGATTCTGTTGTTTGCATCTCAAGTATCATCTCACATGCTTCTCTGTTTTCTGTATGTTCTATAAATTATTAGTGGTGTTTTTGATCACATAGAAATTCTATTTGGGGCAAGAATATTCTATAAATGATTTTTGTACTTTTAACAGGAGGTACATAATGTCCTTAATAAAAATATTTTTAATTGGTTTTATCCAACTGAAAAATGGGGGTGCTTCCAGGAGATGTTATTTTAAGATTAAATTGTTGATGTAAATAAAGGACCCACACAGAGCCTGGCACATCATAGACGCTTTTATAAATGTCAGATTTCCTCTTTCAGCCCATCAATAACATTTCTAATAATTTCCATTATCTATTGGATCAAGTTTTAAGTACCCTCAAAATTCCAAGTCTCCTATGACCTGTTCCTAGTCTACCTTTCTAGTTTTATCTTCCTCTGCTTTAAACACATGCCTTTATACACACACACACACACACACACACACACACACACACATACACATATATACACACGCATGCACGCACTGCATTCCTTAAACTCAAACCTTTGTTTACACCAATTTTTCCACTTGGAGATGTCCTCCTTGCTTCCTCTCTGCCCTTCTTCAAGACTCAGTTCAAGTCTCACCTCATGCAGGGAAATATCGTGATCAAAGCCTGTGAGGCCTTCCTTAACATGGCCTTGAATTGCTATTCAATGCCTACATTATTACCATAATAAGCCTTCCTTCTCCAATGGCCCCAGGGTACAGGCCATATGCAGTCCTTCATTGCTTCTTTCACAGCACCACCCCCCACACAGCACAGCAACATGCCACAAACATTTATCAAATTAGGAGAATAAAAGAATGAAAATAGTTTCCAATTTGAATAGAGTAGGATAAAGCTGTCCAGCCACACCTAAACAGGCATTCAACTGAAGGAAAATACAGAATATATGCAGAGTATATCATGAGAAATGCTGGGCTGGGTGAAGCACAGCTGGAATCAAGATTGCTGGGAGAAATATCAATAACCTCAGATATGCAGATGACACAACCCTTATGGCAAAAAGCGAGGAAGAACTAAAGATCTTCTTGATGAAAGTGAAAGAGGAGAGTCAAAAAGTTGGCTTAAAGCTCAACATTCAGAAAACTAAGATCATGGCATCTGGTCCCATCACTTCATGGCAGATAGATGGGGAAACAGTGGCAGATTTTATTTTGGGGGGCTCCAAAATCACTGCAGATGGTGATTGCAGCCATGAAATTAAAAGACCCTTACTCCTTGGAAGGAAAGTTATGACCAATCTAGACAGCATATTAAAAAACAGAGACATTACTTTGTCAACAAAGGTCCATCTAGTCAAGGCTATGGTTTTTCCAGTAGTCATGTATGGATGTGAGGGTTGGACTATAAAGAAAGCTAGGCGCTGAAGAGTTGATGCTTTTGAACTATGGTGTTGGAGAAGACTCTTGAGAGTTCCTTGGACTGCAAGGGGATCCAGCCAGTCCATCCTAAAAGAGATCAGTCCTGGGTGTTCATTGGAAGGATTGATGCTGAAGCTGAAACTCCAACACTTTGGCCACCTCATGCGAAGAGCTGACTCATTTGAAAAGACCCTGATGCTGGGAAAGATTGAGGGCAGGAGAAGGGGACAACAGAGGATGAGATGGTTGGATGGCATCATCAAATCAATGGACATGGGTTTAGGTGGACTCTGGGAGTTGGTGATGGATGGGGAAGCCTGGTGTGCTGCGATTTATGGGGTCGCAAAGAGTCAGACACAAGTGAGCGACTGAACTGACAGAATATATGAAGATGCTTTTACTTCATCTGAAAGAGAAAATATCTGCTAAATCTATCATTCTTACTTTGTTGATCACCTTCTGAATTCCATGTGTGAAGAAGTCAGAAAGTTTTCAGGCCCTTCTATCAAGACTGAATAAAATCAGATGATAAATTCAAGTGACTGAAGAGGCAGTTTGGGTTCCCAATTATGACTGGATTGACAGGGAAAAGGGCAAATAGAGCACAGGTATGGTCTATATTGGGCTTCCCAGGTGGTGCCAGTGACGAAGAACTCACCTGCCAGTGCATAAGACATAAGAGACATGGGTTCAATCCCTGGGTCGGGAAGATCCCCTGGAGGAGGGCATGGCAACCCATTCCAGTATTCTTGCCTGGAGAATTCCATGGACAGTGGAGCCAGGCAGGCTACAATTCAGAGTCGCAAAGAGTTGGACGTGACTGAGCGACTAACACATTCACTTTTCTTCTCATGTGTCTATTTGAATTACTGACATGACTCGCTCCCCAGTCTTCTCAGAGGTCAACTACTCCTGTTTCAGCAAGATGTACCTCAAACCCGCCTAAAAGTTTGGCTTTATAAAATAAATCATGATTGCCTGATTCCTAAGGTGGCAGTGTAGCTCTGGAATGTTCTGTGATAAACAGGCATAAACCCCACCCTCTTCTCTGTTTTCCCAAGACTCTGGAGAGCTCGAGGGAGCCAGCAGGCATCTGGGGCGGACATCTTCACAGCTCTTTGCCATATAATGAAGAGAAAGTGCTGTAAGGGAGTGTTCGCTTCACTACTGATTTTAGCTTTTTTTTTTTTGTGGCTACTATTAAGCATAGAACATTGTAAATCTCTTACATGGTACTGTTTCTTGGTACCTGGCATGTAATGTGCATTTATTTCACAGCTGACCAAAAGGCTTGTGTACAAAATCTGATGAAAGTGCTAGTCCTCCTCCTAAGAAGGTGATACAAGCGATAAAGAGCCTGACTGCCAATGTAGGAGACATAAGAGACACGGGTTCAATTCCTGGGCCAGGAAGATCCCCTGGAGGAAGGCCTGGTAACCCACTCTGGTATGCTCACCTGGAAAATCCCCATGGACAGAGGAGCCTGGAAAGCTACCGTCCATAGGGTTGCAAAGAGTTGGACACAACTTGAAGTGACTTAGCACCCACGTGCAAATTTTGCATACTGTTTCATATATGTTTCTGAAATGACATTTAAACAGCTAATTTACTTCCTCACCACTCCACCAAACCTTCTTCTTACCACTAAGGAAAAACAAAATATCAGTTATTTAAAAATGAAATGTTCCCAAACCATGACATGTTCCTTCAGAGAATCTACCTTGCTTTTACGCTACAATAATTCTCCAAGATTCCAGAAACTGTTTAAAACAATAGTCAGGGTCAAGTAGCCTTTGTGAGAATTGGGGGCAATCTTGGATGATTTCTTAATAAGGCACTCATCAATTTTTTCAGTAAGGAAAGAAAAAAAAACAATCACTTAATAGAACGTGTTGAACAGAGGCCTAATAGATTTTAGGGCTATGATAGCAAGGCTAGAAGCAGAGTGATGCTGATTTGGCAGGAATCCTTCAAGGGGGCAGAAAAGTGGCCCTCTCTGGCCATGTGTTGCTCATGGCTTGACCTCCTGTGCTCCCCTGGTACATTCCAGGAGAAATGTTTTGGCAGCCATGGTCAGTTATTAACAGAGTGACAAAAATTTTTTTTAAAAAGCACAATTCATGAAGTCACTCTCTGCTGTGCTTAATTCTTCATTATAAAATGATTCCTTGCTTCTGAGGACACTAAATTCACAGAAGAATCGCCTGAATCCCTGTAGCCATGTTTTTTTTACTACAGTTCCAAAACAAAACCATTATGTTCCCTATTATCTTAACTGCCCCTAGTTGATAACTTTCCTAATTAGCATTACACATGTTTAAGTCTCTCTAATTATTTAATGATGGTAACCAGGTAATCCATAACAGCAATTACATATCTGAATTGTCATGGACTATTGGACAAATATGTAATGGGGCATTTTAAAAGCATTTAAAATGTAATGCTAATTAGAAAGGTTATCAAATACAACACCATAATAGGGAACATGTTGGAATTTTTGTGGTAAAAAAACAAGAAAATGGTGTTTATTAGTACTTAGATTTTGTGAATGTAAGAGTGAAATCAAAGGATATGGGGGGTTATATGGAGCCAGATACATAGATTTAATGCAAGATTCTCATTGTTTTATTTGGCGATTTATTAGAAAGTATCAATTAATCACCTACTGAGTTTTCCTAATGTTCAAAGCTTGTTATATGCCTGCAATCTGATGGAGAGTGGATGTACGATGAGGAGGAAGACATGGTTTCTCTCCTCAAGGAGCTCAGAGTAAAGCGAAGAAAAGAAGACTAAATAGTAAAGTGACAGAAAGAAATCTTTGATCTGGCAGTGAAGTGGCTGGTTAGTGCATGGGAGAGGGCAGCTTAGGGATGGCAGTGAGGGAAGTAGGCAGAGAGGTAAACGTGGACTGTGTCAATGAGCAAAAAAAAAAAAAAAATCAGAAGAATATATTGCTTGCTCATGCACTTGGGAAGTCTGAAATCTGATTGGAGAGACAGGCCAAAGAGAAATGGAACTACCAGAGATCCATTAAGCAATTGTGGGATTTCCCTGGTGGTCCAGCAGCTGTGGCTGACTCTACTCCCTTTGCAGGGGGCCTGGGTTTGATCCCTGATCGGGGAACTGGGTCCTGCATGATGCAACTAAGACCCAGCACAGAAAGAAATAAATATTTTAAAAACTTAAGAGTTTCAATGATTATTACCATTTAAAATATATATATATAATGGGGTTTAGAATATATATATATATATATATATATATATATATATATAATCTAATTTCAACTACATACAAACCAGAAGTTGAAGCAAAGAGTATATTTCAAGAGTAACAAGTCCATGAGACAGTACAAGGGGAATGGGTTCCTCTGGCAAAAAATCTTGAATGCAAGGCTGAATCACTTTAGGTTTGTTCATAGTGACTATCAGGATCCAGTCAGCTCCTGAATGGAGCTGTGGAAGGTGACCTTGGTATTGTTGCAACAATTATGGGAAGATTGGATGAAGAACGTATCAATTAGTGGTTGGAAACTAAAGGCTCTTGGAATGTTTAGACATGAGGAAACTGCAAGCAAATGGAGCTGCCAATCAAGAGAGTGCAAGAGAGGGTAAGAGAGAAAGAAGGAGAGATCAGAGCTGAACATGAAGTAATCCACATCAAGTTGGTTCTCAGCACTAACACTCTAGTCCAAATAACCAGCTCTCACCTATACCTTACAAGAGCCTCTCGGTTAGTAAAACTGCTTTCAGCTGCAGGTAGCAATTTAATTCCCTATTAATGGCTTAAATAATAAAGGCACTTTGTTGTTTCTAGATCAGAAAGTCTGAACAAGTTGGCTTTAGGAGGAGAAGAAAAGAATTCCTCTTCGTCAGATGTCATTAAAATAGCAAAGAGAAAGAAGAGTTGAAAACATCAGTAAATCTGAGTAGGAGGGGACTGAGGCAACTTGAGTTTAGAGGTTATATAAAGAGTATATGTTCTACCTCTTTCATAAAGAGCTTCAGAAACTAAGAGAGGACAGAACAGCACTAAAGTAAGTGGTTTGTTTTCCATCTTGGCTCCAAGAGACACTACATGATACCTTTTTAATGCTTCAGTTTTCTCATTATTAAACAGCATGAGATATTTCTTAAATCTTTCCTCCCTACCTTGGTATCAAATAACAAAAATAAAATAAGCACTCAAGATGCTAAAAATAATAGTGTAACAATAATTCAGGAGACAGACATGTATCTGGAAAAGAACCCAAACTAGCATGTTCATTCTTCTCCATTGAAAAAAACCAGTCTCTTCCTACCATTCAATAATCTCTACCACACCCTACTTCTACTCTGCCTTATGTAACTTTCATACACAGTTATTATTAGCCGGCTGACAGGAAAGCCATACAAACTAGTTTGAGTGAGGAGCCTTTTAAGAATAATTGCCCCATAAACTTATGTCTTATTCATTCATCTGCCATGTGATGCAGTTCAAATCATTACTGGAGGGAACAGAGACAATTCTGAGTCACAGCTATGAGTCATATTGGAAAGAAATTTGGTGACAGTTAGGAAAGAGTACCTGAAGGAAATCAGAAACTTCCTGGTGGTAGTCCTTTCCAGGGTTATACTCATAGCACAAATCCATGTGACTACTTCCACTATCTGTCCATGAACTTAAAAATATTATCCTACATGCTTTTAGAAATAGCAACAGAAATAAATGCCTTACCTCCTGTATAGGTGCTACTGGAGTGAGTACATAAATGCCTTACCTTTTGATCTTCAGAACAGGATTTATTTGGATATAATCAAAACTGTTTCTTGTGGGGACTCCCCTGGTGGTCCAGAGGTTAATAATCCAAGCTTCCAAGCCAAGACGCAGGGGTTTGGTCCCTGGTCAGGGAACTAACCCAGGTTGTGCTAGTGGTAAAGAACCTGCCTGCCAATGCAGGAGATGTAAGAGAGGCGAGTTTCATCACTGGGTTGGGAAGATCCTCTGGAGCAGGGCATTGCAACCCATGCCAGTATTCTTGCCTGGAGAATCCCATGGACAGAGGAGCTTGATGGGCTATGGTCCAAAGGGTCGCAAAGAATTGGAAACGACTGCAGTGACTTAGCACACAGACAGGGACCTGGGATCCTGCAGGCTGCACACCCTTCACCCAGCCGCATGCCCTGCCCCCTGCCCAGCCAAAAGTGTATCTTGTGAAAAGCCCAGTAGAGAGAAGAAAATGGACCGGGGGTTAAGTGGCCAAGATTTTATCTGCACTAGGACCATGAGAAGACCTAGGAACCTTCGCTGGGTCTCAGCAAAAGTAAGGGTCTATCAAGATAGTCTCTTATTTAATTCTATCTAAAAATTAACAAGAGTACTTAAGGAGATTCAGTTACAGCACAAAATAATTTTCTGGAAATGAGACTGATTTTTCCACTTAAAAAATTAGTAGACAAATTAAAGAAGAGGATGGTTGGTTACCACAAATGTATGAATTAGAGGCCAAATGGTAGAAATATCAAGGAACAGAACCAAAATACAAAGAGGTAGAAATTAAGAAGAAAAAGACCAAGAGGGTATCTATTATGTGAACAATAGGAATTTTAAAGTGGAGCATGGATAAGACATGGGCCAGTGATGAAAATTAAACAAATGGAGAACAGTTCCTTAGTCTCAGATTAAAAGGGCATGCCAAGTTACCAGCAAGTTCAGTGATAAGAGGACACACCCTTAGGAAAATGACTGAAAAATTCCGGAACTCCAAGTATAAAAACAAAAGCTTAACAGCTTCTAGACAGAATAAGTAACTCACAAAAGAGACAGACTGACCCTGGACTTATCCCCAAGACAGGAAGCTGAACTAACATTACAGGTATTTGGGAAAACGAAAGCTACAACCTAAGAAGGCTGGAGTCTTTCAAGATGTCACTCACCTGTTGAGGTGAAAGGTTGATATTAATATTTACACATATGAAAGGATTCAGAGAATGTATCTCCCATATTCCATCTGAAGAAATGATAGTCTAGAACTAAAATTACTAAAGACCTCAGCCTAACCTAGGAGATAAGAACAGAAGAGGGACAGAGAGGGAAGACAATATTTCAAAGGTCTCGTCTGGAGAGGAAGGAAACAGAGAAAGGCGAATGCACAGAGGTCTCATCTAAAGGTCTTGCTTTGGGGGTTGGAGGAAACCAGGAAGAAAGGCAGCATCTTACCAAGGAACAGAATGGATGTCTTGCTTCAAGTAATAGTAGAGACAAGCGTATGTAACTATGAGTGCTGCAGGACAAAAATCAGTAAGGAAGTCAATCAGACGTGGCTCCACCTCACTCATAAATGAAAAAATACAAATTTAAATGTTTTTAATGCCATTTAATCTATCATATTGGCAAAATATGAAAAGTGTGATACTATCCAAGGTTGCTGTCAAGGATAGTGGAGGTGGAGAGGCACCCTCACACACTTTTGATGGGAATGTAGCAGATGTCATCGTTTTTGAAAAGCAATTTCATAGCACCTAGCAAATGTAAGGTGAACATATCCCATATTGAATCATCCCACTTGTATTTTTTAAAGGCACCTATATAAAATACATATTACTTTAAAGTTATGAAGATACTGAGAAACTGTTAAGCATCATTGGTGGGGAGATCAGAGCTTGAGAAGGGAATTTATACTTTTTACTTTCTGTACTGATTGATTTTTTTACCTTACACACATATTTTCTTAAATGTGTAAAACTAGTTCATTTCAAACGTATGTGTCCTTTTACCCAGAGATTCCATTTCTAGGAAATCACTCAACCATCCAGCATTATACCTGCACAAGCATGGATAGATAATGATGTAAAGAACATTCTCATGCATAGGTTTGCAAAAGGAAAGAAAAAGAAACAAACTGGAAACTACCAATATGTCCATCAATTTGGTTAGTATATACAAGCACATTCTTAAAATGGTATGTAAAGCAGCATCAAAAAGAATGAAAGTGGTCTACATGGACAGATGTACAAAGATGTAGTTTAAGACATTGTTTACTAAAGAAGGCAAATTGTAGGACAGTATTATAAGCATTTGTGTAGAGTTTTAAAAGGGCATATGTGTATATGACAGTCAACCTTGATGGCAGGAAATTTTAACATTGTTTACCTCTGGGTAGTAGAACTGAGGATCGAAAGAAGTAAGGAGGCAGACTTTAGTTTTTTCCCTTGTATTCTTCTGTCTTTTGCATAGCTTTAATTTTTTCCATGAATATGTATTACTCTTATAATTTAAAATATCACTTAACTTTTAAGAAATGTAATAAATGGTATGTGTCTATGTATTATACACACATATGAAACTATGCCTAGTACCTTAAAAATATCAAATGGCATGAAACATCAAAATGCTGCTTACAAAAGTACTGTATTACCACATGCCATCTTTGTTAAATAATTTGCACTTAATTGTCAAGCATCTTTGCCTTGACATTTTGCGATACCTTTTTGCACCTTCTGTAACTAATTACTCAAAACTAATTGTTTCTCTCAGAAATGTATGGCCCCACTGGGAAGCCCAATTGTGGGGCATATATACCATGCTGAATAAAATCCCTGTCTGCTGAAATATTCAGTATTCTGCATAGCATTTAAGAAATATTTAAACCGTAATACTTAAAAATAAGAAAATCAATTGAATGTGTTATATATAAAGTAAAGCATCTTGAAAATCTATTGCTGAGCAGTTTCAGCATCAATTGTAAGGATGTAATTCAAATCTTTTAAAAATAAGGATAATTACAAAATCTCACTAGATTTATTGTAAGCACATTTTTATTTTTTTAAAAAAAGTGAATGTCTGTTAACATAGCAACTTCCCCTCAATGTTCAAGAATTTCATTTCTTGGTATCTTTCTATTATGAAATATTTGTCATGTTTCTCTTTCACAAGATTCCACAAATCTTGCTCTTGCCTCTCTCGTGGGTCACTTATCTTCAGTGATGAGAGATAAATGCTGTTAATAATAGAGGAAAATGTTTTAAACACAGAAATGAAAGAGTAATGGCATAATAAGCACAGCACTCCAAATAGAGATAAATTTAGAATATTAGGTTTTTTCATCCAGTTAGTTTTCAGGGGTCTTTTTATGCAGCACAAATACCAAGCAAGGAAATATGCTTACTTATTTCTTTTCCGTTATGTACTTATTTCTTGCTCTTATGAGTGAGGAGAGATCATGACCAAACCAAATCTAGCATCTAGTTTTATTTGCTATCATTGGACACCACCAAGTGCCTACAGAAATCAACTGACCATTCAAAAACTTTCCCAAATATTAATATTTGGAGATCACTCTCCTAAAATACAGATTAGGGTGATCTATAACAGGCTATGATTCAGGGGCAAGCTTGCTGAGTTGGAGTCATAGGACCTGGGTGCAAATTCCAAGTTTCTCATTTGCTGCTACTAGGCATTTTAGAAAATGACAGGGATTTTTCAGAGCCTCATGTTCTCAGTTTGCCAAGGAGACATGATAATTATATCTATCTCCCATCAAAAACATTCAATAACTATTTGTTTATTTCATAATAGCAATATTATGTGGAGGAATAGATGAAAAATAGGTGCACAACTGAGCAGCAAGTAAAAGAATATACAACTTCAGGTGTTTGTACAATTACTGCCAATAGAGGCAACAGAATATATAGCAATTAGAATTCTAGGAGGGAGGGGGGTTCTGGAGGGGGAGCATATGTAAACCCATGGCGGTTTCATGTCAATGTATGGCAAAACCAACACAATAAAGTAAATAAAATTTAAAAAAAAAATTCCAGTTCTGGTTCCACCTCTAACTTAAGTATCCTCATCAGTAAAATGGAGAGAACACCATTTTTATTTCATAAGTTATGGAGAGGATTTAAATGAGATAATGCATGTGACTATTTAGGACAGAATCTGGCATATGGTAAGCATTCAGTAAATGTTTGCTATTTTAGTAACTGCATTAAATCAGCTTTAAAGAGTGACAGTGAGGACTAACTCTAATCCCAGCTCATATCGACCTCTCTCTCTCTTTTTTTTTTTTTTTTTTTTAACATTTATACAGTCCAGGTCTTTATTTTTACATCCATCAGGCCATGAATTCATAGGGAATGGGCTCTAACAGTTCAGGTTCCTTTCCATTGGTTCTTACGAAGTGTGCTTCTCTGGGTGGAGCAGGCTGGCGCTTCAGCTGAACCCAAGTCCCTTTCTCTTTGGCTTCCTTCTTTTTCTGATCATTTTCCCTCACACGTTTCAGGAAGCTATCTCGGCTCTTAGAGTGCTTAATATGCTCGATACGCACATTAATTCTCTTGGCAAGAATCTTGCCCTTAACTTGTTTATTTACAATGATGCAACAGCATGCTGGGTAACATTGTAGACTCTCCCAGTTTTGCCATGGTAACATTTGTGGGGCATTCCTTTTTGAACAGTACCTATTCCCTTGATATCTACAATATCACCCTTCTTGTAGATTCGCATGTATGTGGCCAAAGGAACAACCCCATGTTTTCTAAAAGGCCTGGAGAACATGTAGCGGGTGCCCCTCCTCTTTCCCTTTGTGTTGGTCATTTTGGTGAATTAGCCTGAAGGGCCGAGGGAGAGACGGGAAGCCGCGGGAGCCACACTCGTGCCTTTACTTGGAAGATGGCGGTTCCGGCCGAAAAAAGCCGACCTCTCTCTCTTGTGGGATCTGGAATTGTTGATTTTCTACATGCTCCACATTTTGTCACCTTGAGCATGACCTATCTGGCTCCTCCCACTACATATATCTAACAGAATCACGGAAATTAAAGTACTATTTTATGGCAAATATCAATAGACTCTGTTTGCTATTGTTTGTTATTGAAACGCCTTCTACTGCTTGCATGCTATAAGAGACATCCTGATCTAACTGCTTACAAGGACAGCCAGATCCAATGCAGACAAAAAAATTAAAATGCTGAACCCTGGCATCATTCTGGTAATATACTGACGTCACCCATATCTCCAGAGAAAATGTTTTTCTAGAGTAGTGGGAAAAATATAATGCAAGTTTACTGAAATTTTAAAGATGTTTAGAGTTCTTTTGACTATCTGATAGAATGTCCTGTCCCCCAGAAAAAAAATGTATATGCCTACAGGTACAAACAATTTTACATAGAGTTTTAAGGAGTACAGGTGTTTCCTGAAACCCACCCATAATGAAACTCAGCTTAAAATATCATTATGTTTGTGCCAAAAGGCAAATTTTAAAAAGATCAATACATATGGAAATTTTTTAAATCTGGGAAGAATAAAATATTAATAGTGGATATTTACTTCCATTTTTCCCATTTTCATTGTTTTCCTTGATGAGCTTGAATTATTTTTATGATTATTGACACTGTGCAATACAAAGCGAACAGATTCTATTGATATTTGTAATCTAAATTTTAACTGGATTCAAAGGTTAAAAATTCTTACTTGTCACTTGGAAATGCATAGGTGACTTTGTTGATACAGGTAGTGTGAAATTTAAAGGAAGCTTCCAGAAAATGATGAAGAATTCAACACTCATTTTTACTCAGTTGAGGATGAATTCTGTAAGAGGTAGGATCTGGGTTTGTGAGGAAGGAGGATCCCTGAAAATCAGTATCCATAGAGATGGTAACCACAGCTATGGAACTTGATCTTCCCATTCCCAACCCCAGTGCTGAACCAGTCAACCCTGGGGAAGTCTGTATGGGCAAAGAAATAACACAGCACTCCACCCCACCTGGGATCCCAAGGGCCTCGAGTTCAGCTAGGCTATGAGTTATAACTAGCCAGAAAGACAAAGAGAAGATCAGGTCCACATTTGAAAGCAAAGCAAATCCGAACATGCATTTACCCACAATATCCACCCTCCTCCCACCCCAAGAGAGTGTCAGTGCAGGTGAAGACTGGTCCTGGTAAAAGGTCAGTCTGTAAATCAGCCACTGGGGTGAAAGATAGGCAGAGGAAGAGTGAGTGAAATGAAAACTGAAATGAAGATAGGCCTTGTTTGTCTAGGCTTTTACAACAAAATACTTCCCTTAATTACTATACTTAAACTATCATGCTCATTCCTCACTGCTCTCATTGCAGATCTCAGTAGAATGTGTGACAGTGCTCAGACTCCTCTAAGTGTCCCTGCTGATGGAGGCTGACTTTGATCATGAAGATCTGAGCAAAACAGTCCACCAAAGCCATGTTTGCAGTCCTTGTGTTCTTACAGTTTGCAGATTTCACATTCTAGCCAATAATGTATTTGTTTGTTCATTTCTAAATTTCCTGACAAAATGAATATTGGTACATTTCCACTTACTTGAGAAGTAAAGAATCAGGCTTTATAGTTTCTCCATTTTGCAAATGAGAGCCATATAGCTATTCTGTGGAAGAGGTGAGATGTCACACACATCTCATTCCAAATTGGCTATATTCTTTCTAGGATTGCACGTAGCAAGTGAGGAGAAGGCAGAGGAATGGGGAAAGAAAAGGACTTCTTGGCAGGAAGTTTACAGAGAAGGGATAGGCTACTCACTCCAGTATTCTTGGGCTTCCCTTGTGGATCAGCTGGTAAAGAATCTGGCTGCAATGCGGGAGACCGGGGTTTGATCCCTAGATTGGGAAGATCCCCTGGAAAAGGGAAAGGCTACTCACTCCAGTACTCTGGCCTGGAGAATTCCACAGAGTATATAGTCTGTAGGGTCCCAAAGAGTGGGACACAACTTAGAGATTTTCACTTTCACTTACAGTCCAAAAATGGGGTAATCAATGAGAAAGTTGTTGGAGACTTTTAGAGGATTCAGTAATGGAGTAGTCAGCCACTTAAATGGGAGTTTCAAAACTTTCAGCACCTTTATTTCCCTACATTTAAAGTGGAGCCAATAATACTTACTTCACAGGGCCATTGTTAGGGTTCAATGAAGAAATCTACAGGAATTTCTCCCTTTTCTCTTCCTCCCCTTCTTTTGCCCTTTTCCCTCTTCCTCCTCCTCCCTTTCCCCTCCTCCTCCTTCTCTGAGTTCCTTCACATATCCCTGTGCCTGCTGTTTCATAGTTTACATTAAAAAAAAAATTCTGCCAAAAGAACAGACTCTATCAACAACATAATCTACAGATGACAAGGAGAAGGTTCAGGTCATCATTCTTTGTTCTAAATGGGATGATTTTTACAAACTGTTCCATGGACCAGGGCTCTCTAAAATATGTGGGCCTATTCCATCATCTTTCCGACAGAAGGAAAGTAGGCATGTGGAATAATTCTGTTGCTTTGGACCAGGAAAATCTACCCCAGTGAACAGTTCTCACTGCAAAGTTATTTTTAAATGGCTTCTATGAGGTGTCTTATGGAAAGGGGTCTGATTTAGCCCACTTAGGTAAGTTTTAGGACTAGCTATGAATGATAAAGACAGGATATAAAAACCAGCATTTAACTTTGATGTGAACATGGTCAATGCTTTCTTTCCTTTTTCTGATTTAAGGTCATTAACTTAGCCTTTTTGGTCTTCATAGCCATAACTTTATGATCCAAATCAGCTATACCCTAGGAACAGAGCTGGAAGTTCAGTTTAGAAACTTCTGAGGGTGACAGAGGATGAGACAGTTGGATAGCATCACAGACTCGATGGACATGAGTTTGAGCAAGCTCTGGAAGTTGGTGATGGACGGGGAAGCCTGGCATGCTGCAGTCCATGGGGTCACAAAGAATCGGACACGACTGAGTGACTGAACTGAACTGGGGGAGTCCCCAAACCGTAGAAAGTATATGAATGATCCTCAAATTCCTAATCCAGTCAGGCCAGTCTTTGTGGTCTAGTTGCAGCCTGGATAAGATTTGGGAGGCAGTCGGGGTGGGGAGGGTAAATCTAGGACTACTGTCTAGTGTTTGAATCATTCCTAAAGTGCCAGCGTCACTGAGAAATCATCTAAGGCTGTTGTATAGTTGCTAAGTAGTTTCCAACTCTTTTGTGACCCCCATGGACTGTAGCCCACCAGATTCTTCTGTCCATAGGATTTCCCAGGTAAGAATAGTGGAGTGGATTGCCATTTCCTTCTCCAGGGGATCTTCCTGACCCAGGGATAGAACCTGAGTCTCCTGCATTTGCAAGTGGATTCTTTACCACTGAGCCAAGGCTAGTCTTTTCAAACGGAGGATCAAGGCCCTTGAATGAGTCAAGAACTGTAGTGGGTTACCACCAGCATGTTTTGGGATGGGATGGAATTAAATAGAATGGAGAAGAAACCATCAGTATGCATGAGTAAGTATGAATATTGTTTAAGCAAAGCTTTGTTTTTTGGGGTGATGTACTGGGTTGTGATATAAAATATCTTTTTTTTTTTTACAGTGAAAAATATTCCAGAGTTTGAAAAACACTGATCTAGTTGTGTATGGAGAGAGAGGAATAAGGAGAGATGTCTTTCCAAACAAGAAATAGGGCTGGAACAGAGTGAGATTGAAATTGTTCCAATGGCCCAAATCCCCAACCCAGCTCTCTGAAATTTATCTCAGAATCCTTGAGAAAAAGGAAGAAAGGCTTCCCATATGCAGAAAGTGGCCCTATCTGCTGAGCTTCCTGGGCCCTGACCTATGCCAGTGGCTTGGCTTTTCTGATTCTTCACCAAATAACTCACCATGCAGAACCAAGCAGAACTTCTAAAGTCTTTGCTCCAGCTGTGGTGCCTCATGTCACCTTGATCTACCTAAAATTCAAAATGGTCCAAACATGATTTCAAACTTATCTTCTTAGTGATACAGTTTTGCAGTTCTCGCTCTAAGAAGGTTTTAGGTATACTTCGGCTCCAGGGAAGATTACTCCTGCTGACACAGTCTGCACTTCAAAGCTTCCTACCTTATCTTCACGTGATGGAATTGTTGGGAGGATGTTTGTCACTAATCACTCAGCTTTTGGGGGCAGGCAGGAAGTTTGTGGCAGTGCTATCAGTTTTACATTCCATATTACACAGGAACTAGGTAGGTACCTTCCTAAAAGAAGACCCTGAGGTTTAGGAGGTTAATTTTCACACCCAGATACTAAGTGGTGAAAGGTGACTTGAGCTTAGGCTTTCCTGGTTTTAAAAGCCTACACATTGTTTCCACTACATCAAGTTACCTCTTTTGTTTCTGAGTGATAGCATTTCATATGAATCTGGATCACTTCACTTTGAGCTGTTTTAGAAACTGTTCTTCTCTCCCAGCTAAAGTGTTGAAATGATTCTCAAGCAACAGCAAAGACCAGTGCTGTAGAAATGAATTTACAATGAACAGGGATCAGTGTTATTTGATGGGAATTGAAAATCAGGTTGATTGTTCATTTGATTTTCTTCTTTAAAGAAACAGTAGGAGAAGCAAATGTACAGAGACTAAGCATAGAGAAAACTACATGACATGAATATCAGAAGTCTAATGCTGGATATCTGATATGTATTAGAAGGACGTTTATATAAGGATAGAGTTCCAATATTGTAACAAAAACCCCTAACAAGGTATGGTTCAAAACACACAATTTCTTTTAGTGAAGCTTTTTCATACCCCCACCAAGCATATAAAATTAAGTCAACTTATATCGATCCTTCATATATTTACAACTAGTATGTATAAAAGCTTTGAAATTAGATGCTCTTATAAGATTTCACCTTTTTTTTTTTTGGCTCTGCCATGCAGCTTGTGGGATATTAGTTTCCTGACCAGGGATTGAACCTGGGCCTTCAGTCATGAGAGCTGAAGTCCTAACCACTGGACCACCAGGGAATTCTCAAGATTTCACTCTCAAAATCATTTAACCCTCTTATATGAATACTCCTTTTAGTTTGGCTCATTTTTACTTTCTCAAGTCATATATTTTCCTCTGAGATAAGTCAGATTAAAGAATTTTTCACCTTTTATAAAACCAACATATACACTGATTTACTTACTGTATTATACCAAGTAACTGATAAACAAAATTCTGGAAATCAATTGTCCTCACCTGTCCATATTGCACTGTCAGGTCCCAATGCTGTTCATTTGTATTTCATGACTCAACTGGAGATGAGACATGGCCTGCAGAACAGGATTAAAAGCAGAGTGCAAGCCAAAAATGAGGCTATTTCACATACCCCTCTTCCAAGAATGTGTTGCTTTGTCCTGAAATTGAAATAACTGACTTTGAAGGAAGGAAGGAATACGGCACAGAGGTTGTTCTAAACCACATTTATTAGCCAATAACCAAGGCTACTTCCTTTAACCAATGAGATTGTCCATCAACAAAGCATTTAAACACTCACTATGTAAGTCGAGGCAATTTCTTAGGGACAGTGTCTAAAAATTACGTTGTAGAAAAAGGGCCAAACTAAACTCTATGTGTCACTTGGATTTCACTTCACAGCTAAGGAGAAAAACTAAGGGGTCCACAATTGATCACAGAAGTAGGAATCCATTTCAAAATCATCACTGATGTAAAGTACTATTCCATCACTAGGCAAACCCATACCACACATCCAGAAGTACATGTATGGTGTTAAACTAGCACCCATTTAAATCCATATCAATCTTTCAGAAGAAACTGCTTCTTGAAAGTCTTTTAATAACCTTTTAAAAGTTTTGTGAAACTCACCACAATAAGGTAGAGATTCTGATTTGAAGAGCATTCCTGGGTAGTAATGTGGACACAGGGATCAAGGAAAGTAGATCTGAACCTCAGTTCACCATAAGAAGATATAATGCCAAGCTTAAGAATGAAGTCTGACCGAGACCGTCCCATAAGCAGTCCAGGAGACCAGCACATGCTGGCCCACTGCTGCTTCTCAGAGCCTATGTAAACCTCTCAAACCAGCCAGAGGCAATCTTATACAAACAGAAAGTTCCATTAAATGTCCACCCTCAAATAGACAGTCACTTTAAGTCATCTAAGCTACTACAGTGCTCCCACTTGTATACCCATAATCCTGGTTCCTCCAAAGATGGAGAAATACAATGAGACCAGTTGAGGACACTTTATCAGATTTTACAAAAAACTTGTTATAAATAAAATAAGAGTAAGATTTTTTACCAGGCCAAAATAATAATTCTAATCTACTAAAAGATTATCAGATTTGGGGTAGAGTCATCAACATAATCTAGGGGGGTGATTAGTGACTCTCCCTTAGGTCACCTTTAAGTGACTAAGAGCTTGTGTACTTTATTCCATGAGGTCAAATCCAAATATAAGTCTCCAACCCAAGTAGTGTTTCCTGTTTCCACCAGTCCACATTATTACTTGAGTGGTTTGCCAAGACTTGTGATTATACTCCACTCTCCTTTTCCTTTTCTTTTTTATCTCCTTTGATCTGATCCAGATATCCCAGCAAATACAAGTCTCTGGCTGTGGCGGCTGAGAGAAGACATCCTTACCAAGGTGTCTCTGGTACTTCAAGTAGTACTATGTACTTATTAAACTAAATCAATTGCTGAAAAAAAATAAAATAACCATTTTTTTCTCCCTGAAGAAAGTAGAATTTTTGACTCATCTGCAGTGATATCATGAAAGTTCAGAAGCAGACCCTATTTCAGGCAGTGCGAAGATCACTTTCCTGGAATTCTAGAAATTCTCTTTGGAGATGCAAGATAGTTTTTTATACATATTTCCTCCATAGTCACCACCATCCACAAACCTTATCTCCAGTCTTAAACAATCGTGATTCCCAAAGTCACCTGGCCAGTTCTGGTCATCTAGATAACAGAAGATGGTGGGGCTCTTCAAAGATTCTGCCCTCTGTAGGCACACTGAAGTCAACATGAAGCTTACCTTCTGGAGTCTGTGAGTGCCACTTGTAACTCCTCCTTTGCACTTCCTTCCTGGTGGCTAGTAGGGTAACATCTAGGAGAGAGTATGCCTGATCACTGTTTTCCTTAGCACCAGGCATTTCACTAACTTCAACTGCTAAACTTGGAGATGTACAGTTAGCATACCAGCTTCCAGTGAAGTTCCTCAAGTGCCGTTAAGAAAGCAACTTTGGCTTTTGGATCTGGACTTGATGCTGGGACTTAGAATTGTCCAAGAGAAATACAAAAGGGATGTGCAGTCACTCCAGCCTTGGCATCAAAATAAAACAAGGTTAGAGACGGCATATATCCTATATAACATCCTATGTCTGTTCTAAAACCATGATAGCCATAGAAGGCTCATTTTACCTAGAGAAAACTGAAAGACCTGAAAAGTAAAGTAGTTTGGCTAAATGATCTTGATGTTATTTCTGGCTCTGAAATATCAAGGGGACTCCAGTTATGCAGTATATCCAAACTATTAAAACTTGGGTTACTCAGTAGATAACCTGAGTGCATCGTATATATTTAAAAACAATAAAGAGACACTTCTGCTAAGTCACATTCGTTAGGTCTGCTTACATCACATTGGCCAGAACTTGGTCACATGGCCACATCTTGCTGGCTGGGAAACATAGCCTTTATCATACGGTGGCAATTTACCCAGCTTAAAGAAAAAAAAAAGTTATTTTACTATAGAATAAGGATAGGGGCAATTAAGTCTCAGCCATGTTTTCCTGTCTCCTGTCATGTTTTCCTCCAGCCTTCCTCTCTTGCACTGTAGCCCTACCTGAATATTATCAGTTTAACAAGTCTGAGAGCTTTATTTGTCCGGCCCTCTTTGCATCAGCTTCTTTTGCCAGTTCCATAGCTTTTAAATTTTACCTCTGGCTGCTGAGCATCATCTTCAACTTCTGTCCTTTTGCTACTGAGCTCCACCTCTGTAATTAAGTAGCCCAGTATCAAAAGCTTGCCCCTTTGGGTGCTGCAACTGGACTTCCTGGTTGCCCTTCCTTTTTTTTTCAATTGAAGGATAATTGCTTTACAAAATTTTGCTGTTTTCTGTCTAACCTCAGCATGAATCAGCCATAGGTATACATGTATCCCCTCCCTTTTTTTGAGTCAGCTTTTAGCCCTGGTGATATTACTGGCTAGGTCAGACAGGGCTGGGAGTGCTAATGGAGTATCTGACATACTGCCTTCCCACACCCCAGCACCACATTCAGACCATATCATCTTTCATGGCTTCAGGTGAAGCTATAACTTTATGAAAAAGGGAAGTTGTGCATCTGTAATAGATTAAAATCACAATCAAAGCCACATCAGCACTAAATTGGAGGAGAGAGAAAATATGATGTAAACATAAGTCTGGTATGGCAATAGAGTAGGTTCTCAATGAATATTTAATGATATATTCATTGGTCTACATGGCTCACTGCATGTCCACCAAAAAAATTGGAGATGGTAATTTTGGAAGGCAGAATAGAGTCGTGATCTTTGCAAACTGACTCGAGTCCATCATGCCTCCTACACTAGCTGCCCTTATCTAGAGCCCATTTCTGATGTTATTAACTGGTGGCAAAATATACTCAGTCTGCCTTTAGCCACCATTCAGTTCAGTTCAGTCGCTCAGTCATGTCCGACTCTTTGCAACCCCATGAACCGCAGCACGCCAGGCCTCCTTGTCCATCACCAACTCCCGGAGTCTACCCAAACCCATGTCCATTGAGTCAGTGATGCCATCCAAACATCTCATCCTCTGTTGTCCCCTTCTCCACTTGCCCTCAATCTTTCCCAGCATCAGGGTCTTTTCCAATGAGTCAGCTCTTCACATGAGGTGGCCAAAGCATTGGAGCATCAGCTTCAACATCAGTCCTTCCAATGAGCTCCCAGGACTGATCTCCTTTAGAATGGACTGGTTGGATCTTCTTGCAGTCCAAGGGACTCTCAAGAGTATTCTCCAATACCACATTTCAAAAGCATCAATTCTTAAGCACTCAGCCTTCTTTGTAGTCCAACTCTCACATCCACACATGACTACTGGAAAAATCATAGCTTTGACTAGATGGACCTTTGTTGGCAAAGTAATGTCTCTGCTTTTTAATATGCTGTCTAGATTGGTCATAACTTTCCTTCCAAAGAGTAAGCATCTTTTAATTTCATGGCTGCAATCACCATCTACACTGATTTTGGAGCCCAGAAAAATAAAGTCAGCCACTGTTTCCACTGTTTCCCCATCTATTTGCCATGCAGTGATGGGACTAGATGCCAGAATCTTAGTTTTCTGAATGTTGAGCTTTAAGCCAACTTTTTCATTCTCCTCTTTCACTTTCATCTAGAGGCTCTTTAGTTCTTCTTCACTTTCTGCCATAAGGGTGGTGTCATCTTCATATCTGAGGTTATTGATATTTCTCCCAGCAATCTTGATTCTAGCTTGTGCTTCATCCAGCCCAGTGTTTCTCATGATGTACTCTGCATATAAGTTAAATAAGCATGATTTACTCTGCATATAAGTTAAATATACAGCCTTGATGTATTCCTTTTCCTATTTGGAACCAGTCTATTGTTTCATGTCTGGTTCTACTGTTGCTTCCTGACCTGCATACTGGTTTCTCAAGAGGCAGGTCAGGTGATCTGGTATTCCCATCTCTTGAAGAATTTTCCACAGTTTATTGTGATCCACACAGTCAAAAGCTTTGGCATAATCAATAAAGCAGAAATATATGCTTTTTCTGGAACTCTCTTGCTTTTTTGATGATCCAGAGGATGTTGGCAATTTAATTTCTGGTTCCTCTGCCTTTTCTAAAACCAGCTTGAACATCTGGAAGTTCACGGGTTCACATATTGCTGAAGCCTGGCTTGGAGAATTTTGAGCATTACTTTACTAGCCACAATACTACACCACAACGACAGCTTTAACGATACAATTAGCAGTGAGAACTCTGGAATCAGACTGATCTACCAGCTGTGTGACACATGCAGATCACTAGCTCTCTGTGCTTCAATTTCCTCATCTGTAAAACAAGAGTTACAGATGAGGAGAAAATATAATAGTATTCACCTCAACGGGTTGTTGTAGGAATTTAACTAAATAATACATAGAAAGCATAGAACAGTAAGTACATGAGACCAAGTACTCAATGGACTATAGCCCACCAGGCTCCTCTGTCCATGGGGATTCTCCAGGCAAAATACTGGAGTGGGTTGGAGTGGAATCCTCCTCCAGGGGATCTTCCCAACCCAGGGATCAGACCCAGGTCTCCCACATTGCAGGTGGACTCTTTACTGGCTGAGCCATCAAGGAAGCCCAAGTACTCAATAAAGGTTAGGTATTCAACCTTGCAGCCTAGCACCATAAATCTGGTCACTGGATTTTCCAAGTGAAGGCAGAGGAATGTAGGAGACACAGTTACTGCTGATTTGAAGGAAGACATCAACCTAGGGTTTGCCCATCGCCTTCTTGAGCCCAGATACCCATCAGTCAGAAGCTTAACGTGTCCCCACCCAGCAGCTGAGTTCCCTGGTGGGTGGACTCATTAAGTGATATTTTGGAGAAATTAATTAAGAGTGGAACTTTAACTTCTGAAACCATTTTAACCTTTCATTGGCTGTCAGATCTCAGGGCCTCAGAACAAGACCTTCTCTCTGCTCCCTTGAAAGTACTCTCCATCAAGGAATTGCTTCTGTGGTTTTCATCCTCACTGACTTTCCTACCATCTCAAAGACCTCTACTTCTGATTCCTTTTCCCTGCACTCTCCAGGCTCTCTACCCTATGTGCTGTACAGTCGCTCAGTCATGTCTGACTCTTTGTGACCCCATAGACTGCAGCATGCCAGGCTTCCCTGTTCTTCACCATCTCCTGGAGTCTGCTCAGACACATGTCCATTGAGTTGGTGATGCCATTCAACCATCTCATCCTCTGTAACCACCTTTTCCTCCTGCCTTCAATCTTTCCCAGCATCAGGGTCTTTCCAGCGAGTCAGCTTTTCACATCAGGTGGCCAAAGTATTGGAGCTTCAGCTTCAGCATCAGTCCTTCCAATGAAGATTCAGGGTTGATTTTCTTTAGGATTGACTGGTTTGATCTCCTTGCTGTCCAAGGGACTCACAAGAGTCTTCTCCAATACTACAAGTTGAAAGCATCAATTCTTCGGCACTCAGCCTTCTATATGGTCCAACTCTCATATCTGTACATGACTACTGGAAAAACCGTAGCTTTGACTATACAGACCTTTGTTGGCAAAGTGATATCTCGGCTTTTTAATACATTGCCTAGGTTTGGATAGTTTTCCTTCCAAGGAGAAAGTGTCTTTTAATTTCATGTCTGCAGTCACCATCTCCTGCGCCACAAACATTCTATTCAGTTCTCTCTACTTCTTTTTCTCTTGTCTTCCTTCACAAGATTATATTTGAGAATGACACACACAGGAATATACAATTTGACATTATGCTGGCACAGTTAAAAAAATACACACTTCACAGTAATTTGCACATAGTATGCTCTCAAATATTTGCTGAATAAAATCCTCCTTGACTAAACCATCCAAAGCAGAGTATCTGAGAAGGGGCTCAGCTCCCTAACTCTGGTGAGAACTTGAGGAAAGAAAAAGAAATATTATACATCATCTATATCAAGTCCTACCTCCTGTTTATCTTGTAAAATAGGAAAATAATGTAATACAGACACACAGCCATTTAAGGGCAGAGTGTAAGCTAGAAGCCTCATCTTCTGCTTTCCAACCCAGTGCAACTCAGTCTGGATGATGTGGATACAAACATCCCTTACTACCCAGAGGTATGAGTTTGTCAGGCTTGGAAGGCAGCAGATAGCCACCACTCCTCAAAATGGGACCTGGATTCAGACTCAGGTCTCCATTTCTGATCTCCAGCAGATTCTCCCTGTAGGATTTGACATCCACACTTCATTGGCGTGGGCTCCTAGATGGGATTTGCTATTCAACACTACAAGGGTTTGGTTCTGTGCTGACTTTATGGGGAAACACCCTGAAAGGGGGACCTAGACCCTCCCTCCTCCTCTACCCCTGGGCTCCTTGCAGGTGGTTCATGCTCACCTTCCTTCAGGTTCCAGCAAGCCCCGCAACTCTAGTGCAGGTCTCTGTGAGACTCCGCTCCCAGCGCCTTGATGAGGCGTGTTTAATCTTCCACCCAGATTATTTAACCTCCGTATCCTTGTTAACAAACAGCTATTATTAACGAGTTGAGAGACCACATGGGGTGGGCTTCTACAGACAATGCGCGCTGCCTTGGCCTTTCTGCGAACAAATTCATAATCCTCAGCGACTCAGCCAGAGCCCGCCTGCCAGGTCCGAGAGGGAGTCAGGAAACTAGAAATCGGATGATCTGGGCGCTTATCCACGACCCCTGCGCCCGGAGGATCTGGGAATTGCAAGATGGAGCTGTATCTCTCCCTTCCTCCCCAGCCTCCCTTTCTCGCTCGCTCTCCCAAGGGATTGCTACAGTGCGTTATAAATTTTACCTTTCCAGTGTGCAGGAGAGGCGAGAGGAGGCTGCGTACCAGCTCCGGGCCGGCCTGTCCCTAAGGACACCAATTAAAGGCACTAATTGGACAGCAATACATCAAAGTCGCTCCCGGGAGTGGGTCCTCAGAGCGCCAGGAATCCATTAGTTGGGCTTTTGTTTCAAAACACAGAAATACAGAGGAATAAAAAATAAAATTAAAAGCACTTCGACACAGATGGTAGTGGCGCTGGTGTTGTACTGCGAGGACTCCTCTCTGGGTTCACTGGGAGCTCCTCGCTCTCCCCTCGCCACTCAAGACTCGGCACATGAGCCCACCGCACATTTATCCCCAAAGAGCGCCGCTTGCAAAGGCTTGGTCGCCCCTGGGCCCGCAAACAGAGACCTGGAGACGCGGCACACACCACTAGCTGCGCCTGAACCGGTGCGGGGTGGGGAAAACAAACTCACCCTACCCCCACGCGTACAGTTCAGTTTCTCTGCTTAACCTGGCCCAGGAAGGGGAAGTGGATATCTCGGGGAGGCACATGTCACCCGGGAGTCGTTTCGGCCTCATGGGCTGCACTGGGGACGCGAGGCAGACAACGCAGGGGACAGCGTCCCTCGGGGGTTATTTCAAGATGCAGGGAGCAGCACTTCGACGGCGGAAGGAAGGAAATGGCTCTTCTTCGCAGAGCTGGATGCCACTCGCAGGCCAGAGGGCACCCAGAGAAACGGGCAGGGGAGGGGCCAAGGCCCCGCAGGACAGGAGGAGACCTGAGGCCCTGGGATGGCGGGGCGACAGGCCCCGTGGAAATGGGACCCGAGGCCAAGGGTAGGAGGAGACCAAGTCCAGAAGTCCAGCCCCCTGGCCCCGTGCGCCTGGAGAGGCCGCCAACCTCTGCGGCCGAGACCAAAGCATGTCAGAGTTGGTGGGTGAATCCCGGTCGTGGCCAGGACCCCGCCGGCATAAAGGGCACCGCCTGAGCTTAGCGTCTGCGGACGCGGCGCCTCCAGATGCCCAAGTGAGGCCGGGGCGCGGCGAGCTTCGCCGCGGCTTCCCGCCAGACCTGAAGACCCGGACGAGGCTGGCCCCGGGTCTCCACGGCAGCCAGAGCGCCGGTTGTCGTGCCAGGAAGCTCGGGCCTCACCTGGGCGGCGCGAGGCCAGAGGCCGAGCCCTAGGCGCCCCTCATCCTAAAGAGGCTGCGCCCGCTGGCTTCCCTCGAGGAACCAGATTGGAATGGCTGCTTTTGATCCCATTTGTTACTAACCCCGGCATTTGTTTTCCATTTTATAAACGCTTCCCTTTAAGTAATTGTCCCTGTTAACAGCGTATACCTTTCAGCAGCCCTCACTGCGCTATAAATAATCTCGATGAAGATGCAAGGATATGACTTTCACAAGATTGGACAATTGATTCAATCTGTGACCCGCGATCGCGAATAATATTGGAAGGCTATTTAAACAGATGAAGGCCTAAATTGTCTTGCTTGTATCTGAATTAATTTCTCATTCATCATCATTATGAAGTGATTGGTCTATTCAAGCTCTTCAGCCTGCTGGAACGGAGAGGGATTTAAATGAGATTGTAACACAATTTAAATGCTTGCCGACTTTAACGAGGCCAATTGAGCAGCTGCAATAAATACAAATATTTTTCTAAACAGCCTTGTTTTAAATAATTACTTAATGCTTTCATGTTATTTTTAAGTGGCAATCTTTCTCCTGCTCCTGCTCAGAATATCACACACTTATTTGCTGAAAAGGCGATTTTGGAAAGGACTTTGTGTTTCTATTTGCTTTGTAGACAGTATCTTGTGTTTTGTACTCGGCTTTTTCCCTCCGCAGGGTTAACATTTCAGGGTCCACAAACCGACACAAATGGTGAGCTGGACCTTGGTTTCACCCTAATGCTCTGTGTCTGCCCCCGCAGAGCCAGGGAGGAGCTGAGCGACAGAAGAATTTTTCCGTTTGATCAAGTCACTTATCCAGACTTGTTTTAGCTGGGTCTTGCAAACGAATCCCTGTGATTGCACTGACAAATGACACCCCAAAGGGTGGCATCGTTTCTGACTTGTTCTGATAACCATCATCATCTTGAACAAATCAGAATTCCAGCATACCCAAAAGGTGTCCCTTAGGAAGTTCAGTCTGCTAACAGCTTGGCTCCCGTGCAAGTCGATTGTAGTGAGTGGAGGCCGGCTGAGGATTTCTTTGTTAGGGAACAGGCCCAGAAAGAGAACCTTGCCACAAGGATTGGGGTGGGGGGCAGAGTAATTAGAAGAAAATCGCCATTTTGGGGTCCAACCTCCTTTTCCTGTCCCCACTCACTGACATTACTCCCTCTCTCACGCCAGGTGAGTGCTTGGAGAGGAGCTAGGAAGGAAAAGCTCTTTCCACTAGGAGAATGCTATCCACTGGTCATCTCCGACAACTGTCTGCCCGTGACACCCACGCCCTTCGGCCGACATATGGCTGCGGGTGTTTCCTAGATTGCGGAATAATGGAAGCAACCGAGCGGGAAAAGCCCGGGGAACAAAAGACTCTTTTAAACTTTCGGGAACGTGCTAGGCTGGGGGTGGGGAGACACGCGACTGGGGCGGGGACCTAAGCTCCGGTTAGCCACGACCGTCTAGGGCCATATGCCCCTGAGAGGCCTGGGCTGAGAGGGCGCATTCTGAATCACCTCTCACTCTGCCTGGAACTGGGGCAGAGGGACTCGATGTGTGGAAGGTGCAGCTGCGGGTTTCCCGATTGGGAAAGCAGGGCCGACATAGTCACTAGAGAAATCATTGGTGGGGCAGACAACACTGAGAGATGCAATCAAACTGCAGGCCAAGGGGAAAAAAATGCGGACAAGGGGGGAGAAACCAAATGATTTGCTATGGAACCGGGCAATTTAATGCCAGAGTTAGGGAGCTGCTGCCCGGAATCATTTCGTCTTCGGAGGCTCTGCCGAGCTCATCCTCTTTATCCTGTTGTTTAAAATGAGCATTATCCCAAACATATGCAATGCAATCAGTTTGGTCACACTTACAAGAACACGCTTTAATAAGGCAATCAATCACTCGCTAACTAGACGGCGACGGCCAGCGCTGAGCGCGCACTCGGGCTGCGGGGTGGCTATTCTTCCCCGGCCGAAAGGACCGCGGCTGAGCGCACGTCTGCGCTCCCAGGTCCCGCTGGGTCCCTGACTGTGTTGAGGAGCCCAGGAAAAGTGTGAGTCGGATGTGAGGTGTCAGACTTAAAGAGGCTAACCGTGTACTCTGGGCCCCAAAGAGGCCTAAGGCATAGGAGAGGAAGCTGCCGGAGCTGGGAGCTCCTAGCTACTAATACCTGTGTGAGGTCAGAGCCTCCGTTTTCCCACCTGCAAAATGGGACTGAGACGGAGGGAAACTAAGTAGAGATGGTCGGAAAATTGAAAAATGAAAACAATAATACCCTCTTGCTTGGACTAGCTTTCTCACTTTATAAATGAAGAGACGGAGGCTGCGGAGGACGCAGTGCCTTTAAGATAATCTCCACCCCAGCTCCCACTACCACCACCACCTCCTAATTGGGCCAGATGCTGCTTCCGGTGCAGGTGGGAAAAGTCTATTTTTAGGTGCGGGGGGGGGGGGGGTCTGCGAGGGAGTGTGAGCAGTGCGTGCCTAGCGCCAAACCGCAAACCTTGGCAAAAGGGAAATTTCATTATGAAGTAATGAGTAATTCCTCCTGGCAAGATGTATTGTTATATCTTCCACTTCAATTTGGAGGAAGAGAGGCTCAATTACCCAGAAAATACAGTCAATTAAAGGCTGCTGATTGGACACGAGGCTGGATCATCGATCTTGTACTTTCCAATATCGCTGCAGACACCTCATTTTCCCTCCCTATTAACTGAAAATACGCCTGGCATTACGGCAGCCCGCAGTCCATTTACCTGTCGCAAGCAATCTTGGCCCAATGCGAAGTAATCCAGAAATTTGCCCAGTTTGGCACCAGGAGCTTCCCAACTGCAGAGGGAGCTGTGCAGGGCTAGGAGGGCGGGATGAGTGGCAGATAGGATGCTGGAAACCTCAGCACACGATTTGCGTTGGAGAGGGTTTGCTCTAAAGCCCCAGAAGGTATGAGGGCTGATTAAGGAGACTCCCACCTGCCCATGGGTACATGGGCATTGGACCCTTGAACCCACAGTCCTGAGCTCCCAGCCTGCTGAGGACACCCATCTCCCTCCTGCTTGAGCACGACTTCAGAGGCAGCCACAGTGGCTCTCCTATAGGGACAGAGAATGACAACAAGGTGGCCATTCAGGATTATCTGTCCCTTTGCCCTGACCAGCCCAGAATTCCATCCTTGGAGATGACTTCAAGTTTGAAAAGGATTCAAACCCTCTCTTCCCAACCCAGGAGTCCTCCCTCCTCTCCCTTCACCATAAGATGTAGGCTCAGCTTGACCAGCAAACCCAGCTCTCTGCAATGCTCCACCTCCACTCCCACCATCCCATTTGTCTCCACCTTGGGTTGGGGTAGAGATAGGATTACAGAGTCCAGAGTCGGGGTTCCCTTTCCTCAAAGGGTTGGAGCAGATGGAGAGGACTCATGAGGGTGAGTCCCCGATGGGATCAGCACTCTGCTGGACCAGTTGAGCCAAGTCTCCTAGTGTGCACAAAATTAAGGAAATATGCACCCCACAGCAGCTCCTCCTTCTCCACCTCTGTGAAATGTCCATTTGGAGACTGCCAATGCCAAACAGGAGGCTTGGAAGACTGTCTGTGTGTCCCTCTTTTGACTCCTTCCCCCCTCAAGGCTATAGTTGAACTAGTAATTCAAAAGCAGTTAACAAACTGCCTGCTACCAAAAAATTTAAAATGCTAAAGTGAGAATCATATCCAGCTTTATTGCAATATGGTCAACAAATTGTAACAGCAAATTCTTTGGGCTTCAAAGGAAAACCAAATCAAACTCATTCCCTACAGGAAGAACCACTCCCTCCCAGTCAGGGTGAAACTTGCCTTTGTGGGGGTATAAGTTCTCCTATCCCTCAAAAACTGGCTGCAAGAACGACTGCAGATGTGAGAGTTTGGGAGTGGTTCCCAAACAAGCCCTGGAGGAGGGGAGAGACAAAGTCCCCAGAAGCAGCAGAAGGCTCCCGCTAGTATTCTGAAAGTCAAGCCCCATGGCAGCTTGGGAGGCAGATGGGTGTGAAATGCCAAATGCAAAGAGAAGGGCCAGAAAGCTCCTAGTGAATGAAAGAAAAAGGCTGGAAATAGCCTCTAATTTGCCACCAGATATGGAGGGAGGGAGATGAGGTTCCTGCTCCCTAAGCTCTTCCCTGGGCGCCTTGTTAACAGCTCAGCTCTGGGCTCCATGGCCAGCAAGCGGCATCGTAATCATTATTATACATTCGACATTCAAAAACCCTCCTCACACACATCACTTGCTAATCAGGGTGTGTGCTGGACCCAGGGAGAAGAGGCTTGGGAGAAGTTGCCAGGGGACCCAAGGGTATCTGTAGCTTCCCTGCCCACAGTACACAAAAAGTGAGGGTGGAGATGAAGTTACAAGTGGAGAGATATCAAGAAGCCAGGAGAGAGGAAAGAGATCAGGTGCTGGTAGATGCCAGAATCAGAAAATATCCTGTAACTGAGGCTCCAGGGGGGCCAGAGAGCCCCCTGCTTCTTTGGGAGGGTAGTAAATCATCTCCCTCTCTCCCCTAGATGGCTGGTGCATTGTCATCCACAAGCCCCTTGCCATGCCTTGGAAAAGCTGGCAAAGATTAATCTCTACCTGCTCTGCATACACAGCATTTTGTTCAGAGAGACAGCAATTTCCCTTTCCATCGCATGGGCTTGGCCTTTGCAAGGGGGAGGGTTCCGGGTGAGAAAAGGATTGGGGGTTGGGGGCTTGATATTGGTTGCTGTTGCTGCTAAGTTTGTTAAGCTTTGGAGCCACGGCCTCAAGCCCAGGTCAGGGCAGTGGGTCGGGTGAAGAATGGCAAAGAGGGGCCGACCCAGAGGAAGGTCTTTCAGGCTCGGCCTCCCCAACTCCATTCCTGCTCCCCAAACGCACCAGCCAGATCCCCTCCCAGGCATTTCGATGCTCGATGCTAATCCAAGTCCCGCTTGTCCTCGGCGGCCCTCTTCTTTCCCTTCGGTGCCCCTGAGGCGGGGAGGGATGCTGTCTGAGTCCCCGAGGGGTCCCCACGGGCGGACTGGAGCCGGCTGCCCGCGAGCGGCCCCTTATCTGGTGAGGGGCACCTCCTCCCTCTGGTCCAGCGCCACGGAGGAGGCCTTGCTGAGCACCGACGGCGCGAAGGTGAGGAAGGAGTCCGAGCGGGAGGTGGAGGCACAGGTGAAGTCCGAGGCGGCGGCGGCGGCGGCAGCGCGGGGCGCCAACCCGTTGGCCGGGCCGCCGTGGCAAGCGAGGCAGGAACAGGGGCCGCCGGCCGTGGTGCCCAGTCCGTGCGCCGGGCCCGGGTAGAGCGGCGGGTGGCGGAAGGCGCACAGCAGTTCGGGCCGCGGGTAGGGCTGCGAGAGCACGCGGAAGGTGTCGAGCGGGCGCAGCGGGCCGCTGAAAGGCGAGGCGGCGGCGGACGCGGCGGATGCGGCGCCCAAACCCACTGGCGAGTAGTAGGGCAAGGGCAGGTGCGACGGAAAGGGGTAGGGCAGGCCGCCCGCGGCCGCCGCGTGGCTCATCATGTATGTGTAGAAGGCGGGGTCGGCCGGGTGCGGCCACGTCATGGCTAGCCGCTGCCGCTTGTCCTTCATGCGCCTGTTCTGGAACCACACCTGGCGGGCGGGGAGGGGAGGAAAGGGTTCGGCGGCCGCCCGGCCTGGGGCACAAAACCCGTAAGTCCCGTCCCACCGCGGGCGACGGTGCGGGTAGCACAGGGAAGAGCCGAAGAGGAACGCCTCTGGGCTCCGGCATATCCCACCACCAGCCCCTTGGATTTGGAATCCCTCCCAGACAAGCTCTCTCCCTCCTCCCCTCAGCCCGCGCTGCGAGGACGCCCGAACCCAGTGTGGGTGGGAAAGTAGTGGGGCAACTAAGAACTCCACCGGTTTGAGGCAGCAGGCAGCGATACTCTCAAAATACGTCCCATTCCCGAGGCTCTCCCTGGAAGTACTTCCTTGTCACCTGCCCAGGCACTTCATCCCCGCTGTTTGGCCACGAAAGAGACAGTCTCCCCTAGGGGCAAATCTGCATGCACCTGGCTCCTGCACAAGGCTTAGACACTCCCGGCCTAGCTGCCCTGCAAAGAGACTCCAGGCCCTACATCCTGGTTCATGATTTAGGAAGTGCGAAGGTGGTATTCACTTCCTCCTGACAGGGCGCACCCCCCCTCCTCCCTGTAGGTCATACCTTGATTGTGGTTTCCGGCAGGTTTAGGGCAGCCGCCAGCTCACATCTCCGAGGCCTGGATACATAGTTCTCCCTGTAGAATTCCTTCTCCAGTCGTGCAATCTGCTCCCGGGTGAAGGCAGTACGGTACCGTCGCATCTGGTCACTAGCACTGCAGGCCAGGGTGCCCTGGGAGCCACCGCTGCCATTGCTTTTGGGGGTCTCGCTGCTGCCATTGGGACTGCTGGCCAGTGCCTCAGAGCCAGGCCCTGTTCAGGGAGCCCAGAGTATACGCACACACAGAACACACAACAGATACAGAGGCTGTTGCTGTGGGGCTGTAAGTCCTGGTTGATGTGTGTGGAGGGGGTGATGGAAAGGGACATCCCCCCCTTCTCAATAGCCTCAGACTCTACCTCTGCTGGGGTGGCAGGGACTTTGAGAACCCAGGAATGGAGGACACAGGCTCACCATCCAGATGAGCACATAGCGGCCATTAGGCCTGGCCGGGCTGCTGTTTCGGAGGCCTCTGTGTTAGGCCTGCAGGGTACAAAAGCCTTAGGCGCCCAGGCCATCTGCCTTGGGGCACAGGATAGATGCAGCCACTCTGAACTTTCTGCCCACAGTTGACAGGAGTGGGCAAGGATACACATATCTGACAGTCAAGAGAGTTGAGATGCCCCTTTGTGCTGAAGTGCTGTGAACTTGGGTCCTGGTGCATTGTTGGATGTTGGGCAGGGACTGAGTTTTCTTGCTCTGTGTGCCAGATGGCTGGTGCAGGTGTGGGAATGTGCACTAGGCTGCATGTGCTGTGGGAATGGCCCAGGAGTGTGTGTATGAGTGTCCTATTACCTGACTATATAAGAATGGAGAATGGGTTACTCTGAGGGCATGCTGTGGTTAGTCTGGATTGAGTGGATTAGATGGCAATCGGTGGATGTGGGTTCTCAGCAAAGTGCTGGCTGCTGCCAAGGCCAGGGGGTGGTTTTTCTTCCACACCAGGCTCTTCTCACCCACCGGCACAGCTTTGCAGAGGAGTGTCTGGTGGGCTCTTCCTCCTAGCTTCCCACCCCTCTCAGGGAGATTCCCTTCCAGAGCACTCACTCCCACCTCCTCACTAGCCCCGGGTCAGGGAGGGGGATCTCCAGTTATAGCAGTGATATACAACACCCCCTCCCCACCACCAATTTGAGCCGAAACCCAGGAAAGGGTGGGGCTCCTGCCCCCTGCCGCTCTTTTCCTTTGGGTGGAGGAGTGGGACTAGGAAGGAAAGGTGAATGGGGGAGGGCCAGAGCACTGCCTTTTCAAATGCAACCGGAGACCAAAGGCAATTAGACCATTGGGACCATTTCCGACCTGGCGCCACCGAGCCCGGGAAGTGACAAGGTAATTTGGACCTCTGACCGACGTGCAAACTGGTCCGAGGGCCGCAGCACCCGGTCGGCCCCAGTCGGTCGCGATTTTACGGTCCTTTATGGACTCCGCTTCCGCGCCTGGATGCGCCCTACACCCTGCTAGCCACAAACTGCCTGGACCTTCGTTTGATCTCGCCCACGCCGGGAGAAAGTGTCTTCCCCGCGCAGCCGAAGCAGTGCCACAAAGCTCTGGGGGGTTGGGGTGCACTCTGAATCCCCCTCAAGCCCAGGGCTTGCGTCTCCCTCCTTCCCCCAAAGCACAGCTGTCACCCTCGGTCCCGCCAATGCCAGAGCAGAAAAGGAGACCCCCGCCAGGGCGCAGATAGCGGGGGATGAGTTGCTCAGGTGGGTTCCCCCAGCCACCCCGCCCTGGGGTAAGGGAGTGTCTTCCTCTCCTCTAGAGCTGAAGTGGAAGGTGGGCGCGGTGGGAGGCCGGGGGGGAGAGAAGGGGCGGGTGGCTACCTTTGCTGTGCTGGTATTCGGCGTTCCCCGTGGCGCAGTCCGGGGTGCAGCTCACCTCGATTTCTTCATAGAAATCCGACTCGGTATCTGAGCTGCTAGGCTGCCCCTGGCCAGAGAGACTGTCGGCGGAGGCAGCCGGAGGTCCGGGGCCGAGCACGGCGGCCCCGGCTGCCCGCGACTCGGCGCCGGGCCCCGCAGCGCTGCCTGCTAGTCCGTCGATCGGCTCCTCCTCCAGGCCTCCCCCGCTGCGCTCCCGGGCGGCCGGAGGACCGGCCCGCGGGCTTAGGCAACCACGGGGCACCATCTTCTCGGGCGGCTCGGGCAGCGGGCTGCCCACGGCTTCAGACAAATTGGAGACCCTCTTGCCAACCAGAGTGCCAAGCTGACCCCCATCCAGAAACATAACCATGTCCTTTCGGCTCTCCATCCCGGACTCTCGGAGGGGGGAGGGGGAAAGCCCCAAGTGAGCTAGCCCCCGTCTCCCTGGGTCCCCAGCGGTCCGACAGATCTTGGCTGCGGGAGGGAGAGAGAGGCCAGGCGACTAGGCGGGCGCGGAGCGGCCGGAGCGCGGTGTCGACGGTGACGGCGGCGGTGGCGGTGGGGAGCTGGGGTCACCTTGTGATGCGAGCGCTCCTCTGTGCCGCACCGCCTCTGGGAGGAAGCCCCATTGCCCTCTTCTTTCTAAGCTGTCATCCTCCTGCTGCAGTCGTCATTACAGTACCGCTGGTGACGCCACTCGGTGAGCGCAAGTGGATAAATAGAAACGTCTGCCACAGCGAAGATGAAAGGAGACCCGCAGCTAATGGCTCGGCAGTGATGCGCCAGGTGTGGGCCTCGCTCGAATGGGGAGGAGAGTGTGAAAACAGAGAGACACACACACTGAGAGAGGGAGACACCCAGGCACAGGGGATGCAAATGGAATTCCGCAGGAAGAAAAGGGAGCTTAACGCGGCGAGTTCCGCAGGGGTTGCGGGACTCGGTAATTGAATACGCTTTTGATATATAGAAATATTTTTCTTATTGTTTGGGCTTTTGTTTTCTTAACTTGGTGCCTTGTTCTAACATTGATGAGAGAATCTGTAACTGCATTTTAGAATTGTGAAGGCCGATTCACAAGCCTCGCTTCTCTTATTATTACAACTGCCAGTCCCTGGTGAGCTAACCGCGCCGCGGCTCTAAAGTCTTTTTTTTTTTTTTTTTCATTAACAAGCTACCGAAAAGCATATTCCCTCCCCCGCAAGTTGTCTGGACAGCTTGAGCCTGGGGTCTCCTTTCCTCCCTCCTCCTCCCAGTCCCTACCCCCAGCTGTTTCCTTCCTCCTAGGAACCAAAAGAGAACTTTGCCATTTTTCTTCCCCAAGGGGCAAGAGATAAATGTCTAAATATTTTTCTTTAAAGATGGCTTTGGCTGCTGACTCCAAATGTTACCCCTCTTTTTTTTCCATCACCCCCTTCCCCATCTAGGTGACCTTAGGCTTTCCAGCTGGGCTTGACCTTCAGACGGCTATTCAAGGAAGAAATCTCCCATTTGCTCGGCCTCGCCTGCACTTCAGGTATGTAGAGTGGGGAGAGGTTCTAAGGGTGGCCTTGTTTCTTTTCTTGCCAGTATTTTAATGTATTCAGAGTCAACGAATTCCCCTAGAAACAGGTTTTTGGGAGTTAAGAAGCTTTGGCAAATGCGGCCCCTGCAGTGGCAGTAGCAAGGGCTCCTAGTTGGGAGAAGGTGCTGTTCTCACCCGGAGATTTGGGGCAGGGGTCGAGAAAGACCAGCATGTGGCATTGGGGTTCATGGAGGATTGTCTCATGGAGTTCTCCCTAGTGCGTTGCCCCGGGACTTTGGTCCCCTGCTCCAAAAGTGAGTGGCACTGGGATCGAAGAGAGAGAAGGCATCGAAAATGCCATGAAAGTACAAGTGACTGGAGTTCTCATCAGTCGTCGAAGACAGAGGGGGACCTCCAGGGCAGGGCTGGGGGTGCATGAGTAGTGCCGAATGTCTTTGGGAACAGCCACAGGCTCCCTCTCAGGTCTGCTTCTAGGGGAGGTGGAACCCATTAGGAAACTGACCCCTTGCCAGTTTTGAGTGTGTTGAGGCTAGGTAGGCAGGCTGGGTCTCTCTTCATTTTGCTGAGGCTAGAAGGCAGGCCCCTTCTTTGCTCTGCAACTGCTCCCACTCGACTTTCTCTGCCCCTTTCTAGGAGCTTCTAGCACTAAGCCAACGGCTGCAAAAGGCTGCTTTGCCCCTCCTCCTTCTGTATGTTCCAAGACAAAGCCCTAACTTCTGAAATTCTAAAGAAAAGTCCCTCTATCACTAAGTATTTTTAACTTTATCTTTTTTCTCTCCTCCTCCTTTTTCTTTTTCTCAACTCTTCTCCCTCTTCCCCCCACCTCAATCTTCCTATCTGTGGGCTTCCAGAGGTGGTGAAGGAAAGGAGGAAATACAGAAGTTCCCTTCTCAAGTTCTGCCTTCCTCACCCCCCACCCCTCACTTGATAAGAACAGCTCACTGACCTCCCCTTGGGGTCGGGTGTGCAGAGGGAACTGGAAGGGAATGTTTGCATAAACATTTCCAATCCCCAGGACTCCCAGAGTCACCAGGTGCTGAGCACTGTTGGCCCCAAAGTCCTGGAGAATATTTCAAAGGTGAGAGGAACGATCCAGGTCAGAGTCCAGAGCCTTTTGCCCTCGTGGAGAATTGTCCTAGGATTCCGTGGTGCCCTGTCCTCTCTAGCTGGTAGGCAGAGCCTGAGGGAACACCTGGCTTGCTCCTTACTTCCTGTCAAAGTATAGCCACCAGCGTCTTCGTTAGATCTGCCACTATCCTTCACCTTCCTCTGGGCCCTTCCAGCCCTGGGCCTGCGGCGCTCCCCCTCCCCCTCCTCTGCCTCCCCGGGCCAACTCACAGCAGCCCCCCGCCGCGCTCACCTCCGCGAGGCCCGTTCCTCAGAGGGACTCCTGGCCTCCCGCCCCGCCCCCAGCTTTGCATTCAATGGGCTTGCTCTGTGTTTGATCCTCTTTTCCTCTGGGTTTTCCGTGTGAAATGAAAGCGGAGTAGGATTGAGAGATCCAGAGGTGCCACTTGCGTCTCCTTCCTGGGCCCGGCCCATCCGAGCTTGACTTCCCCTGGCGTCCCAGGAGGAAGGAGGCTCGAGCCCGGGCTCAGCCTCTCCCAGAGGGGGCTGCCTCTTCTGGGCTTCGGATCTGAAGCTTCAGGGACGCCTTCATCCCTCTCCCCACTCCTGCCTCCACTCTTTCAAAATGTCTCAATTTCCCCTGTATATAGGCGCCTAAGGTACCTCGATGGCAGCAGAAAAAAAATTTCCTCTTTAAACCAAATATCACTTCTTCCAAAACCATCTTTCATTAATATGAGATGAAGAGAGGTCTAATTTTTAACAAGAGAAAAAAAAAAACAGGAGGAGACTTGATAAGAGCACTGTTTCTAGTTGGGGTTTTCTGGGGGAGGGTGGTATTGGGAGGGAGCGTTTGTTTTGGTTTACGGGGAGGCACTTTAATAGCATGGTTATCACTGTATCATGGAGGTTACTCCCTATGCGGCAGAAGAAAGGTAAATTCACAGAGGGAATAAAGCCTGCGAGTCGCCGAGGTCTGGGCGACTCCATAAAAGAGAGGGGGTGATAGCACTCTAAGTGGGGTCCGGCCTGGGCCCCCACCGCTTCTCACCTCCCGCGGCGGGAAGGACAACCCCCTTCTGTCAGCGGGCCTGTTGTCCCCTCCCCTGCTGGGGCGGGGGTTTAGGTCCAGCCGGCTCCTCTGGGATTGAAATTCTCCGGACTTCAAAAGCTCGCGGCCCCGCTTCCGCCGGGCTAGGCTGGGCTGGGCTGGGCTGGGCTGGGCTGGGCAGGGGGTGGGTGGGAACCCTGGGGAGGCGACGCGGAGATAAGATGCGCGGGTCGTGTTAAATGGAATCGGAAGCCTGGCCAGGGCCACCAGACGCGCCGATCCGCAGGAGCCTCTTTGCTTCTCAAAAAAAAACCCGGCTCCGGAAAGCTGGGGCAGGGGTAGGGAACGCCTCAGTCGCCAGCGGACCCGCTCGGAGCGATAGTCTGAGGCCCTGAGTACCTTCTCCAGTTGGATGCTGGGCCTCCTGGCAGCAGGCACGCGTTCCAGCCTAAAGGAAGGGGCGAGGAGACATGGGAAGAGGAATACGGTTCAGGAGCTGATTTGGCTACTTCAGTGTGGGCAAAATTTTAATCAAGAAAATATTTTTGCTTCTCACTTTGGTGAAATGTCAGAGCCGTGCTGCCGCGGCATTGATCTGGGGCCTTCCGTCACCTTCTAAGCCGAGGTGTGGGCTGTGGCCATCGAAGTTTCCCATGCCGTGGAGTCTCCACCGCGGTAATAGTGGGAGGTGAGGAGACTTCTGGCGGTCGGTACATCTCCTTCCTGGCAGCTTTTGAACCCAGAGCACAGAGGCACTGCATTGTGCTCCTCGGGAGCAAGGTTGTCAAATGGATCTCAGAAGCCCATCGGTCAGGCTTTCTGGGGAATGAGGAGGCAGATCATGCCCTACCCACTTCCCCCACCCCATTGCCCACCCTGTAGAGGGGGCTGGTGCTCCTGAGCCAGTAGTGGGCGCCACAAAACTGTTTTTCCTTCAGGCAGGCAGAACCTGTGGCTTCTGAAACTCTGAGCAAGCACCCCCTTCTTTCTGTACTCCTCGAGCCAACAGCCAGGCACCGGGGAAAGGAAACTGGATGTTTTCGCTGGCCCATAACACCTGCTCCTCATGTTCTTGGAGCCAGCCAGCCCCGCAGTCATTCTTGCTTCCACGCCTGTCAACCCTTGGCTCCTATAGGCCTGAGCCCAGTGGCATCCAAGCCCTGGACAGCCTACAACCTATACCCACCACCTAACCATCCAGGAGCTGGAGGACCTCCCCAAGCCCAAGCCTTGCTTCTTCTTAAAACTACCAGCTGGAAGGGCCCATGTTTTGGTCACAGTTCTCCAACACCCGAACACCCAAAGGCCCAGACATCCCCCTCCCCTATCCTAGCAGAGAAGGTATGGGGGAGGGAGGGGGGTTCACCATTACTGTTCTGAAATTTGCTTTCATTACAAAGTGCTTTGATGTCCATTTCTCCTTGAGTCTTACACCTTTAAAAGTAAACAGCAGTGCCTTTTCTCCCACACAGATAGGGTGACCAGTGATCTTGACTCATGGCCAGGGCCTGGCTGAACATTGGTCCCTGGACTAGTACTCCTTCCAAGTCCTTGTCCCTCCCTGGCAAGCAGGATAACTTAACATCCCACAGTGCCTTAACACTCCATAAGGCAGCCTCCACAACCTCCCACCCTTTTCTAGGGTCAAGGTGGGTTCAGAGGCCTCACAGAAAGGGTATCCATCTGCCCTCAGATTCAGGAGGCTCAAAGACCCACATACCTGAACTGTCCTCACCCTGCTCCTCCATAATTTCCCAGGAGGGCAAAGAGAAACTGCATGTGGAAGTCTAGAAACCCCACAATGGTAAGAGCAGTTGTTGTAGCATTTCACCTGTATTAGCTCTTTTCATTGTCACAACAAGACTAAGGAAGACTTTGTGAATCACACCTACCTTCCAAAGCACAGAGAGGAGGCTCATATATAAATGACTCATCTCCCATCCCTCTAACTTCAGGACCACACTCACAACAACTGGAGCTATTAGAAAGTGCCAGGCATCATATTCTGAATCTTTCCTTCCAAAACCTCTGCTTGTGGTCTTTTGCCAAGATGAATTCACAGGGGCTAGTAAAAATGTATGTTGGGGTAGGGGAGGTCGGGGAGCAGGGCGAGGTGTAGGCAACTAACCGCTAACCACTCATTTTAGGCATGAAGAAGAAAAGTAATGAATAAAATGGCCCAAAGTCATTTGGAAACTTGTTCTAGAGAAGGTCTCTTCTTCTTTTAAGAAAAGAAGAAAAAAGTAATTCCTTTCTTCTTTTAAGAAAGGAATCAGAGGCTGAGTGGGAATTATGCATGACCTACTGAGAGGCTGGAGCCACCCTTCATGGTATGGGGTAAGAGAGACTAACTGCAGGTGGGAAGAGTCTTCAGGGCCTGAATTCCAAATAGGAATGTCATCGCAGCTGGTGATTCTGGAGACCCTGAGAGACAAAGTCTGGTTTCTCAGACCATCAAAATCCACTGAGGCCCTGAGCAACTATATGAAAAGGAGCAAAACTCATCAGGCTTACCTAGCCAGTTTTAACATCTAGGGCATTATGGCCTCCAAGTATCTGGCAAACCTCTCTCCAGAAAAATGCACAGAGACACTGAAGTTAGCCTTCAGTTTCCCATGCCCTCTACAACCCAAATAGAGCCACCAAACTTCAGACACAATTGCCTAATCCCTCTGATAAGGAGGTATGGCTTTACCAGATGTTTTCCCTTAAACATCAGCTACCTCTGTCAAACTGTCTTCCAGCATTGACTGGCCCAAGGGCCAAAACCTCAGGGACTGGCTCAGCCTGCCCACACATCCTCCAAGTTCTGCACTGGCCTCCATTCAAAACCAGACCTGGGAGGTGGCATCTGGGTGGAAAGAATGGTAGATCTGGTGTTTCTGTTAAAGGCAGGACTTCATTTGGGCTAACCTTCCCTTGGGATAAGGGTGAGCCACAGTTCAAGGAACTGGGCAGTTATTATGGAGTCCATTATGGGTTGCTTTCCCTCCTGGGGAGGACGGAGGGGATAGTAGTCCTTCAGTTTTGTTTTTGATAAATTTTGACTGGGCACAAACCGTTTCCAAACTTTCTGGGCTGTCCAAAGGCCAGACGAGCCTGACAGCTCCCCTCCTTCCCGCAGTGGAACACACCCACCCCTCACCCTGGGGCTGGTAGAGGGAGCTCTCCTACTGAGGCACCCATTTGGGTGGTCCAGCCGGAGGACCCCTTTCTTGGTGGAGTCATTACCCAGTGGGATCTGCCTTCTACGATTTAACTAGCCTTAAATGCCCTAAACGCTCCCTCCTTTTGCGGGTCTCCCTGTGAGTCTCTGTTTGTGTATGCTCACTGACCGCCTGTCTCCCCGGTTCCCGAGCCAAGGAGGAGGCCACAGCCCCTTCCTCTCAGCCTTCTCGGCTTCGCCAGGCCAGGAGACGCTGTGGCGCCGGACTGCGAACGGAGGAGTTGGTCTCCCGGGTGAGGGGTGGGGAACCGCCGGCACGCAAGGAAGTCCAACCAGTTGGGTCGGCTAAGCCGCTCCCTCCGAAATGGAAAAATCTTTGTGTGAGAAGTTACAGGGACTGAGTTTTATAGAGCCCCTCCCAACCCGGGCTAGCCCCTTCCTCCAACTGAGCTTTAGGGAGTCCCAATGGGGTACAGCCCCTCCGGATGCGCAGAGGGAAAACTAAATCTCAGAGAGGTTGAGGAACTCGCCCAGGTTTATTACTCAGCTGGGAAGTGGCTGGAGCTGGGATTTTAACCCAAGTCGACCAGCCTTCAAAAGTCAGATTCTGTTTGTGAGGTTAACACTGAGCCCCCAGGGCCGAGGACTACGTCCCCTGACACCGCAGATAGACCACTGCAGTGCCTCGGGTATGACTGAAAGACCCGGCAGTGGCCACCCGCCTCGGGCTGGATGGACGGATCCTGCTTCCGCCGCTGCAGAGGGTGAGCAAGGAGCTTAAGCCAGCTTCAGCTGTTACCGTAAGTCTCAGAGGAGCGGCGCATAGTGAAAAGGTTGGCTAAGAACCGGGAGGGCCGGAGGGCGCCGCGACGTGGAGGGACTGTGCGTTCCCGGCTCAGAAACCTTTTAACGAGCCAGTGAGGGTGCCCACTTGACTGCAGCGATGAGTTTCGTAGGTGGGGTACGGACTATCAAAGGTTTGTTGTAGTGGAGGAAGAGCAGGAGAAATGTCGCCGCGAAAAGGGTGTCAAAGGCCCACCACAGGAGTGCCCGCGCAGTCTGGGCCCAGGCCTGGGATCTGTCTTTTTCTTTACCCCGCAGGGCTGTGCGAAGTGTGGCCCGCAGCCCTGTGAAAGCCCGGGTCCGGCCGGAGAACCGGTCAACCGCCCTGTCCTGTCCCTTTGACCCTTTTCTGCGCCCTCCTCCGCTCCCTCCCCTGGCCGCCGCGGTGACAAAGCGCAGCTCCTGAACTGCTGTCTTGGTGCGCCCCCCACTGCCGACCGCCAGAGGAGGAAGTGGCGACTCGTCCTCAGCATCTCCGCTGGCTCCGATCCCGCAACTCTGCGGGGGGCGGCAGCCCAAATCCCATCCCTGAAGCCCACCTTCTCTCGGTAGGGAGTCTCCCCTCACCCTAAGCGCCCGCCTTCCGAGCTAGACCCCAGGAGGAATTGGTGGCAGGCCGCGGCCCCTTAGCCTTGTCTTCTAGGGACCGGTTATTACCCGTGAGAGGCTGGAAAGAGCAAACAACTCTGAGATGCTACCCTCCCCACTCCTTTGAGAGCCGGCAGAGAACATATCCCCTCAACCAGTCGAAGCTTGCCTAAAGGAGGGTCACATAGGTGAGGGTGTCTTATTGATTCCCTGGTCAGCCAGTATGAGCAAATCACACCCCAAACGCAAGAATCCACCCAATTTGTTGTGGTGCAGAAAGCCCAGGTACAGAAAGCCCAGGGGTCCCCTTGGACACCCTTGTCTCTGCAAACCTCAAGGGGTTCTTTGAATATTACTTAGTTCTGAGCAGTAACTCTTCCTGGCAGCAAGTCTTTTCAGATTCCCTTCGAGGTGCTTCTTGAAGTGTGCTCCCTGCATCACCTGGGAACTTGTTAGATATGTAAATCCTCGGCCCCACTCCAGACTTACTGAATTAGAAACTCTGGTAGCAGTGGGTGGGCAGCAACCTGCGTTTTAACAAGCCCTCCAAGTGATTTTGGTGCACCCTCCAATTTAAGAACTGCTGCCCTGTGGATTCCATTACCCTGGTTTCTAAGTTCCCATGATTCTTCACTCTGCCTGGAACAGCTTTTTTTAAGTTGACTTGTTTTTCAACCTCTGATGCAGAGCTTTATGCCTCATTTACCCATGTTTATTCACCTTTGTTCTTTACACATTATCACCTCCATGTGTCTCTTTGTGCACCAACTTACTACCTAACGATATCATTATTTAATTTAGCTCCTCACTCATCTCACTCATCTATTGCCTAAGGACATTCTTTACTCTCTGGTGTATTAGAAACTACCCTGGAAGTATAACAGCTGGAACAGAGTGGAAAACTTGCCCTACCCAGACATTTCCTTCACAGAAAGGAATCAGAGACCTTGAGATGTGATTAGTTTGCTGGCTTTAGAGTGGGGAAGAGTAGATCCTCCATGGGTATCTCCTATCCTGCTAGAGAACAGACAGAATGGAAGGGAAGTTCATGGGAGTAACTGGGGACAAGGAAAGGTGAGGTATAGCAATAGGTTTTCTATGGGCCCTCCAAGGACTATGGACAAAGACTTAGCAGGGTTTGCCAGCACCTCCTGCCTTGATGTATACAAGTATTCTTTCCAGATTTCTCAAGATGGTGATTTAGGTAGTTGTGGTAGCTGGTTAAAAGCAAGCAGCTTTAGTAGGAATCAAAAGGCCTAGCCATTTAACTATAGATACGAATGCTTGTTCATTCAGATTTTTCTAGTATCAGACATTGTCTGGGATGTTATTTGATAAATTAAATATACAACTAATGTTATAAATTAGGCATCATGAGGCCAGAATTCCACCAAGAATAAAGATAGCTATAAATATGTTTGTTTACTGGGTACTACTCTAAAGGTTTTACATTGTTATAATAAAACAATGCATTATATTGTTTAATCCTCATAACTCCATGAGGTAAGATAGAGAAACCAAGATATTAATAACAATTAACGGTTGTTCTTTTCTTATTTAGGTATCATTTTTACACCCACAGTCCCATTTGACACAATAATTCTATATAATAGGAAGAACAGCTGTTACTATAATTCCCATTTTACAGACGAGGAAACTGAGACCCATGGAAGTTAAGTGCCTCCCCTCAAATCACTCAGTTAATGAATGGCAAAGCAAGGGATACAGTTGCTCCTTTTGACTTCTTAGGCTTTGCTTCTTATTTTTTCTTTCATTCTCACTTTAGACACACATACACATATCATCATATTAATCCTTGACACATATCTATTCGTTTAGGTTGCTTTGAAAGACTTCTCTGTCCAGCATTTTGTTTGCTCCTCCCCAACTCTCTAATGACATCAAAGAGGCAAGAGTTGTTCTTTTCAGTTTCCACTGGAGGAAACAAAGATCCAGAGAGTTCAGAGGACTTGACCAAAGTCACGGAGCCTCAATAAGCATGTGAAGTCTCAGGCACTTCACAGACAAGCATATGAATTTTGCAGAGAATTCTACAGAATGAATGAATTATTCTTAGTCCCTGCCCATCCTTAAAACCTGGCAATTCAGACAGACACTCAAAAGAAAGCCAGACAGTTGTGAAGTACTATTGACAACTTATAAGTATTCAAAATATAATGTGCTGTTAGTGCAAGTTTTTGTTATAATGGATTTAAAGCTCTTTCATAACTTCCATTATTGGCATTATGTCAACTTTGGAATGTTTTCCTAATTATTCTGGAGTCAGTCTTACTGTTCTTGGAAAGAATTAGAAGAGGAAGGAAAGGTCAGTTTTAAAAATAGGCATGGAAAGGGCCAAAGAAACCCATATCCAGGATGTAATTCTGCCCTGGTCTTAGGCCTGAGGCAGAGGTTTATGCTTTCCCAAGTGCCAACACTCAGACTATACTTTTAATCCTGAATATGGCCCATCCGCAACTAAAGAGCCAGACTACCTCCAAAAATTGACCAGTTTCCTTTTATTAGAATCTTCCTTTCATCACAATCCTAATCTTTTCCCAATACAATGAAAAGAACAAAAGCTGGTGTGCTTAGGCTCTAAGCTAAGGACATGATGCATGCTCTCATCCAAGCCTCACAACAAGTCTCAGAGAAACATATAGGTCTCCCCATTTTACAGAAGAGGAAACTGAGGCATAAAGAGGTTAAGCAGCTGGCCTGAGGTTGCACAGAGAGCAAATGGGAGAGCCAGGAAGGAAATCCAGGTTTGCAAGTAACCAAATTTTATTTCCAATAGCTATAAATTCACTCTCACTATGGATGTAGATTTTGAGGTCTGATCCAGCAGGAGAGGAGCAAGAAGGAATGTAGTGAGGCCTGAATTTTGAGTCCAGGAGGAAGAGAGACAGATCTCAGAGACCTTTGGGAAGATAGAAGATGATCTGTAACTTCTATGAGAACAGAATCAGTAGTGGAGGAGTGCTTTCAAACTCATCCAGTCAAGACTTCTGGTGCTGCAAAGACACTTGGTTTCAAGGTAAGAGCATGCACTTGGAAGCCAGATGAACCTGAGCTTGAACCTCAGTTTTGGCACTTATTCCAGTGACCCTGTGCAGACCAAAGCTGCAGGACATTAGATCTAAGGGATGATATGAGGTCTGTCTCATGGAGCTGTCCTGAAGATTTAATGAGATGCCAAGTGGAAAGGGCCTAGCACAGTGTCTGGCCTATGGTGAGTACTCACTTCAGTGTCCCTGTGCTGTATGCTTAGTCACTCTGTCGGATCAGACTCTGTGACTCCATGGACTGTAGCCTGACAGGCTCCGCTGTCCATGGGGATTCTCAGGGCAATAATACTGGAGTGGGTTGCCATGCCTCTTCCAGGGGATCTTCCCAACTCAGGGATTGAACCCAGGTCTCCCACATTGCAGGCAGATTCCTTACCAGCTTAACTGCCAGAGAAGTGCTTGTACTTCACTCCATGTTTCTGATTCTCCTTACTCAACATTATACTCTTGGTGAGTGAGAACCAGAGCTGAACGTAAAGTAAAGAGGAATGGTGCCCAGAGAACCACTATATGATATGCCCTTTTCCTCACATGATGGCTAACACTTCCCAGGAAAAAAATTACACAGCAAAACTAAGGTGCGTTCATGTACTTGTTGGAGTGCAAACAAATATGGAGATGGTAAATGTATAACTGTAATAAAGAAATTATCTGGTTGGTACCATCTTTGTGGTAACATCATAGATGCCATCCAGGTTCCTGAGTCCTTTCTATAACTCCTTTCACTGAGAACTTGAATAGGGAGAAAAAAAAATCAAGACATGCCTAGTGTGATGATGGAATTTCCCCTTTATGGTAGTTTAAAGGTATAGGCAGATAATACGTAAATAATAATAGGGAACCACTGTTGCCCTCTTAATTATAGTGGCAATTTAGCCTAAAACTTAAGTGCCCAGACTCAAATTAGCTTGGGTTCTGATTCCCGTTCTGACATTCACTATAACAGTTGAGTAATGTTGGGCAAGTTACTTCTTACAGCCTCGGTTTCTTCATATATAAAATGGGGTCATATGAAGATAAAATGAGTTAGTTTTATATAGAGAGAACTTAGAAGAGTATCTAGCTTGTAGTAAGTCTCAATTTAGCTGTTACTACTGTGATGTGTTACTTCCCTGACTCTAAGCCCAAGGGAGTTTTGTAAGTTTGTGGAATGAAAGGAAGATGAGGAAGCAAGTGCTCCACACCTGGGGCAGATCTACCAGTGGGCAGCCGCTTATAATCAGAGCTAGAGACATAGGGTTCAGTTCTGGCTCCACCACTAGTGGCCTAGGACAAGTGGCTTAACCTTCAGGAGCTTCCCTGTAAAATGGGGATAAACAATAGCTGCCTGGTCATCTTCCTGCAGTTACTAGCCCAGATAGAGACCTATTGCCTGCTATTTTAGCTCTTAATCTTTGGACTCATAAAGGTTTTCTTCTGCTTATTAAGGAGCACACCCTCTGGGAGGAGTCCCATTTTAAGCCATCACCTCTCAGTCCTTAGCGACCCAACAACACTTTACCAGTGTTATGAGAGTGGGTGAGAGGAGGGCTGGGGCAGGGGAGGGGCAGGCTTAGTAGCAGGATTGAGGAAATGAGATTAGGACATGAGTGGATTTCCAAGACCTCTTACTTAATTCACATTGTCTCCTTGAGAAGTTCTGCACCCAGCGCCTTACAGTAATGTCATTGGCTTAATGCCACAAATATAATAAATTGCTAAATGAGGGACTCTGCTAGTAGTCCAGTGGCTAAAACTCTGATCTCTCAATGCTGGGGCCCTGGGTTTGATCCCTGGTTGGGGTAGATCCCACATGCCACAACTAAGACCCTGTGCGGCCAAATAAATAAGTAAAAATAAATATTTTAAAAAATAAATAAATTGCTAAATGAGAACTACTCCTGAAAGTCTCTCTTCTATTTTGAGGGAAGAGAGAGAGTTTTGGTGGCATGGGACTTTCTTTGGTATCTGTGGGTGGTGGATAGTATAACAAATGCAAGGAGGCTGCCATGTTGGACAATGTTTTCAGTGGATGTTGGAAGGTGGAGGGAGTACATTACAAAGATTTCTCCTTTCTCCAGCTGGCTGGCTTAAGGGTACAGCCAATTCAGAAAGCAAAACTGTTTGATTCCCCTACACCAGCTTCCACTCCCAACTTCTTATCCCTATGCCCAGCAGAAGGTTCCAGTGTTATTAGTCTTCCTGGTGAATGTCTCAGAAATCCTCAAAAAATAAACTCAATCTAAAAAATATTTTCTGGGGTCCTACTGTGCACCCTGGGGCCTCCAAGGTGGCACTAGTGGTAAAGTACCTGCCAGCCAAAGCAGGAGACAAGAAAGACGCGGGTTTGACCCCTGGGTCTGGAGGATTCCTTGGAGGAGGGAATGGCAACCCACTCCAGTACCCTTGACTGGAGAATCCCATAGACAGAGGAGCCTGGTGGGCTACAGTTCATAGGGTCACAGAGTCGGAGACAACTGAAGTGACTTAGCACACAGGGATGTGCTGTGTGCCATATCCTCTTACAGAGGATGACACTCAGTTACAGAGTGACTGTGACAGACTGCGAATTTTCTTCCCTTATTTTGTGATGAAAGAGTTCCAAAATTCAGCAGTACACATGGCTTTCACATCTAAAGACCACATTGCCCTGCCTCCCTTGCAAGTAGGAGTATCACTGGAAGAAAATTCTGACCCAGTGATGTCAGCAGAATGTTATGTGGCTTCCAGGCACTATCCCTAAAAGACAGAAGTGTATAAACCCTTACACAGTCATGTTTACTGTTTCTCTGTCCTGCCTGGAGCTTGTCTTTCGAGATCCCACACCTACATATGGCAGAGCAATGGGGTGGAAGCAGCCTTGATCTCTGACATCATGGAGCACCACACCAGGAGAATGGGAAATGAAGGAATTCTGCTTTCCAAATTAAAAAGAGAGAGCAAGAAAGAGGAGGGAGGGAGGTGGAGAGATAGAAAGACAGGATAAAGGGTGTGGATGTATGCATGTGTGTGAGATTTTCCACTGACAAATTATAAATCAACTTCAGAGAACTTCAGGCTACCTAAACCTTTTTCCAGGCAAGCAGCTGAACCAAAGAAAAAATTACTAGAGTATAACAGAGACCTAATTATTTTTACATGGACAACATGCCACTTAAAATAATTTTACCTGCACAGTGATAACTAAGTGAGATAGTATAGAGGGATTGTGAAGATGGCAAATGAAAAGTTTCTCTGGAGACAGAATGAAAATGAACAAGCCATTCTCAGGAGACCAATTGAGAAAAACAGCCAATCCTTCTATTTCTATTTCTGTTCTCAATTTGCTGTGAAACCTTAAGTGAGCTATTAAACATCTTGGACCTTATGAAATGGGGTGGTAATTTCATATAGAGTGAGTGATTTCAAATCCAAATTGAACCTCTCACATGCAAAAATGTAGGTTTTGTAAAGAGCTGTTCACTTTCTGCTAAGAAGGTAAGAGGATATGTTTGAAGAGCTAACACAGTTACTGAGATAACTGCATGTGGTAACTTAACATAAAAGCCTCAAATTTTTATATCCTTGATGGAGGGACATCAGGGTCCCTGGCTTGTTTTATGTGCTTTAGTCTTGGGTGGGAAATGCTCTTAAGTAAAATAAGAAACCACTTCAGAAGTCTTTCTCCTTTTCCACATCAGTTATTAACTGTAACAACTCCCTTTTCACCTACCATGTTTCCCTATGTTCGTTTTACGATAGGGAGTCTCACCACTGTGAGACCAGTTCTTTCTGGCTCCCCAGTGAAAAATGGGGGACAGAATGCAGAATCGTGACAGTGCTGGCCATATAACATGGCTCTTGCTTTTGCTGTCTTCATCTACCCTGTAGGTGGCAAGTTTAAAGGTCTGGGAAAATCCCCCTGATGGCTAGACAGTGGATTTCTAGTGGGATCAGATTAGCACATTCAAGTAGAATCGCTGTAGTACCGGCCAGGTCTGTTTTCAGACCTGTGTACCAGGATGAAGAATAGCTGCCCATGGGTCTGTGATGTTTCTTAGACAAGAATCCAGCCCCTGAAAGGTGGAAATAAGACACAAGCCAGCCATTAGGGTTGTCTCTATTCTATAGGCATAGATGGTAGCAAGGGAAACTTTGTTTCCATCTACACCTGTAGAATGGAGTCTAACCCATCACTAGTTCAAAAGTGAAGAGCCCAGGTCAGGGTCATGTTTTGCATCTTTGGCTAATGACTATCTGGTACTGAGACCCCTGGGCAGTCAAGAGAATGGGCCAGTGGTCAGGGAAATGGACCCTAGTACTGCCCCTGCCATTGCCTGGCTGGGTGACCTTGGACAGGTCTCTTCACTCCTCTGGACCTTTGTCAGTAAATAGAGTGCAGTCCCAACTCTGCCACACACTGGTGACCTTGACAAATTCATAGCACTGTGTATCAGAGGAAGCTGAAGGGATTTGTATTTAGAGTGTCCCAACCACAACATTCTGTAACCCCAGCAGGAGTCACACTGATGCCTATAGCAGTAGCCTGGTAGTAGCAGTGAGAGAGATGGCTTGGTCATACTAAGAAATTGAGGATGGCAGAGACTGGGATGCCAGATTAGCACCAGCTAATAGTGTTGCCAAATATTTCATTTGCAAATGTCTTTACATGTTGACAGCTAATTCGAATTGTTATAAAATTCTGTACTAGCTGATGACTCTAGGGCAAAAGTTCCCTACTAGTCCAGTTGGGGGGACTTCTGCCTTCCACTGACTGGAGGAAGAAACTGATTAGGTGGGGACCTGGCTGGCAGCCCAGTTGATGGAGGGTCCCCCACGTGGAGAACATGGCTGTGTTGGCCAAGACTGAGCTGGCCAGTCTGGTCTGAGTTCCTACCTCAGCCTGTTTCCCTGGTGCACCTGCAGGGATCTGGGTCAGTCTGGGCCTGTTTGCTTCTAACCCTGGTGGTCTGCCAGTCGCGGTTGGAAAGAGGATGTAGGGGGCAGGAAATGACCTGGCCTTCAGGGTACCGCCACAGTAGAGACGCGCGGGCTCGGTGCCAACAACGCCTGGGGCAGGTCCTGGGCTCGCGAGACCCGCCACTCAGCGGCAAGGGGGAGGTTGGCGCGGGGTTAGCACCGCCGCTCCCGCCGAGAACCCCCGGGGAGCTGCATCCTGGCGGCCGGCGGGCTGGTGATGGTGGGGAAGGGGCCAAGCCGCCAAGGAACCCCCAAACCGACGCCACGGTATTTGTCGGAAGGAAATTCGACCCTGGAGCAACAGTGGGCTGGGCGAGCGCATTCCTGCCGGTTTCAACAGGGATTCTCCATCTGCCAGAAAGCCTCAGCTCCAGGCGGCTGGGTCCCACCCCTCCAGTTGTGGGGAGCCCTGCAAACACCGCGACTCCCGAGGCCCCTCTTCTGGATACACCCCAGTGCACCCAGACGTGGTGTTCTTTCCAGGGCCCTCACCTACTCCAGGCTGCCCTTTACAGAGGTGGAGCTCTGTCAAGTTCAAACACAAAAACCTATTTTTCTACTGATTCTGTTTGTGCAAGAGAACTTTGAAGACTGACAACAGCGTACAAGGACACTCAGCCTCACGCTACTGGCGAAACGTAAAAATAAATATACAGACAAACATTTAAAATCTCTTTCGAGGTAATATTGATAGCTGTGAATGTAGTTATTACTCCTTTTCTCTCATCTCACTTCCTGAGAATTTTCCTACACAATGCAGTCAAAAATATTTATTGCATCACTTTAGTGATAATGAAAAAGTGGAAACAACCTAACCATACAACTATATATAAACTGATTCAACAAGTAATGGAAAAACTCTATATAAAAGTGTGAGCTCACAGGCAAATGGGTCTAAATTTACATTAAATGAAAAAAATAATAAGTTGTTAAAAAAAAGACATGGTATGATTATTCCTTTATTAAGATGCAGAAAGAAATTTTAAGTAAATTCTGCAACTCACTCAGATGTGGTTATTGGCTTCTTATAGATGATTATATAGGAAGCATATGTATATTTTATATGCACATACATATAGAGGAATATATACTCAGCTGCTACATTGTTTAGCTTTGAGGTATGATGAGAGGAGGCATTAACTTACCACATTACATATTTCTTCAAATTTTGATTTCTTTTTACATCAACATGAATTAGTTTTGCATTTCCTCTACTCAAATAATAACAAAGATATTTTTCAAAATTGTAGACTTTCCTCATCTCCAGACCACCAGTTTGTTATCACTTTGCATTACTGATTGTTTCATTAGTGTTATTTTTCCCTTCAGCCTCTTCTCCTCCTTGTACAGTATCCAAGAAAATTACATTCCTTTCATTATAACTTATAAACTGCTTGTTTCATATGTGCAAATAATTTTTAACCTCTTTCAGCTGCAAGAATAAAATGAGAATATTATTTCCACTTAATCTATTCAAATGAAAATATTAAGTATAGTATTTTTTGGTCCTTGAAAGCAATGAAGTTTTTACTCCTCCTTCTCAAGTTCTGTGTATTGTTGTCTTCTAGCAGCACATATTCTCTCTCAATACAGTAAACCATGAAAGTAGATCTTTAAGGAGTTTTAAAAAAAAAATTTTTTTAATCCATAAAGGCTTCATAATTTCTAGAAGAAATAATCTTGGAAAGTTGAATAGGATTTCCAGGGACAAGAATTGGAACAGGCAGGGCACTCTTAGCTGAAGGAGGGATACTGTGAAAGAGCTGGGAGAGGGGGATGTGACTCTGGGATTCTTTAAATCAATCTGAACATTGTCCCTGAAACATGAGCTCCATTCATACTATGCGAAATAAGCATGGCCACACTTCAGACATGTAGAAATGCAGGGATTGTCTGGCTTTTTAAAAGATTCATATAGAAAAATGGCACCCAGCAACAACAAGCCAAGAGCATCCACCCCTATCAAGATGTCTGTTGTGATTCTTAGTTACACACAAAACAACATCGTATTTCCTTAGGCAAAAATCTCAGAATACACCAAAATCACACACTCACACACGTAAGTCAAGATTTTTGCTCAGACTCCTGTTATCTTTCTCCTCTTTTTCATATGCATTAATAGAATCAGTGTAAAAGGCAGGTGTTCTGGAACAAACTACCCCAGTTCTAATCCTGACTCTGCCATATATTAACTTATGACCTTGCTCAAGTTATTTAACTTCTCTGGGTTTCAAGTACATCACCTCAAAAATGGACATAATAACATTGCCCATTTTATGCAGCTTAAACAAGGTTATATATATATATATATATGGATTTTAGAACACTAAGCTCTTTAGAATACTGAGAATATAGCTTTAGAATATAATGCTTGCTAGAATACTGAGTTTAATAAAAGTTACCCACAACTATTGCCTACTCTTATATCCTCTAGGAAAGCTTATGCTTCCTCCATTCTCCCCTCCTTAAGATATTGCCATCTCCACATTCTCTTGTCTTGGTTAGCTCCATCCCTGATTTAATGGAGCTTCTAACAATAGCTCCTCCCCTGCTGTTTGCCTTCTCTTTCCTACCCAATGGGAGGCAAATACCAAATCTGTCTGCAATGCAGGACAAGGTTTGATTCTTGGTTTAGGAAGATACACTAGAGAAGGGAATGGCTACCTACTCCAGTATTCTGGCCTGGAGAATTCCAGGAACAGTATAGTTCGTGGGGTCACAAAGAGTTGGACATGACTAAGCTACTTTCAGTTTCACTTTCAAAGAACACCTAGTTGGAAACCTCCAATTCTGTTCTTCCTCTCTGTGATAGTCTCTGAGTTTTTAAGACAACTTTGCTGATGTATGTTTTATATGTTATTAAACTCACCCATTTCAGGTGTATGATTCCATGATTTTTAGTAACTCTACTATGTGGTGCAACCATCATAATAAATCAGTTTTTGAACATTTTCATCCCCCTGGCCCTGCCAGGATCCCTTATGACCTACAGTTAATCTTACTTCCCTTCAGCTTGAGGCAACCACTAATCCACTTTCTGTCACTAAAAATTTACCTTTTCTGGATATTTTAGATGGATGGAATCATACAATAGCTTATCTTTTGTGTCTTCTTTCACTTGGCATAATTTTTTAAGATTCATCCATGATGTAGCATATGTTAGTGGCTCAATATTTCCTATTTTATTGCTTATAAAATTAGAATGACTTCTACCATGTCTATGAGAATTACATTATATAGCAATATTGATAGTATATAATTAAAACTACTATTACACCTATATTATTCTAGGCACTGGGCTAACTGCTTTATCTGCATCACAAAACTTAAACTTCACAACAGCCTTATGAGTTATCTGGGTGACATCATATTCATTTTTGAGTTGATGAAACAAGTTTAGAATTGTGAGCAGGCTAACCTAAGGTCACAAATCAAGTAGGTCATAGGATGGGGACTTAAACCTAAATCTGTTTGACAAAAGAACGAAAGCCAGAGTCACCTTCAAAATTAACAAATTTTAAAATTTCATACCTTTCCATCATCACAAAAACAAAATTCAAGAAAATATTCATATAAACCCCACCAAAGAGAGAGAGAAATGGCCAGGGCTTTGTCAACTGTAAATCCCCACTCATATGTAAGGAGTTTGTTCTCCATCATATTCTCCATCCCTGATGCGGCTCTGTTCGGAGAATGTTTAGCTCCCTTGGGAGAAAGCTGATAGCATAAAGTACTCAGTTTGGCTGGATAAGGATTTCTGATCTCTAAAGATGTTGCTCCTGGCACTGTCAGGCAGCCTGGAGAGGGAAACTAAACCTTTACCCATCACCCTGTCTAACAGGAAATGAACATGTGTGTGGGGGGGGGACACTTAGGGGCCCTGAGACTCCTACTGTTAACAATTTTTAGACTGGAACTCATAGCAGCATACTGTAACACTGAAGATGGACTGTTTCAATACTGGTCCATCCACCACCCAGTGGTACTTGAGAAAACTGTTTAATAGGAAATTTCTGCTGCCACATTTGTCTAAACACACTTGTCTAAAGATTTCTAAAGAAATCTCTAGTTGTTGTTTAAGGTAGTAAAACCTAATTGACAGTTTATGATTAGCCTCAGGCTGGTGACATTCACCTTCAAAAATGTGTTGCTATTATGAATACACTAATAATATTTGCTGTGTTAATAAATACTACAATAAGCCATGCTCCAAATCTGTCCTATCATTTCTGAGATAAACCCATGTCACCCTCATTAGCTGCAGAAGGAATAGTCCTCAGAATGGAAACCAAGCCCCTTATTGCACTGAAGAATCCCAGAGATCACAAGAGGTTGCCTAGGTGTTCTGGGGATGAGAAACCAAGTCTTCCAGCCCGTTGGAAAGATCCAGAAGAGACAGGTGCTCAGCAAAATGCCACTCCAGCTCAATAGCACCTAACTTTGGTGATGATAGCATTTTACTGCCTGTGTGCAATGTCCTTTAACAGTATCATTTATTCATCAAATGAAAATAACCATTTGTTGGTGTTAGATGTCAGCATAGTGGCTGGGGGTGGGGGGAGGGTAGTAAGGTGCTACGTCAGTTTCTTGATCTCTTGCGGGTTACACAGGTACTTTGTGATACTATGCACTTTTTGTAGGTAGTATTTCAATATAACTTATACGAAAAGGCACAAATGAAAAACAGTCTAGAATGAAAGGAGCCCAGCATAGTGCCTGTTACACAGTAGGTGGACCTCGAGTTTGTGTTCATTGAATAAAGGACCGCATTTGATCCCATCACGAGGGGTAAGCAGACTCGTAGGATACTGTTGATACTGTCATCAATATTAACCTTTCTTCACAGGTTGGAAGATGTTCCAGGATCTTGGCCCGGTCACACAGTTGGTTAAGTCGCGGGGCCGGGAGCCTTGGTTCCTGACGCTGAGCCGGAAGAGGGTGGATCACCGCCCCATTTCGATTTCGCCTCTGCGCGGGCCGGGTCCCTCCACAGACCCGAGCGAGGCTGGCCGGAAGAAGCTGGGCGGCCGGAGGCAGCTCTCCAGCCCGCAGAAGCGAGCGAGCGAGCTCCAAGGACGCGACCGGAGCGGATGGAAGAAGGAGGCATCGCTGCGCTCCGCCCGGCCCGCGGGAGCTCCCCCGGCTCCGCGGCCGCGCCTCCCCCGGGCTCCGCGTTCCCGCGGTCGCTCGCCTGGCCCGCGGGCCTCTAGGCCGCGCCCGTCCGTCCGCCCACGCCTTCGCGCTCTCCGCACCGGGGTTCCAATCCCCGAACTACGGTGCTGTCTGACCAGCCTCGGAAAAAAAGCCCCAGCTTCCCAGAATTATTGGATACCATCCATTGGATGTGATGGCAGCAGTAGGAAAATACAGAAATGTAAGAACACAGCTTTTTCTTAGACCACAAACAAAAACCTCCCACTTGGACTCGCCTTGACCACGACTTAACTCACAAGCCTGTGGACCTGGCTCAGAGTGGCTGAGAGAGGGCCTCCTGGTCACACAGATCCTGGCCTTGGCCACCCAGCCCTGGGACCTGGCGCGAGTCATGGACCCTCTGCCTCAGTTTTCTCATCTGTAAGATTGGAATAATAACCCTGTCCAGTTCATGGGGGTTGGGCATGAGAGTGAAAGGAAATACCCCTGCAAATCATGGCATTTAGAAGGTAGTGGGTGCTGGACAATACTTCCTTAGCCTCCCCAGCCTTAGTCAAACTGCCCTTGTCCTTGTTCCCAAAACCCTCTCTGCTGGTCCTGGATCAGAGACACTCTCTAGGCCTGGCACAAGCACTCCAGCCTCCTTGCTGCCTGCCCCAGCCTTCACTCCCCCATACCTCTCAACCCACTAGGCATGCTGTCCCTGGGTCCTTATCTCGGCCTTCAGTGTGAACATTTATGTAGCTGTGCCACCCCACCTTTCTCTCACAAACTCACACATGCAAACACTTACAGGTTATTAAGGCTGTTGGAGGATGAGTATCACCTTGCTCATGTTAAGTGCCAAGTGATGCCTAGAACGGGGACTTGCCAGCCCAATAAATGTCTGTTGTGGGCTGGTAGGTAGAAAAGGCTGCTCCACCTCTAGCCTCTTCCTCCCAACCCCCACCTCACAGCCCCCTCTCCCCTTTCTCTGCAGCTGGTGGTGCTAAAGACTAAGCCTCCACCCCTCCCCCCAACTCAGAAGCCATATTCACCCTCGCCGTGGTGACAGGTTGATGACTCCTATAACAGGCCCCTTTCCTCCTCTGGGGGGTTCCTGCCCCTATGGAGCCTGGTGGAGGGGCCACCAGCAGGGCCGGAAACCTGGGAGAACGTCTCTGGCTGCCACTGATTTCTGTTCCTAGAATTGATGTTTTTCTACAATTACAAGCTTCCCTCCTTCATTATGTCTCCTGTGTTCCTGAAGCAGTAAATGCCAGGGATATGCATTACATTTCCCACAACTTACCTTCAATGATCAGAAAAGCTTCTATTAATAGACAGGGAATTTGGCTTTGAAGCTGAGAGTAAGGTTTCTAGAGCAGTGGTTACCTGCTTAGCACAGAGATGCCCACCTCTCCAACTTCTGTCCCCTGGGCCCCTGTCTGCACATTAACAAGAGACAGCAAATTAGCAGTTGAAAACACAGCCCCTGGACCCAGTGCTTGAGTTCAGTTCTGGCATTGCCCCTTAACCTGGCTGTCTCCCTGTCTCTCCATCTTTGATATGAGGATGATGGCAATAATAATTCCTAGAATTGTTAGGCAGATTAATGAGTTCATATTTGTACAGTGATTAGCACTCTGTAAGCATGCAGTGATTTTTGTCACATACCTAAAGCTTAATACAGCTAGAAACCCTGACTCCTAAAGGTGTCTAGCTAGCCCTAAATGCTTGTAAACTGTTCTGAAAAAGAGACCCAGGATACTGTGGTAGAAATATGCACAAGGATCACCTAGTTTAACCCTGGTCATATTATTGATATTTAAGCTTGATAGAACTGTCCTTGGGAATAAACTAGTCTCTCTCAATCTTTACTTTACTTCATTTGTGTTATATGTGCATGGACACAATTCTGAAAGGAAAACAAGAAAGGAAAGAAGGAGGTAGAGAGAGGAAGGAGGGAAAGAGGAAGGGGGAAGAAGAGGAAAGATCAGGTTGAGATGGCTGAATTGTGATAAAAATTCTAATTTTTAAAATTATTTTCCATCAGAATTAGAATAATAATGCCAAATGTTCAATAAATAATGCCAAACTCATAATTTCCTGGACCTTACAGTTTCTAGACTATCTAGGTCAGAAGACATTACTACTGAGCCAAGTCAGCTAGGTCTCGGACCTGGAGGGAAGCAGTGGCTGCAGCCACTGGATAAGCATCTGCCCACTAGCATCACAGAGACCAACTTCCACCTCCACACTTGAAATAGACCCTCCACTCCCTGATAGCATCAACAGCACAGGTTGCACAAAACTCAGCCATTTCCCACTTCAAGACCAGGTATGACAAGGAAAGGAGCTTTCTTTCACTTGGTGCTCAGTCATGTCCGACTCTTTTTCAACCCCATAGACTGTAGCCTGCCAAGCTCTGTCCATGGAATTTTCCAGGCAAGAATACTGGAGTGGGTTGCCATTTCCTCCTCTAGGGATCTTCCCCACCCAGAACCCAAGTCTCCTATATTGCTGGTGGATTCTTTACCACTGGCGCCACCTAGGAAGCCTTTCTTTCACTCAAGCCTGCCTGAAAAGGTGAGGCCTGGATCCCCTTCCTCCAGCATCTAAACACACACACATTTGTCCTGAATTCAGTATGCTTAATGGTTTGGATTATATGCTCTAGAAGCTATAGGCTTCTAAAAGGCTTCATGAAGGTGTTCCAAGTGTAGGTCCAAGGCAGCCCTGAGAAGGTGCTCATGACCCAGCTGGCCAGATGGCCAAAAAAGAAGAGACTGGCTCCCATCCTGCTTCCCCAGCTCTCTGGAACCCTACAAAGATCATTTCAAATAAAGCACTTCATTTTTTTTTTTTTTGAGAAAGTGTGATTTTCTTTGCTACTCAGAAGGGGAACACAGTAGGGTAGCACTTTAAGAACTGCCCCCCCCACCGAGCACTCCACTTTTCCCCCCAGAAATGCCTGCATCACCTAGGCAGTAATTCTCCACAGAGGGATGATTATGGCCCTCAGAGAACTTTTGGCAAAGTCTGGAGACATTTTAGATTGTCACAACCAGGGTAGGGTCTACTGGCATCTAGTAGGTAGAAGCCAGAGATGATGCTAAACATTCTGCAGTGCACAAGACACCCTCCACAGCAAAAAATATTCCAGCCCCAAATGTCAATAGTGCCTAGATTGAGAGATCCTGACCTAAACCAAAAGCCCACTGCCTTGGAGGAAGTAATCCCTCAGAATTCTCCAGCAACCTAGGCAGAGAGCAAATTGGAGCATCGGGTTGGTGGGGAGGAGCCCAAGAGAAGGCTTTCACACTAAGAGTGGTACACTAAGAGAATGGTACACTAAGAGAAGGGCCCCACACTGAGAATGGGGAGGTCCCAACATACTCCTTCCTCCTGCTTTGCCTGCAGAACACAAAATCCTGGCATCTGAAAGATTAAACAAAACCCATGATTCCCAGCCCCTCAGGCTGCATAACCCTGCCCCTCATCTCCTATTTCCCTCCTGCACCCCCTCACTCTTGGAGCACAGTTGGAAATTCAAATTGCAATCTTTTACTGTCCAGCCCTCAAAGGCTCAGCCTGCTTCCTCTCCCAGGGACAAAGTCTCCTCAACGTCCTGCCTCCCTTTGAGATGAACCCCCCAACCCTGCCTCTCTCACCACTGTAAGTTTGTCTTCCCCACCTCCCTCTACCCCGCCTTCTCTCTCTAATTAAAACACATCCAGGGTGTTGGGAGGGAAGGGGAAAGGATTCTGAAGACTTCCGTGCTGCAGGTTCTGGGAGCCTACAGCCTCATGTGTTTTTGTGAGGTGCCAGCCACACTGTGATCATTAAACCCCACCATGGTGGGGGGGATTTTCTTGCTGCTGTTAACCTGGGAGCCAGCTCCATTCTTGTTTATCAGACTTGATTTAATTCAGCTTGGTCAGGTTCCAAGTGTTGAGGTGGAGATTAAAGGCAACTGAAGAATCCAATTAGCTGCCCAGTCTTCTTTAAGCCAAAAAATCAGGTCACAAACTAGATCAAAGTGAAATTATTTCTCGACAGCTCTGTTCATTAAGGGGAGGGTGGGAGCTCATACTGGTAAGCTGGGCTCATTATGGGGATTGGCATTTTAAATACAGTATCTCCCCCAAATTATATGTTTCAGAGGTCACAGGGAGAAACCGAGATTATCTCATGTGAAGTCTCTATTTGGCTAATAGAAAACAGCCGAAGAATGAGTGAGAATATAACTTCTAGGAAAAGACTTAAACAAGGTCCCAATTTTCCTGGGCCAGAAAACCAAATCTGGAAACTGGAATTGGCAGCAATTACTCCCAGCCGGAGAATTCCTCCTCTGGGTGATCTAGAGAGCTGAGAAAGCTAATTTTTCCAGGTGGCCCTATGTTCATCCATTTTCATGAGAGCCCACCCCTTTTCCTGGCTGGGTGCAGTGGCAAGGGAGGCCGCCTGGCTGCCCAGCCCAACCTCCCCCCCAGCCCCAGGACCCAGGCATCTTTGAAGAGAAACCACTCACCATTTCTGGATTCTGGGTCCCACAAAGTGTCATTTCCAGCACCAAGAGATTCCCCTTGGGCCTTCCCGTGTTTCTGTTGAGCTCTTCTGAGGAGGCTGAAGAACATAGGAGGAGAGCAAGGAAGGCCATGATCAGATTCATTTCCCATAGAAAGGATCAAATATCGAATTACCATGAGGGGATATAGAAACTCTCAATTTCATGTGAGAGAAAGAAAAATTACATTCAAGAGGGCAGAACAGGACATGTGCCCTCCTTCTGTAAGCACTGATTTTGAACTAAGGAAATCAGCAGAAACCATGGCTTTTCCCCTTCCTATTCCCTTCTGCTTGCAAAATTCCTGCTTAGCTTCTCAGGCAACCAGGAACCTCTAGGTTAGAAGATGGCATTTTTAGGCTCTCCAGGTCACAACCTTGTGGGACACTGAATGTGGTTAAGTTTGTGGGGGATTTTGTGGGGTGGGGGGAAGAAGTTGTGGCCACTTCTGGAATCTCTGAGGTCTGAACCACCAGTGAGAGACCCCTCCTCAAACTTCCCAGTCTCTCCATCTCATCCAAGTAGGGTCTGGGAGCAAAGCCACTTGTACCTGGAGGTCTGACTCCCTTGAGTGGAGTAAAGGTAGGAGAAAGAAAGGGAGACACAGGAAGAACAAGGAGAGTCTGAAAGCTTCTATGAAAGCTTCTATGTGCACCCCCTGCCAGGGTCTTGCTGTCCCCAAATTTCTAGCTGCTGCATCACTAACCATGTCTGGGAGTCTTGATGACTTTATTAGATGGAGGCATCCAAGTCATGGAATTAACTTTGGGGTTGCAGCCACTCAGGACCCCTACTAAGCTTTTCTTCTCCCTTCCATCTCCCTTAGCAAGAGCCTGCACCCTTAAGGGAGAGGTGGGAAGCTCACACCGTGCCCAATATTGAGAGATCTAAGGATCCAGACCTCTGAGCTCAAAAGTGCAGCCCAAAGGGATTCCCCTTGGATGATGCATTTGAAGCAAAAACAAATCATGTATGTCTCCTGGGTTTTGTTTTTCTTCTCTGTGTATTTCCCCTCCTGGGATTACATCATCCTTCTAGATCCTTCCACACCCTCCTATGCCTATTTTCCATGCCCCGGGGCTAGGGGGCAACAGTGCTGCCAGGTCTTAGAAAATACACCCTGGATCCTACACGGATTTTCTAACGTGTCCCATAAGATGGAATGAACGCCCAGTGTTTTCGTTTTGTTTTGTTTTAAATCGGCAGCCAAAAATGAGTTTCAGAATCTGGTTTCCGAAGGATAAATGAGAGGACACAGGCCCGAGGTTGATTGTTGGCGATAACCGAGCCGGGACCCAGTGATTCCCGCAGGGCGTCTGCCGGCCTCCAGCAAAAGAGGAGCCTCCTGCAGCCGCCCCCGCCCGCCTCCAAGGGCTGCGCTTCAGGGGTTTCCGGGGATCGCTGAGCCAGAGGTGTACCCAAGCCCTGGCACTCTGGCCAGAGCCGCTCCTGCTGCTCCACACGGCGACCTTGTTGTTTTTGTCCTAAAAGCCTGAGCTGAAATAGAAAGCTGGGGAATCGAGGTTGTGGTTGGCTTGCACACGTGCGCCTTGGTCCCTCAGGGGGCCGGTCCCTGTCCTGGACTGCAGTCCCTGTGCTGGTCACTCACACTCGGCTGGCGGAGCCGCAGCCTGAATATGGGGACCGAGATGTACGTGTCGCGCGGTGGGAGGTGCCAGCACAAGGCCTGTACCAATTTCCCGGAGAGCCCCTGGCGCCACAGGGCCGGGTGGGGATGGGGGCGCGGACGTGCCGGCCCGGGAGGGGGTCCCCCGTCCCAGCTGTTCTCTTGGCCCCACAGCACCGGGGACCCAAAATAGCCAGTTCACCCCGGGTCAGCCCGATGAGAGCCGAACCCGCACCGCTCCCCAGCAAGGGATCGCGGGCCCAGGGCCTCTGCCCAGCGGTCGCATTTCCACCCGGAATAGTCTCTCAGGGGTGTTGCGGGTGCGCGGATCGCGGCCTGATGGGAAGGTGCCGAGAGTGCGGATGAGACCCGAACGGCCGGGAAGAGCTGCCGCGCTCGCTCCTGCCCAAGCTGGGGGCTGTCCGCGGCCGCCAGGACTCCAGGCCACCAGCCCAGCCCCCTCCGGCTGCTAGGCCCGCGCTCCAGGCCCGGCCTCCAAGGGCCCCGGGCTCGGCCTCCAAGGGCCCCGGGCTCCGTATACTCCCGCGGGCCGCTCCGGGCGCTCCTCGGCCAGCACCTTCTCTCTGGCGCTCCCCTGAACTTGGCACAGACGCCGCCCAATAGACCCTTCGAACAATACGGGAGAAAAACAAAGAACGAAAGAAAGAAACCACTTTGCCGGCGTAAACGCTACGAGGCACTCTCCAAGTTTTCCTGGCTTCTCGTAAAGGTGGCTGAGGCCGTTTACAGTAAGAGCAGAATAATGTTTGCGACTGTACGACATAATTATCTCCAGACTTGCCTCTTCCCCGCTCCCAGCTAGGGTTTTCACCAGCGAAAGCGGCTAATGCATTTGCACACGTTAAACATCTTGAACGCATAATTACAGGCTGCAGACAGCCTGAACAATAAAATATCTCGGCTCGATATTTTTGGAAGCCTTTTGCGACTGTGCCTGGAATAAATAACAACCGCTTTCTATGTCCTCAGCCATCTAAACTGCAGCCACCGTAATTTCAGAGCACCCCCACTCCATCCCTTCTGGTGCTTTTGAGAAAAGGTGCTTGAGGTGAGGGGGGTGGGTCGGTGTATGGGAGGGAGGGTGCAGCCTCCTGGAGAGGTGTCCCGCGATGAGGGAGGGCTCCCAGGGCTCTGTGCCTGGGCAGGGGTGACTGGAATAAGAAGAAAATAGGTTCCCAGCCGGAAGCTGCCTTCGCCATTAGAGGGATGTAAGTGGGGGCCTCGAGGCCTTACAGCCTCTGGACACTGCCCTCCCCATCCTTTTCCTCTTCAGAGGCTAAACATTTTGGAGAAGGAGCTGGTTATCACCTCCCCCACCTCACAACCATCCTCAGAAGGGTGTCTTTAGACTGGGCTGGTTCCTGTTACCTGAGAAACCTGCTGGAAAAGAAAGAGCTCCCTATTGAAGCAGCAAGATTGGGAGGAGGAAGCTGGGAGTGGTTGTTTTCTTCCACAGAGGCCACCGACGCTCTAGCTTCCCTTGAGTCTTACTTGCTGTGTCTGTAAAATGGAGATGATTATAATAACCACGGGACCTACTTCACAGGTTGTTATGAGGAAGCACTTAAAATTTTTTTTATTGCCATATAACTTACATATATAGTGAAGCATAAAAATCTTAAGCACCCAGCTCACTGAATTTTTATATGTGTATATACTTGTGTAACTACTACCCAGATCAAGAGACAGAGAATTATTAACCCCCAAAAGGCTCCATGAAGAAGCACTTTTAAAACTAACTTTAGTCAGTGATAACATTATTGTCTCTAACTCAAGAAGTCAACACCCCGGTCAAGTATGTGGAGCCTCTTGACCCTCAGCAACAAAAATTGACAAACCAAATATACACGAAAGGATATTTACTATTCACACCATGGTTAAGGGCTGTGAGAATCTCTGAACTGAAGGAGCATGGATGGGTTTTTGTCTACAAACCCCCAGGCACACAGAGATTGGGGAAAAATTGAAAATAAGACTTCAGTTCGCTTTGAGACCATGGGGTTCTCCTGTTGTTATGTGCAGCTGGAACTTTATATCCTGGGCTGGCATGCTCAATTCCAGGTTAGGGCAAGCCCAACAGAGAAAGGCCTGAGAACCCCTCCTAAGGGATAGGAATCTGAGTAGATGCCTATAGGGGTAAGGTCTAAGCTTTGGGGTGTCTAATTTCAATGTCTTCTCTAAGTACAAATCTAGGTTGATACGTGGAGGGAATTTCCTATAGGCATGTTTGGCCGTGAGATGGACAGGGGACCCTATTTCCTGACAAGTGCTACCCCACTGGCTAACACATGAAATTGGGACAAATTGCAAACAATATGAAAGAATTTACAGCAAAAAATAAATTCACCCTCTGACCCCCAGTTTACTCCATAGGAAGCTGCTGTTATTGGTGGCTTGACTATCCTTCCAGCTCTTATTACACACCTCCTTTTTTAAACCACACTGGTAGCCCTCAATATGCATGCTGCTCTGGCCTTGGATTTTTTTTCCTAAGTAACTGTCCAAGACAATTCTCCATGACACATGTATTGGTTCAGAAAGTTATGTTCAGCCCTGGTGACTCAACCCAGCTGACATTCATGCTAACCTTGTGTGGCCTGGCACTGGGGAAGGGTCATTATATCCTGGATTCTAGATCCTGACATACCTCTAAAGGACTTGGCAACCTGCAAAACAATCAACTAACTTGGCTCACCACCCATCATTACCAGCAACCCCACTGCTCTTTGAGTGACCAGAACCATGCTGGAAATAATCAAGGCACTGACCATGGCTTTCGATCTACAACTATTCTCTGGAATCAGGGAAAATTGGAAGTGCCTCTTGGAATTTTAAGCTGTTTAATAGCTATAAAAACTGTGCTCCCGTCATTAGCCCACCCTGGGTGTCTGCCTCCATCAGTCCTATTTCCTCAGTTCTCCTTGGGGCCCAATGGGATGGCTCTCGTCCTGGCCCCCATCCAGGCCTGAGCATAGGAGGGCATAGTGGGACCTCAGCCCCAAACCTTGGACCCCACAGTGTCTGCCAGAAGACATCGGAGGAAACACATTTACCACCTGGGCGACCTTGACAGCAGCCGATTAAAGTTTAATCCGAGGTGTGTCCTCAACCTTGCCTTGTCATTTAAACACATCAAAGGTCATAAAAGGTTTCCAATGCCTGTGAGTGGGTCCAACGCGGGCCTGCAGGGAGTCAGCGTTTAATTCTGATGGATTTCCACAGCCAGGATTTGGAGCACGGATCGTGGTGGGGGGCCATAGGAAAGAACGAAAAAGGTTTGCTTTCCCAGAGGAACTTTAGGCTTCAAAAAGCGGCGGGGGAAACCAAGTCTCAGGCCGGGGAACAGACAGCGCCCTTCAATTCCGATTAACTGGGAAGACATCTAGTGGGAAGAGGTCGCAACTGCAGCGGCGTCTCGCGAGCATCCTCGGCCTCTGCCTGCAGCGATCCTGACTACTGCTTGGGGTGGGAAGGCCGAAAAGAGAAGACCCTTTCTACCTGGCCATGCCTTCGAAAGAGGCGACTGTCTCAAAGTTTTCCAGTCAGGGCAGAAATCCCACTCAGGGCCGAGGCACTATTTTTACCTCGGAGAGGACAGGCCCAGCTCTCACTGGATTTCCGGTCTCCAGGTTGTGGTCCTAATCAGCCAACTGAGGCCACCTGGACCCAGGTTCCTCTGATTTTCATTCAACCCTTACTAGGGATCCTGAACCCAGAGCCAATAGAGTGGTGGAGTGCACGTGTGGGTTCTCCTCCAGGGTACTGAGTGACTCTGGAAACCACAGACATCTGCAGAATTCATGGGAGGCAGATCCCCTGAAGGCCATCCCACCCAGTTATCTGCTTTGACCTCTCATCACCCTCAACACCTGCTGGTGGTGGCCAGGCACACTGCAAAACTGAGGAGCCCAGCTGCCCAGGTTCACAGCCAGATGCAGTGTGTTCTCACTGCTTCTCTGTTGTAGAGCCATTGCTCCATCTTCTTCCTCTTGCCCAGACTGTCTCATTTCTGTGGAGGACCTGGTGCCTTTCAGGACCATGGGAGAATGAACCCCACTATGAGTGCCATCTCTTTTATCAGCTCTCCCAGCTGCACCAGTGCCTCTCCCTAACGAGGAGGCAGGCAGAAAGACAGACAGATTCTGGGCAGGCCTCCTCCTCAGAGATACCAATTACAGCTTCTCTGTTGGCAGCTTCACCTCCTTAAAGCAGGGTCTTCTCCTTGGGCCCTCATGGCTGACCATTTTAGCTGGATCTAAGTTTTCCCTTTTGTTCCACTGATTGTGGCACACATCATCTAAGAATTACTAGGGAGAAGGAGCAGCCTCGGGATACTTTCCAATGATACAGAAGGACAAGGCATGTGTATGTGTCACATTTCTATGTGTGAATCCTGGGACTTCATGATCCACTGATAGACTTTCCAGGCCCTCTGGGGTGGGGCCTGAGAGGATAGTAACGATGCTGAGAGTTGCCCTCCATAGGAAGACCCCATCTAATGCTCATTCCAGGGCTTTCAGAAATCGCTTCCTTCCCCCTTTTCCCCATCAAGTTGCCTTCTCCAAACTCAGTCATGTCCAACTCTTTGTGACACCATGGACTATACAGTCCATGGAATTCTCCAGGCCAGAATACTGTAGTGGGTAGCCTTTTCCCTTCTCCAAGGGATCTTCTCAACCCAGGGATCGAACCCAGGTCTCCCATATTACAGGCGGATTCTTTACCAGTTGAGCCACAAGGGAAGCCCAAGAATACTGGAGTGGGTAGCCTAGCCCTTCTCCAGCCAATCTTCCTGACCCAGGGATGGAACCAGGGTCTCCTGCATTGCAGGCAGATTCTTTATCAACTGAGCTATGGGGGAAGCCCAGCTTACTATACTCCAGGGCTTAAACACTCCCTGATTCTCACAGGAGGGCTTAGGGAACCCTGTTCTTTGGCTTTGTGTTACCCTACCCCCCCCCAAAAAAAATGAAAGTAACTAGAAACAGTGGATGATATCATTGTAGGCAAATACTTTGAAGGCCTTTACCAAGGTGTTAGCCAGCCCTGTCACACACTGAAGTGCATCTTCTTCCCTGAAGTGCATCCCCAAAGGAGTAAAAGAGGTATGATTCCTTCTACCTTCTCCTCTTCATACCTCTTAGCTGGGTGAATCTTATTCCTCAGGTAGAGAATCGCTTAGGTTTCATTAAAACTGATACAGACCATTAGAGCAGCAGTGAGTAGAGTGAGGTTTAGGGGAAAAGAATGCTCCTGATAAAACCAGCCTTAACTTTAGGGAATGAAAAACTGAGACTTGGATTCTGTAGAAAATGAACTTAGGATCCAAGGGACTGAAACAATCTGGGTCCTATGCAAGCTCTACCAGCTGATGTGTGTGCTTGGAACAGAGCTGACCCTTCACTCCCCTGCACCTACATGAACAATTCAGACAGCCCCCCTCCCAGCCCACCTGGCTAAGGCAGCACTAGACCCATGGCTGGATCCCACAGCCCCAGCCAGCCCTCTTTGCTCTGCTCCCAGCTCAGACCTGCGGGGATGTCTATTCCTCTGGGTGACAAACGAGTCTGTTTGCTCTCAGTGACATCAAATTACTTTGCACCAGCCAAGGGTCCCATGACCCGACATAACTCCACATTAGGTCCTAGAAATGTAAAGAAATATAGCCTTTTTAAAAGTGACTGAGAGCACGTAATTGCTAGCAGGCTCGATAGCTTGTCCCAAGTATGGCTCAAGTCCTATGCTGGGGCAGTGTGCAGCGGAGACGAGACAGAATTCCTTGCTTGGGCTCCCTATGGTCAGAAGTTTATGCCCACACTTAACTCTGGACTCTAATCAGTTTTAGAAAGCTCAGATTATTTTTGTGAAGTTAAAGAAATTGCAGGGAGACTTGCAGCCTGAGCACCTTTCCCACACCAGTCGCTAGGGAGGTGGGGTGTGTGGAGGGGGCGGTGTCGGGGGAAGTCAGGCTTCCTCAGAGAACCAGTTTCTGTGGAGCTTTAAAAACATGGGCCTGACTTGGGCGGCCCTGGCTTGACTTTTTGATGAGAATTATGGTTTCCTTGTAGAAGAAAATGGTGATCTATTCCAGTATTCTTGCCTGGGGAATCCCATGGACAGAGTCTGAGCCTGGTGGGCTACAGTCCATGGGGTCGCACGCAAAGAGTTGGACATGACTTAGTGACTGAGCACACAAACACACATGGTTTCCTTACTTTTTATTTTGCACCCTCCCATCTCCCCTTTCCTCTTTGTCTCCTGCCTTTGCTGCAGTATCTTTCTTCCCTTCTCCCTCTTCCTCTGAATCTCCCCATTTCCACAGTCTCCACCCTGACTCTGGCCGGAACCTTAACCCCTGTGGTGAACTCAATCCTAGAATGAGGAGACCAGGGAGCCCTGAAGGAGCTGCCCAGAGACCTGGCAGGGATTGATCTTGCTGATGGAAAGGGACTCGATGCCAGTGTCTCCAGGGGCTTCTGCTAGCTGTAGTTGGGGTTGTCAGAAAGTTATATAAAAATCTATGCACATAATTTCTGCCCCTGTTTAATTTACATATCCCTAATGAGTTTAGCCAAATAGTTCTTTTCTAATGTAATAAGGAGTTGTTTTAGCATACATTAACATCTTAGCATCTATTATTAGCATAAAAACATCCCTGAGTAAAACTGTCTCAGATATTTAACAACTCCTCAAAAATGTTAAGGAGCCATAAACAATACAAATGCAAAATAACCCAATACTCTGCCACAGAAAGGGTGACTGATATCCACTGAGACAAGTAGGATTAGAATTTATTAAGTAACTGGCTGGTGTAGGATTTGTCAGATTCAACCGTTTGCTATTTTCCATTTTTACCTTCTTGCTTTCTAAAATTGCCAACTCTTTAAGTTAAATCATGTTTCAGAGGAGGATCACGTGCATTGTCAATTAGACCACCAAATTAAAACAAACCAAGCTACAACACCATTAGTACTTCTTTTAAAAAATATATTTTACTGTTGAGATTTTTAAAAAAATATACAGAATTGAATTTCTTCTTGAAAATTGTGGTTACTGCAATGATATGTCAACCCAGAAAACCTTTCTGTTAATCATTAGAAATTGTTCTTTGCTTTCTAAAAGGGGAGGAGGTGTGTTGAAATGAGAAATGGTTATTTGTCCAATAAGAAGGAAATATATGTCAATTTAGGACATAGAAAGGACAGAGGCATGGTTTTCATCTCTCCCCCAAATCCTGATGGAGCAGTAGAACTCTTCAATTAAAGGATGACACACTCATGGAAAAGGGTAACATAAGTGTCTATATACGTATTTTGATGAAGAGACATAAAAATTCAGGCGAGATGCCCCATAAGCCACACTCCTTTATCTAGATTTCTCTTGGGTGGATCCTCAAGTTCTTTCTAGATTGTAATCAACACAATTCAAGTTCAAACACACTGACCTCTTACCCTCAGACATAGGAAGGATTCCTTTTGTTAAGTAATTTTGTTCAACCTTGAAATTTATATTCAAAATCCTTTGTTGGGAGTGGAATGATGTGATGTCAGGGATATACTTTAAAATACTCCAGGAAAAAGAAAGGAGTGGACGTGGACAATGAAACATGAAAGATAAAATGATAACAGGGGTTGAAACTAAGAGTTGGATATATAGGGGTTCATTGTACTTTTCTGTGTGTTTGGAAAATTCCATAATAAAAAGTTTTTTTTTTTAATGTGTTAGGCAAAGGTGGAAAAATTATCCCTGCCAGGGGGCTCAAATAAAAACGTAGTCCATCGGGTAGCACCTGGAGTTACCCTTTTAATCTTCGTTTTTCAAGAATGGTAAACGACCTTGCTCCCTTTTTCATTTCTCCGGAATCAGCCGGCGATCCCCACGCTTTCTTTCCGGCAATCTCCCTTTCTCAACCCATAAACTGAGCATCCAAACCCGAGGTTGGGGGCTGATTAATGGAGCTTCCGTACTCAGCTCCTCTGAACAGAGTGTAAATACCCATAAAAACTAATATCAAAAGTTTTTATTGAGCTGCTTCGTTTCCCTGAGCGTTGGGCCGAGCGGGGCCAGAGCAGCGGGACAAAGGAGAGGCGGCTGAGCCACAAGAAATGTCGGCGTTTTTGGTCGGTTTGGCGCGGCCCCCAGAGCCAGCCGGAGTTTCTGGGGAGAACATCCAAACCAGGTAAATGCCAATCGGGGGCTTGCCTTCCCCTGGGGACAGGTGTATTTGCAAAACGGCGGCGGGTGAAGATGGAAAAATCAGCAAGGATAGGGAGACGCCAGTCACCCCAAAATATGTCACCAGACTGGTCCGACAGGGTGAACTATTCTTCCTCAGGACTTGGTAGGATGCCTGTGTTTCACCCACAGGACGTCGGATGTCCATGTTCACTGATGCGTGAATCTATGAGTGCATCGTTATGATTACCGCATACAACTTGCCTGTAAAAGTCTGATCACACCTCTCTGTTCTGAGCTCCCCTTTCTAGTGGCCGCGCTAGTGAGTTTCATCCCTTATTTGCTCAATGCATTAAGAATTTGCATCCCGGGTCTGGGACCTGGGAGTCTTTGGGGAGGAACCGATTCCCGCGGGCCCAGGCCGCGTGGCCGCTGGTCGTCTGCATCGGTTTCTCGGCGAGGAAGCTGGAGCTCCGCGGGGCCAGGTTTACTGTCCAAGCCCTTGTTTCCTTCAAACGTTCGAATGTCTTCAGTGTATTTGTTGACATAGTGAATCCACAGCCCCCCCCCCCCCCGCAATAGCCGATTTCCTGTTTTGTTGTGGGGCCTGAGCGAGCCTCGAGCGAGGAAGGGGGTGGGGGCCGGCGGGTGGAACTTCTCTTGGGCTGTGGCAGGGCCGTACGGACAGCGTCGGGACAGAGAGCTCTCTCCCCTTTCACGCCCGCCGCAACCTCCCGGGATTCCTCGGCCGTTCTGCGCTCTCCCAGGGGCGCGGCGGGGTGACGGCGAACTCACTCCTCCGGTAGCGTGGGTCCCGCAGTCCGCCAGTCAGCTGAGATCAGCGCGAAGGCGCTTCCTCCCTGCGAGGAGCGCTTCTCCGGGTTCCTTCTGCTTCTAGCGCAGGCTTCGGTCCTTTAAGCGGAGGCTGTTTCCAGGTCCAGTTAAGAGCCGGGCAGCGGCGGCAGCGTCGGGGGCAGGCAGCACTCAACCTCATCGTCACCCAGGCCACCGCCACTGGCGGAATCACCCACGCCTCCCTGATTCCGAAGGCGGCGGGTCTCAGAGGCGGGAACTCGACCTTCACTCCCAAGTTTGCACCAAACTTGCCGAGTCTGGGAGCCGCTGGCTGGCTGGCTGGTGCTGTGCAGAGAGGGTCCTCAAGGGAACCTGGGAGACTTGGGACTAATTGTTCTAAAACGGGGATGGTGCCCCTCTCCCTGCTCAGGGACTTTCTGTGAGAACCAGGAAAGGGCAGTGTGGGAAGTCGGGTCCTTCCCGACACTCTGGGCACCGGTGGCCTTGAAGGTCTGGTACCCGTAAGAACCCATTGGGCAGAGCTGCTGCCTCCAAAACCTTACTCTCCTCAGAATTCACAGGATGAGGGCATCTTTCAAGACAAAGTAGGGGGTCTTTGTGGCTCTTCCTAGACCTTGCACACCCTCCCATTTCACCATGTTAGCATCTGGTCACCACAATGCCAAGTGACTTCCCACAGTCTGACACTGTTCCTGTCACATTTGGGCCTTGTGCTGCCTTCTTCATGTGTCAAATACAAAAAGCAAAACAAAGCACACAAACAAATAAAACCCTAAAGCTTGAGCAAGTGACTCAGGATGTGCCATTTCTCTGCCTACTGGCCAGCATTGGCCCAAATTTCTTGAAAACCTACCCTTTCTCCTTAAGGAAAAGTTCAGCTTCCACAAAACCCACCATGAACAAAGCTGTCCCTCACCTGCATCTTTCCCAAAAAGTCCAGCTAACTATAGCTTTGGAAGTGCTGTCCTGTTCAAGTGTTTTTCCTTTTCTCTCTTCCTCTCTTAGCTAGCCTCAGCTCCTCAGCCCTTTCCCCTTCTCTGAGTCTTTCTTCCTTTGCCATTATCTCTGAGCCCCTATCCCTTGTGCACTGGGAGAGAGAGGGTTAAGATGTTCTGCAAATGTAGCTCGTAAAGCTGCTTGGATACATTAAAAACACATGAATATCCTGAAATACAAAGTGTCTTTAAAACCAACCCAGGAATGTTTATCCTAATGCTGGATGGATGCAGAGAAATAGTGCCAGAGAGCAGTGCTGACAGCCTCCTCCAAGTTAAAGTGAGAGCAGGTAAATTTCATTTGCTAGTGAAAATCAAACTCGATTAAAACCTGGGTTTCCCTTTGTCCTCTTCTCTTCCAACCCTGGGAACCCAGGGCTTCATGGCCCAGGCTGGCAGCGAGTTTCCCCTCCCATTACAACCCCCCCCCCAAATAATACCCAGCCAAGGTATTTTTCTTCAGGTCCATAGCAACCCAAACCCCTCAGGGCACCCCAGCCAGCCCTAGGAGGTCTGAAGCCATGTCTGCCAAGGGGCTGGTAAGAGAAAGGATCTGGCGACTTCAGGAACAAAAGCTGCTGGCCTCTGATCTTGCCCTTGCTGCCCACTGAGGGCCCCTCTAAAGGAAGCCAGGGAGCACAGGGCAAAACCCACCTCTACTCTGCCACCCTCTTGCTCAATGGGCCATGAATCTGCTGTCTACAGAACCCAATGGGTGCCATGGCTTCCCAGCCTAGTGTCTGAGGATAAAACTGTCATTGCCAGGATTCAAGTTGAGGCATCTCCCCACAATCCCACAGGAATTCCTGAGCCTGGTAGACCCCCCCAAAAAAATAAGCCGAGGGACAGTTCAGAGGGTCTGGCCCAAGATCTGGACAGGCAAGGGAGTCTTGACCTTGCCGTTGGAAAGAGTCTGTTGGAAAGAGTCTGTGCCTGCTTCCCAGAAGGCTCTCCAGTTCTTCACTGCCCTCCGACCTTTCTTATTCCAGCAAGCGGGTTTGGTGGCTGCCTGGAGGTCTAAGAGGCTAAGAAACAATACTGGGAACATATAATGCATCTCTTAGGTCCCTCAGCAATGAACAAGAAGATGGAGAGAAAGAGGTTTTCTTCAAAGTAAGCAGAAACTCTGGAAAACCAAAATTATTCACAGAGTTCATCCAAATTCTGTAAACCATACCTACTGGTGGCTATAACTCAATATCTAACAGGACCTGCAGACTTTTAAAAACAGTGAAAGCATGCCACGATGTCACTAAGTTGTCTGGTAGAAAATTCACTTCATGTAGATTGAGATCTAAGACAAGAAGGAAATAGGCAGGCTGCTTCCCCCTAAGTAATCACATCTCAAGAGTTTTCAAAAGTTGATACAGATATTTAGAATAAGAAAATATCCCCATAACCTGATCACTAAAGATCCACCTCAAAGCGCAATAAATAATTCAGGCCTGCCTGAAGCCCTTCCTTAGCGGGGTCACCGAGCTTAGGTAGCAAAACCTAATTCAAGATGCAACCCAAAGTCTTCCCCTCAGTGCTGTCTCTCCCAGACAAACCTGCTTGGGGCTCCTCAGCAGACAAAATGAAATCTTGTCTCACCATTTTTGGTGAGGAGGGACCCAGTTGGCTTTGGCAGTCTGTGGAGCTGGGGCCCTTCCTCTGCATTCAGGGCTTGGTCTCCGGCGAAGTGGGGAGAGTGAGGGAAGAATGTGGAGCTGGCCTTGGCCGCGGTGTGCACCAGCAGGCAGCTGCGCCATGCCAGGGCCAGAGGTGAGCTGGCACAGGCGCCGGCTGGTGGGGGCTCTCCGAGCGGTGTTTTCGTTTTTCCGGGTCTGGCTAGAAAACATAAGAGGCACGAAGCTCGGGCCAAGAGCAGGGCGGAGGCAGAGAAGAAGAGTCTGTAAACACTGCCCCCCAAACTCTGAGAAGGCAGTTAAAAAAAAAAGCTGGGTAACCAAACAGAGCCAGAAACAGGAGGACTTCTAAAGGAAAAAGGAATCAAGAGTGAGGGGAGGTGGGCTGTATTCCTTTAGAAGCTGCCGGAGTCTCCAGGCTTGCAGGGCAGTTCTCACCAAGGCTAGACTGCAACTTTCAACTTGACCTTGGCCTCCAGCCGTGTCTGACCTGTATGTAAAACAGCCCTCAAGTCCTTGGGAACTGGGGCCTCAAACCCTACCCTGTCTCTTTGTCATCATGAGTTTTACAATGCCACTTGGAGGAAGGAAGGGGGGTGAACGGGCCGGAAAGTAACACAAAAATCAAGTCCCTACAGGGGCTGGTTCGTTAGGCTGCAAATGGCCAAGTCAGGGAGGAGGTAAACTGGGGGCAAATCAATATTTACCCGGAGCTACTAAAAAGGCAGGAGGGAAAGGGCACACTGGATATGTGTATGGCAGGGATGGGGGGTCATAGAAGGTTTTATTCGGCAACACTTACATTGGTCCGGACAAACCCAGGATCAAAGTGGATAAAAGCCGGAGCTCAGCCTCCTTGGTTCAGACACTTCAGGAAGACCAGAAACCTTAGAGAGCAGACTGGAGTGGGGATGTTCACAGTGCCTTGAGCTCAGGGCTGAGTCTGCAAGCTGAAACAGGAGGCAGGTCCAAGCCTGGCTGTTCACCAGTCTGCCTGGGATGGGAGTCCGGTACTCTTCCCAACCCTGATGTGCCGATGGAATGCACCCACTTTCACTTTGAATACAAGTCCCCTTTCTGGGCATCTGAGCAACTCACAATATCCACAATCGGAGATGGAAGTATATGATCCCAAAGCCACAGGACCCCAGAATCCCTCATCAAAATGTGGTGGCCGCTTGGCTCTTCCAGCATCGACACCCCACGGTGCTCTCAGCAAAGGGCTACATTTCCCAGGCAGAGAGGGCAAAAGGCTTCTTGAGCTGGTTCATGGACAGAGGAGGGCGAGGCATCCTCTCTGCCAGCTGGAAATAGTGCTCTTCCCCAGTCCTACCTGGGGAAGGTGGGGAGGGAGATGTGAAATGGCTACAAAGAGTCTCTTTCTCTTGTCCCAAAACAGAGTGTGATAGAGAGTGCCCAGGTGCCTGGAGAGTCAGCTCCCGCTCAGGCTCTGTGAAGCCTCATTAACCCCAGAAGAGAGTCTCAACTCAGCACCCATCTGGGGCCTGTTCCTCTTAAACTCCTTCCAAGACAGGCCAGACTGGTTGGAGACAAGGGAGCACTGAAAAACGGTGCCCAGAAATTGCTCTCTCCATCTCAAAGCTTCTGGAGGAAGAAGAGTTGCTACTGGGACCAAGTAAGGAACAAAGCCTGTATATAAACGTGTGAGTGTGGCACCAGAGTACACTTGGTTGTGTATGTGCTTGTGTCCGTGTATGATTGTGATGGGTCGTCCTGAGCCTATGGGCCTAAAGGCGAGTCTAGGAGATTGCCCACCAACACTGTGGACAGAGACGGGGAGAAAGCTTCTATATGCAATCCGAGCTTTCCAGTGGAATGTCCTGGGACTCATGAGTCAGGCGCATCCGCAAACGCCCCGCCGCGGCTCCCCGGAAAGACAGCCAAATCGCGACGCTGTCGAAGCCGACAAGCCGAAAGCTCAAGTGTCGGTGCAGGCGTCTCGCTGGAGAAAGGGACGCGGGTACCTGGAAAGAAAACGGCGCCAGAGGCCCCAGGAATCACCCAGCCTGGTCTGCGCCGCGCTACTTTACAGTCCCCAGAGGCCGGCAGATTTACCTGACCTGTCCCTACCGCCTCAGGTCGTCACCCAACATCTCGCCCCGTCCCCTCCCCGCCGTACGCAGCTCTGAGCCCCACTGGGAGAGGGGAAGGGAAAGTGAGCTGCGAGGAGGTCGCCGTTGCTTCCCCTCCCCGCCCGCCAAGTCCTCCGCCCCCACCCTCCCGCACCCCCCGCCTCTCCCCTGGGTGAATGGTGCGCGGCCGCTCGGCGGGCGCTGGCGCTGGGGACGGCGCGGGCGGCGGTGGGGACAGCGAGTGTACAGGGCAGAGCCGGGCTTGGAGCCGCCCGCTTTGCATACGCCGTGGGCGGAGCGGGAGGAAGGGGGGGCCGGGCCAATGGGCGGCCGCCTGGCGCGACCCCGCGGGGCGCGATCCGCCCCCCTCGCTCGGGCCCCGGCCCCGCGCCGCGCGCTCTTCACTTCTTGGGGGCTTTTTAAAACAGCGCCACTGGGGTCTTCTCCATGCGGCTCGTGCTATGACAGCCTCCGTGCTCCTCCACCCCCGCTGGATTGAGCCCACCGTCATGTTTCTCTACGACAACGGCGGCGGCCTGGTGGCCGACGAGCTCAACAAGAACATGGAAGGGGCGGCGGCGGCGGCGGCGGCGGCGGCAGCGGCGGCGGCGGCTGGGGCCGGGGGCGGGGGCTTCCCCCACCCGGCGGCTGCGGCCGCGGGGGGCAACTTCTCGGTGGCGGCGGCGGCCGCGGCGGCGGCGGCAGCCGCGGCCAACCAGTGCCGCAACCTGATGGCGCACCCGGCGCCCCTGGCGCCCGGCGCCGCGGCCGCCTACAGCAGCGCGCCCGGGGAGGCGCCCCCGTCCGCCGCCGCCGCCGCTGCCGCCGCCGCCGCCGCTGCAGCGGCGGCGGCGGCGGCGTCATCCTCGGGAGGACCGGGCCCCGCGGGCCCAGCAGGCGCAGAGGCCGCCAAGCAGTGCAGTCCCTGCTCGGCGGCGGCGCAGAGCTCGTCGGGGCCCGCAGCGCTGCCCTACGGCTATTTCGGCAGCGGCTACTATCCTTGCGCACGCATGGGCCCGCACCCCAACGCCATCAAGTCGTGCGCTCAGCCCGCCTCGGCCGCCGCCGCCGCTGCCTTCGCGGACAAGTACATGGACACAGCCGGCCCCGCGGCCGAGGAGTTCAGCTCCCGCGCTAAGGAGTTCGCCTTCTACCACCAGGGCTACGCACCCGGGCCTTACCACCACCACCAGCCCGTGCCTGGCTACCTGGATATGCCGGTGGTGCCGGGCCTCGGGGGCCCCGGCGAGTCGCGCCACGAGCCCCTGGGTCTTCCCATGGAAAGCTACCAGCCCTGGGCGCTGCCCAACGGCTGGAACGGCCAAATGTACTGCCCCAAAGAGCAGGCGCAGCCTCCCCACCTCTGGAAGTCCACTCTGCCCGGTAAATGGCGCCCCCTTCTCAGCCCCGGTCCTCCGATTCTGCCCCAGCTTCTCCTCCGCTCGCTCCTGGGTCACCCTCGTGCCCCTCTGCTCTCTCCCTGGCCTGTCCTAGTGGTGCTGCAACCCTGGGAGCCCGACCCTGGCAGGCTGGCGCTGCCCTCACTGCCCTGGAGTTGGGCTGGTCCTGGCTCTCCCTGGGTGAGGGATGGCTGGGAAGAAGCTCTTGGGGAACCCTCGCTGGCTTCCTTCTCCCTCTGCGCTCCGCCCTCGCCAGCCCCTGACATGGACTTTAAGGATGGGAAATTGACCTGGAAACGGTTTATCAAATTGCCCGTATTCATTCTCTCAAAAATGCCTTCAGTGTAGAAGCATCAAGTGTTGGGGCTTTGGCGATATAGAAAGGAAATCAGGCATGGAAGTGTTGTCCCCTGAGCCTGGAGGCTAAGATTTGAGCCGCTGGGCCAGGAGATCTAGCGAAGCCCCGCCGCTGTGCGGGCAGAGTGGCCCAGGCTAGGGTGGTCATTGGATCTCGGCGATTTCATTTCAGTGCAGAACTCCCCACCCTCCCCGCTGACCCTCCAGGTTTTGGCAGAAGGGCTGGATTGTACAGCGGGGTGGCAAAGGGCGGCCGGGCACTGCAAGGCGGTGGCTCAGAGAGAGCTGTCGCCTGTGTCTTGGCCTGGATCTGATCTCTCTATAACTTGCCTTCTTCCCTATCTTCCAGACGTGGTCTCGCATCCCTCAGACGCCAGCTCCTACAGGCGGGGGAGAAAGAAGCGCGTCCCTTACACCAAGGTGCAATTAAAAGAACTCGAACGGGAATACGCTACAAACAAATTCATTACCAAGGACAAAAGGAGGCGGATATCAGCCACGACGAATCTCTCGGAGCGACAGGTTACAATCTGGTTCCAGAACAGGAGGGTCAAAGAGAAAAAAGTTATCAACAAACTCAAGACCACTAGTTAATGGATTAAAAGTGGAGCTAGAGGGCAACTTGAAGAAATGCTTCAGAACTCGTTGCTTTGCCCAGATAATGGTTATAATGCTAATAATAATTGAAGAATGGGAAAGAGAAAGAGACAGACGCTGGCATTTTGCTTTTCTAAGGGGATCTCTTTCTCCTGTGGAATCTACAATTCTTTTAAAACTTTAAGAAATGGTAAAGACTGCCAGTTCTCCCGCCAACTCCGACAGACCATTAAATGACAAACTCTAGAGTCAAATATCAGCCCCCCAAATACGCAATTTCAGATAAGTTTACCCTTTTACTGAAATCTTGTAAGTATTTATGTGACCGTTATATTTTAGGACACTATGTTATATGATAATGATCAAGATCAGAAAGTTGGTTACAAATGCAAGTGGCTGTTGTAAACATCTGCTTGTCTTCTGGGTCACCATTACCATCCCCTTTGCATGTTAAATGACTGCTCAGGTAATTCTTAGTGAAATTCCTACCATTGTTGTATATTCTGCAAAACACATCATGTATAGATTTAGAAAGGAAAGGAGAAGAAGGTACTGAAATAATGATCTTGGACTATTTACTATTTGCAAAGGGAGAGAAAGCTCTTCCGAGGATCGTCTATCTTGGGAGTAAATACAACCATCGGAGTGAGCCTTTGAGGCCATAGGAGAACCCCGGGTTGGGAATGTCCTTCTGATAATAATTTTTAATTGCTTATGACAAGTTTTTTTTTTGTGGCATTTGGACAATATTTTCTGCCCCAATATAATCTACTTTTCAAGGGATTTGATACATTTAAAAATATTTAAAGCATCAGATAATTCACATAATTCACTTTATGTCAGATCTCTTGAGAAGTCCCACCCTAACATAGTGGCCTTTGGTTTGAATACAATTAATTTTTCACATAAATTGATATTTCCCAATATTTACTAAACATTGGCTGGAGAAATAATTTTCTTTTTTTATTTTTAGAAAACTCAAAACGGAAATCCATTCCCCTAAAACATTTAGATGTTTACATTCTATGTGTTTCATCTATTAAGGGATTAGTATTTTTTCCTTGTTTATTGGGTTCCGAGACTGCATTAGAAAGGTTAGGGGTTCATCTTCACAGCACATCTTTAATCAAGCAGTTATTTCAGCCAATACATTCATTTTGTTCATAGTCACTATAAATGCTATCTTGTAAATAAAGACATTCAGCACACTGTGAAAATGTATTTGTGCACCTGCTTTTCAAATATTTCTACTAAAAATAATAGTTTAAAAAAAGCCTTAGACCTGTAGATAGTTGATATAGTGGTATTAATTATGTTAATAAAATAGACACTGTCATTAAAATCTGAAGGAAACAGTCATTATTTTCCTTTGCTAAACATGCACTTCACAGAAAGAAAAGGAGCCGGTGGTTTGTCCTATACAAACCAAGAACTATTCTTTTCTATCATTATTCAGCTTTCTTTTTTTTTTTTTCCTACAAATTTTTTAAGCAAAGGGAAAAATCTCTCACAACTAAAATCCTAAAAATTTAGATAAGTACTTTAAGAAGGTTAAAGTGTCAGGTATTCTGAAAAGGAGAGAAAAGAAAGGAGGAGGAGATAGTATAAATTTCCAGGCTCCCTGTGGAAAATGAAAACCAGTTGTTTAGTATCAGCGATGCCCAGGCTGTCGTATTTTAAAATCTGCTGTTGGGTCTGCATGTGTCTGAAAGGGCAGGTTTTGATATTGTTGAAATGACAGGACTAGGAAAGGCCTTAAACCTTGACCTTGATGAAAAAAGACAATTTGTGACCTTGACTTTTGACAGCTCATGAATTGGCCTCAGCTGGATTAGTAGATCAAGGGCGCCACCTCGCGTTGACAAGCTTCCTTGTAATTCTTCAGCTTCAAGGGAATCAAAAGGTCTTACCTCCTTGACTCCTTGTTTTAGAGATTTAGTACTCATTTCTTTGGCACCAGATGGAGCGAATTTGAATATATGTAAGTTATACACGTGCCTGTATATATGTGAATATATATGATATGTGTATACATGTATACATTTGCATATTAGTGCTTGTGTGTGCTTGTATATATATTTGTAGAATCTGTACAGATAGAGTATCGTTAATTACTGATGATCCAAGATGGTGTAATTTAAGGTGATTTGAGTGTTGAGGTCCAAAATTACCTTACATGATGAAGTTTTGCTCCTTTTCTTTAATGGCCGAGTTTGATTTGTATTCATAGTTTCCTTTGCATCAGATTTCTGAAGATCTGCTTTAAGGCTGTACATTTTTGTTACAGTCTAAGGGGTGTTCTTAAATAACCTTTCTTTCTTGGCCCTCACCCTCCAAGGTGGTCTACCATCATAACTAGAGCTGTAAGGGATCTATACGGTAAATAAAAAGTTTCAGATGCCTTGCTAACTCTAGAGCTCTAGAGTTACATGTCAGAAATTCAAAGAAACTCACCTCTTAAGAAGTCAGTATGGAGAGCTTAAAGATCTCATATCTATAAAATGACCATAATATGGATGCAGGAGAGTTATCCTGGATAGCTCTGAGTCGAGTGCTGTGCCTGGGTGGTGTGCAATCTTATACTGATGTTTTCTAAGCTGCCATTTGATTTATGGAAGAAATATATACATTTAATATTAACAACCACCATCAAAACTATACTGGCAATAACAATCATATCTACTACTTGTTGACCCATAACAACACATTGGATGCTGTGTTTAAGAGTCATAACTGATACATATGTATGTTTCTATATTTAATATACATACAAGGTGATAGTTTTTGTCAAAAACATGCTATGCTACGCATTTATTGCGTTGAAATGTTGGTGGAACCAAGATCTTTAGGATGCAAAATTTTGAGATGAGGTGAATTTCATCTTTATGTTAAGAGGAAAGTAATTGTGAACCAAGTAAGCTTAGTCATCATTTTATGGAAAATAATATCAGTTGACAACAAACTTGGCTGATGCTAACAGAAGCCTCTCCAACCTGAAGACTTAGAACTCCTTTATAGATGGAGAATTATAGAAAGAATCTCTAAAGCTGTCTAAAAACAGCATGGTCTTGAAACGGACACATGGAATGGTCTTGTGAAGTGCAATCAAGTTTTGCTGCCCTGAGGATTTTCACTCCACTTGTGGAAACAAATGAAATGGGTGCTTCAAATCAACCTTCCCACATCTTGTTCTAAATGAGCTGCCACCAAGCCAAAGTAACAACTTTCTCCCAAAATGTTTAAAGTGGTGGAAAATCCCCTCAAAGCTGGATCAAACTGTGTGTTTACGAACAGCTCCAAAGGGGACTCTTCTGTTGATGGGGGATATTTTTCTTTAGATGTAAGAAATATTCTGAGCCTCAGGCCTAGGAAGAAGGCCAACAGCAGCTCTGCAGCAGGAATACCACCCTTTTCACAAGCCATCGCCACTGCAAGAGCTCTGGGTAAAGTAGTTTTCTTTTTTCTTCTTCCTTCAGTTTTTGAAATTCATGACAGAAGATATTTCAGAGGTTGGTTTTTTATTTTTTCTCTTTCTCTCTCTTCTGAAACAGTTATTGATATTGTTGATTTTACCTTTTACTTAAAATTCACATGGATCTACCAGATAACCTAAAGTAAGCATGGAGTGTGATGGTTCCCTAATACCCAAATAGCAATTAATCTAAATCTTTAGAAAATAGACATCCAGGAGGATGCCAGCCACCATATAGGAATAATAATGCCAGACATTGGGATAGTGTTGTTATATCCTTGATTCAAGTATATTTTTTCCCCAAAATGGATACACTTTCAGAGTAAGAAGGTATAATATGGAAACAACTAGACACCATTTCCATCTATCAAATTAACAATGATTTTTAATCCTGTAATGGCCTGTCATGTTACCATTTTTTAAAATTGTAAATATGGAACTTAAAAAAATTCTCTTTCCATCTGCTCTTAATACTGTCAAATTTATTAAGGTATTTTAAGTGGATGATTGTAAAATGCCACTTTGCATTTCACTACTATTTATGCCTGATACAGAGCTTAAGCCATCTATTTAAACTGGTGTATTTTTTTTAACAGAAAACTAAAATTTTCAAGAAAGGGTGAGAAAATTATCCTTTTAAAAAATTCAATCTATTTGAGATATTTTCTTAAAACTTCACGAGGCAGCGAAATTCAGCTGAGGATGATAACTTGTGTGCGGGTAGCTAATGATACATTTCACCATATAATATATGTGCGGTTACATCCTGCTGAGTGTGTTTGGAGGGTTTGGTGAGGATGCGGGTTCTCGCTCCCGTCTGCGAATTCCCGAGTTTCTGTCGTAGCAGAGACGGAGCCTGCCCGGGACTGCTAAGCCCCAGACCGGGTGGGTTCAGAGGCGCCCTTCCGGATTTGCGAACTTCTATGGAGGAGACGCTAGGGGCTCGCTGATTTATGCGCATTCCTTCAAAGTTGATCGAATGCGTGTCAGCAGCCCAAGACCTGGAGAATCAGAGAAATGTGCAGCGAGTTGCTCACATCCCATTTTTCATAAGCAGAGATGTAACGTTATCCTGGAGGCCTGGGGAGATAGATTTATGCTTCGGTTTAGGACACGCACACAATAATTAAGTTTTCATCCGCCAGGCCGCCGTGTAAATAACAGCCGGCTTCATTCTTTATGGAAATACCCACTTGCTGATCGGCTGCTTCAATCCTAGCGCATCTACCTAGCACCCGACCAACGTCTGAAAAGTGTTTGCTATTTTTAATTTGATTTTCAAGGGAAGAAAAAAAAAAAGACGCTGGCACAGGAAAACTCCGTGGAAGCAGCCAAGGCCTCGCCACAGTTGATTTCATTTCTGCCTGGCTCCGTCGCGCCGCCGAAGAGCTGGATCCACCGGGAAGCGGTCATCACAGTGAGGCCTTGGAGATGTGCGAACCTTGGCGGGCAGTCGCGCTGCGGCGCGGGGGCTGCCCCCCACCCCTCCCTCGGCGCAGGGACCAAGGACGCGCGGGAGAGGGGCCGCAGCGGATCCGGGAAGCCACCCGATGCCGCGCCCCTCGTGGGCCGAGGAGGCTCAGAGTCCTCCGCGCGTCTCCAGGAACACTCTCCTCAAAATGGAGGCGCAAAGCTTTAGAGAGCCTGCCTCGCCCGGACGGCCAGTGGCCGGAGGGGGCGTGCAGAGGGACGCTAGCCGAAGTCAAGGCCCAGGCCCCCCAGTCCCGCGCGGCGCCCCGCAGCTGCAGGCTGACGTCACCGCCACCCGCGCGGGCCTTCGCGGGTCTCGCTGGGCGTTATTTGATGCGGACAAACCGAGTCCAACGAAAGTGTTGGTGCGGGTCCCTCTTCTCCGTTCCCGCCCCTCCCTCCCCACGAGAATAATCGGGTATTTAATCTCCCCTGGTCTTAATTCTTGGCAGCGTGGAAGGTGGTTTGCAATGGGAAATAAAACTTGACAGGAGCATTTGCTCTAAAAGGGGTTCTGAGACGGGCTGAAAAGAAACCGTGTTTTTCTCCCCCAAATACTTCCGCTTTCTGAGCCCCTGCCTGATGGGTGGGGTGGGATCCTAGGGAAGCCAGAGGGAGCCGGGCACGTTGCGGACCCAGGCGGCCTAATTCGGGTCTCCAGCCCCGGGGTCGGAAAGCAGGCTCGGCCTCGCTGCGCCCCGCGCCTCTGCCGCGCTGGACTCGGCTGTAGGCCCGGCGCCGCTCTCAGTCCGAGGCCAGGAAGGGGCGCATGGGAGGTTGGCACGGGCAGGGGCCCGGCTGGCATGCAGAGTAGTATCCTGGCTCTGGCTGAGGGCGGCTGGGGCTAAGGGACAGAAGAGGGCTCTGGGGTGGGAGGCGGGGGGTGGACTTAGACCGCTCGACTTAAGCTCCGAGCCTTTTGGCCCAGGGGAGATAGGGACAAGAGCTCGCGAAGGCGATGGAGAGACCACTGCTGGGGGCTTTGTTCTGGCTGCGGGTCTGCGGACAATGCACAAAATGGAGGGGGAAACCTGGGTGAGGGGCATGCGTGGGTGTCTGGGCTGCTATTGGGTGGGAGAGGTTGGAAACCTCAGAACCCCCCTCCTGGCAGCTTAGAGAGCGCCATAAAGGTCAGGTCCTCTGCGCCACCGCCGTCTCCACGGTCAGGGCCGGTCGCCGCGAGAAGGCATAGGACACGCAACCAGACGGCTGCAAGAGCGTTCTGATAACCGGGGATCGCGGACTGGAGGCAGCCCTTTCCTGGTAACCAACTCCTTCGCCTCCAGCCATATTGAAGCGGAGTTCGCGCAGCCAGAGGTGGCCCAGGCTATGTTCCCGTCGAGTCCCTGAAGAACTGAGCCCACGGAGGCCTAGCTGGGGTGAGAGGCAAAACCTGCAAGCTCAGTAGAGTGGATGCGGCTGGATCTGAGTTCTGAGCTCTAGGAGAGACAGGGACCTGGCAGGGGCCACCAGGCCAGGTGGGCGTAGAATAGGATGGGGAAGCAAGGAACCTGCTGGGAGCTTCTCCTGAGGTCCCTGAGTCCAGGTCTGCTCCCTCAGTGCATAGTAGGCCTTTGGTGAGAACTTGCATGTGCCTCTTCTCCTGCCTAAAATATGGGCCACGAAGTGAGGTGCACTCTGCCAAAGGTAAAACTCTCTGACTCCCAGCCCCCTCACCCCACAATCCCTTCTCTGTGCTGAGGAGGGGTGGGGGTCCCTTCCCTCTGCCCATTGCCTGCTTGCAGCAGGTCATGACTTCGGGCCTATTGATCAATTGCTTAAATCTGGTCCTCCTCTGAGCTTATTGTTCCAGGTGAACCAAAGAGGCCCTGTAAATGACTGATTTTGTCTTTTTTTCACAGCATATAGAAAAGCAGGGCTTTATCCCTAGGGCTGCACACATGGAGCAGGGTCTTCAGGGAACAGTAGGAAGAAGGATTGTCCGTGAATAGCTACCATCACAGAACTGAGTATTAGGGCCCATGGGGGAGACTTCTAGGGCAGGGTTTGAGGAGGCAGGGCTAGCTCTTCTCCAGCCTGGAATGTGAGCCATGGATTCAGGCTGAGTTGAACCAGAGGAGCCTGGGGGAACTGCCCTCAGTGGTAGCTGAAGCTTGGGATATGGGAGCTTCCTGTGAGCCACAGTGATCAAGACTAAGACATGCCCCCACCCCACCCCCACCCCAGGATCAGAGCTGGCCTTTGGGTTGGGCTGCCCTCTGCCTTTTGTCCTCTTTATTATAGATATACTTGGCTGGGGAAACCCCGTTTGGGGAGAAGTTGCAGGGAGAATGGAAGGTAGACACTGAGAACCAGGGCTTTGCCCTTCAGCCCCCATCCCCTCATCTGTTCCCACTCAGTAGGGGAAAAAAATCTTCTTTAATGAGTCCACAACAATAAAAATAAAAATAGTTCTTCTCAAAGGAAGTAACTCTCTTTCTCTCATCACTTTGGGACACACCAAACTAAATAGTAACCAGACTGCTTGGGTATCTGAGACCCTCTGCTAAACCCGATGCCTCAGTAGCCACGGGAAGGATGTGGACTTCTTCAGATGTTTAAGGACCTTGGAGATTTAAACTGTGAGTCAGAAAAGAGTCAACTGTAAGTTCAAGTTCAAGGCATTACCTGTTCCTGTGCTTTAGGGAAGGGAGGCAGAGCTTGGGGGAGGGGGGAACAGGTTCCTCTCCTACCCAAGGAGATAAATTAACCCCCGCATCCTTAGTGATAAAAGGGGGTCTCTTGATACTTTATTGAAACCTCAGTGTCTCCTCTAGAGAGTGTCTTGAAATGTGGTAAGTTGGCCATGATCTGCCAATAGACCATTTCCTAAGAACATATTCTAGGAGATCTCTTGGGCTTTACCGAGGAAGACAGATGTACCTCCAAGGTATCTCCCACTTGGAAACAGAAAGCCCTCAAATGGGGACCTGGCCTCCAACTCTGTGAAGGGCTTGATAGCCATTTTCATCCTGGGTCCTCCAGCTGGCTCTTGCACCTGTTTGCAGTGTGCAAGGGTTGCCACAGTCTTTTCTATGGTTTTCTAGAAACAGGTGTGACATTTGGGAACAGAGGAAGCTAGGGGCTCAGATCAGCATATAAAAGCCAAAAAAAAAAAAAAAAGTACCTTCTGTGATCCACAACCATAGATCTTTGGGAGTGAATTTTGGTCTGTCAGGTGGGCCTTGCCCCTCCCAGGCCAGCCGCCATCCAAGATTGCCAGGCCTAGAAAAGCAGGAGCTGAGTTCCAAGAAGAAAAGGGAGTGTTGATGAGAGAGGGAGGGAGAGAAAAAGAGCCTGGTAGGGCCTTGGGATAGAATGTTCAGAAGAAGGAGGTGAGAGGTCCAATTCAGACCCCTGGTGGAGGCCTGAACTGGGAGAAGAGTCCCGGAACCTAACCAACTTCCAGAGAAACTGTGCTTTCCGAACTGAGTGCCCTCCAGTGGCACCTCAGCTCTGGCTCAGCTTCGGGGAAGTATCAGAAGAGGCAAGAGGCCACAGAAAGAGAGACTTGGCTGGAAAGGCACAGGGCAGATGACTGGTAAGCAGGAGCCGCAGGGAGATAGAGACAGACGATGGTTAGAGAAGAAACAGAGTGAGCGGGCAGCCTGCTGTTGGCATTCATGTTAAAGGTCCGAGCAGTCTGAGGGCTGCAAGTACAGGCGCTGAGACTTCGAATTCTCAGATTCAGGGACAATGAGCCGCTGCCAGAGTCCAAGACAGCACCAAAGAGAGAAGGCAACCTAGGAGCAGGATCAGTTAGGGATGAGAAGCCCGGAGTCTGGAGGCACTCCCTGCCCCCCAGGTCTGTCCTCCCTTTGGGTGAACAGTTGTTAGGCTGCCTATCAAGTGACGGTCCTTTCTGCTCATGTCCCTTGAATGACTATGCTGGAAACGACTCTCCGTGCCCCCCCAACACACATGCACACACAGGATAACTCCGGTGAAAAGGCTCATTTTGTCCTGGTGCACACTGACCATGCCAAGGTTACCCAGCCTGGGCACCACCAGCAGGCACCCTCCAACTGTTTCCCAGACCCCTCGGCTGCTAGAAGAAGGGGAGACGTTAGTGCTGGGTAGGTGCACCTGGACACACTTTATTCCTATATTCTGCCTGGGAAGAGGCTTGGAGTGGAGTGCAGAGCTCAGGAATCCCGGGCAAGGCGCACTCAGCCCGCCTGCCGAGGAAGGTCTGGGAGGCGGTGCAGAATCCCCCAACCCCTGATATTTAGGGCCAAATCAAATGAAGTTTGGAAAGACTTGGTCTGCTCTGCTGAGCAAATTGCCTCCTTAGCCATTTCTGCCTGACGAGGCTGGCTCGGGCGCCAGCCTTCTCCTGTCCGGGTGGCCATCTCCAAACGCTGCACCGGGAGCGACGGGCCGGCCCTGCTAGGGCTGCCTAGACCTTGAAGTTTGGAAAAACAAGAAGAGATTGAAATGGCTCCCTCCCTTCTCCGCAGACACACACGCACCCGTCAGGCCGCCGCCACTTCCTGCCTTTGTTTTTCTTCCTCCAAAACATTTTTGGCCTCTCGCATTAGTTGCCGTGTGGCTCCGGATTGACGATAAAAGGAAATACACGCTGAAGACTGTTTTCTGGAGATGGTCCTTTACTGTGGAGCTTCTGAGAAAGAACAGCTCGTGGAAATCAGTCTCCAGGGCCAATGTCACAGCCTTGCCCATCTTGGACTCCTCAAAAAAAAAAAAAAAAAATACAACTCACACTTGGCCTTCCAGGGTGGACTTATATACCCCATCGTGTGTTCTCTTGAGCCGAGTGGGCTCAACTTGGCTGCTGGGCCTCCTGCAAAGTGGAAGAGTCAATTAGGCTCAAAGCAAAGTTAAAACCAAGGACCCAAAGCTTTGCCTCCCCAAGACTTGGTCTGATCCTCAGAGCTGTGCCCACCTCCGAATACCTCCCCCACCAAAAAACATTCACAGCACGGATATATTCCAGGCCAGAGGGGGAGAAGCAGGCAAAGTGGGAACTATGGGCAGCATTGGGGATCTGAGCACCCACTCCTGTCCCTGCTGCAGAACTCAGAAGCATTCACCGCTCCAGGCAGTTTCCCTTCTTCTGGCATCAAAAGCTTTTATTCTTAACTATCTTCACGGCAGCGCCCCCACCTGCCCCCTTCCAGGCTGCAAGACCCTACCTGCACCCCATTTCGTTTCTGCCAGCAGCTCCCAGAGCACCTTCCCTACCCCCCACCCCAGCCTCTCGGGAATTCGTCTTTGTCTCCTGCAGACACCCATGGGATCCAGACTGACCAGCACCCTCTCAGCTCAGGTCTCAAGAAAGTGGGAGGCACTGGTTCTGTGGAAGAGAAGGTCCCTATACCGACCTTTCTGCGGTGACCCTCCTCCCCCTGGCATCAAGGGGAAAACTGATCTAATTGGGAGAGGGGCTGTGTGCAGCCAGGGTTGATAGCCTGGCGTCCCCCGCTGGCGGGCCACCGCAGCCGGTCTGCTCAGGCACAAGCTGAAGTTGACTGCCAACACTGCTATAAAACCCCAGGTCTGTCTAGAACTGTTTTCGGTTCTCCTAGACGCCCCCGGGCTCAATTATAGTCTTAAAAGCCCTAATACAAGTGCAAGAATTTGTTTGCCTTCACCCAGGGGCGGGGCAAGCCCCGCAGTGGTGGCGCCTTTGTTATGGCAAAGTCATTGAAACCCCTCAAGCATTCCTTTTGTTCGAGGGTCGGGGTGGCGGGGACTGGGTGGGCTGCTGGAAGAGAGTTGGAGAGTCAAAATCAGCCTTGGAATGACTTAAATACTGCTGTTTGAAAACCTCTCCTTCTCCCTTTTATATTCAGTCTTCAAGGAAGAGATGCTGTAGAGAAATAAATATTTTGCCTTGTTGGTCGCTGCTGGAAATAGAAGATTTTTTTGCTGTAGGGCAATCCTGCAACTGTGATTCCCAGCTTTAGGAGATCTCAAGCTACCCTTCCCAAACGACCTTCCTTCCCACCAGACCTTCTCACTCACACCGATACTGCCCTCTGCACAAGCCACTGTGGACAAATATGTCAAGCTGAAGATGCACAAATAATTTTAAGTTCAGCTCTCAGGGATTCAAGGGGCATGAAGTTCTTGCAACAAATCCTGAATAAAGAGTTCATTAAACCAACGTGTCCCAGTAGTTTGATTTGTGATACGCAACCGCTGTAAAGGAGGGGGTTAGGAGCCACATAAACATGAATGCTAATAAATTAGTTTACTCCACTACAGAGTAATTACTCGATATTATCGATATTTACAGCGGCTATTCAAATGCAATGGTGGGCCATCATTTGGAGAAAATACATAATGAGAAATTTCTTTCCCAGTGCAATACATGATTAGATTTGTTATTGAGTCAGTTACAGTCAGCTCAGCAATAAATAAATAAATCGATGTTGACACTTAAAAACCAAAGATCTTAGAATTTATACTCTTAAATCTCCCCAAGATATATAAATACCTTCAGCTATTTCCTGGATGGGGAAAGGGAAAAGGTTATCCTTTTTCATTTTGCAACTTTCCTTCAGCGGCATCCAGTTCCTTTCAAGAAGATAGGCATGGGGAGGCCTCAGAGCTGGGCCCCTCCCAGCTCCTGGCCCTGCCTGACTGCTCTATGCCCTCCTCTTCTGCTTCTCCCAAATATTGTTCATTCAGTCCTGAAGGATGGCAAGCAGTTTTCACCATCTCAAATTTCTGTCTCCTCTTCGCAAGAAACCTAGACTCATCCTAGGCGCCATGACCTCTATCTTTAGTTCAGACCTAGCCTTTTCAAAGCGTTCTTTTCATCCAAGGTGCAGGGAGTTTCTGAAGGACATATCTTTTCTTTGGCATTGTGTCCCTTCCGTGGGATGAGTAGCAGGAAAGGCCTCGGTCCTTTTGAGTTTCTGCCCTGCACATCCCTGACCCTCAAGCTTTGCAGAGGAAAGGAGGCGCGTTACCACTTTCTCAGCCACGGCTCCCGGGCCCTCGCCCCCTGCTCACTCCCCCCAACTCTCCCTGCAGCTCTGGAGCTCAGATGTGGGCTCCGGGAAGGTGCAGCATACCCAGGAGTAGTCTCCTCGGATGACAGCGCCTGTGAAGCCGCCCAAGGCTCGCCTCAACCGCATGCTTTCCCGAGTCCTCAGCTCCGGAAGACCCGGCGGGCGGATCAATGCGCAGCGGCGCGGCTTCCGCGCCTCTGGCTCTGTTGAGTCCCTCCGAACCCCTGCAGACAGCGAGAAGGAGCGGGTTTCTCCAAGGGCAGAGCGTGGGGGTGAGAAGGCCGGCAGGGAGAATGAAAGGGAGGTGGATCCCGGGTGAGACGAAGGCCCTTCCGGGACCTGCGGATCCCTGACAAACCGCGGGGGAAGCCGCCCTGGTTGTTGGCGGTTTAGGGACGGAAGGCACTAAAGCGCTTCGGAAGTGACCATGAATGCGAGCGTGTAATCAAGTCACCGTGCAAATCGGGCAAGCCACGAGGCAGTCACATCCACGGCTGCGAACCCTGGCCCCGAAGGGGGTCCAGCCAGGATCGGAGGCAGAGGTGGTTCCCAGAGCAAGCCTGTGGGAGGGGGGGCAGCGCAGAAGGAGGTGCGAACGCGAGCCTCCAGGCGGATAGATTCCAAGACCACGCACGGGCCACGCAGCGACGAGCTCCCACCCGGCCACCCCCAGCCTGTGGCATCCCTCACCCGGGGAGAGGTGGGTGGCAGTTGAGCTCTCTCATCGCCCTCGGCGCACTCAAGGGCCAGCACCGTGCAGCTGAGCACAAGCAATTGGCACGGGGTAGCACCCAGCCTCGCCGCGCGCCAGGAGGCCCCCCAGCCAACATGAGTTACACCGGCGATTACGTGCTTTCGGTGAGAAAACCGAGTGACGATCTGTTGCTTCCCCTGAGGTGGCTACAAAGAAAGGAAGCCGGGGAGGGAGGGGGGGAAAAAAGGAAAGGGAAAAAAAAAAAAAACCCGGACTCGCTCGCAGCTTGTCAATTTCAACATCGGGTCACATGACCAGCACCTCCCTGCTAAGGATGGGGATAGATTTCCACGTCAGCTTACGTCTCCAAATTTCTACTTCACGGATCCGCTTCAAAGAGGCAGCTGCAGTGGAGAATCATGTTAAGCTCGGCTACTGCGGAGAGCCCAAGGTAGCCCAATGATGGATTTTGATGAGCGTGGTCCCTGCTCCTCTAACATGTATTTGCCAAGTTGTACTTACTACGTCTCGGGTCCAGATTTCTCCAGCCTCCCTTCTTTTCTACCCCAGACCCCGTCTTCGCGCCCAATGACATACTCCTACTCTTCCAACCTGCCCCAGGTCCAACCCGTGCGCGAAGTGACCTTCAGAGAATACGCCATTGAGCCCGCCACTAAATGGCACCCCCGCGGCAATCTGGCCCACTGCTACTCCGCGGAGGAGCTCGTGCACAGAGACTGCCTGCAGGCGCCCAGCGCGGCCGGCGTGCCTGGCGACGTGCTGGCCAAGAGCTCGGCCAACGTCTACCACCACCCCACCCCCGCCGTCTCGTCCAATTTCTATAGCACCGTGGGCAGGAACGGCGTCCTGCCGCAGGCTTTCGACCAGTTTTTCGAGACGGCCTACGGCACCCCGGAAAACCTCGCCTCCTCCGACTACCCCGGGGACAAGAGCGCCGAGAAGGGGCCCCCGGCGGCCGCGGCGACCTCCGCGGCGGCGGCGGCGGCGGCGGCAGCGGCCACGGGCACGCCGGCAACTTCAAGTTCGGACAGCGGCGCCGGCGGCTGCCGGGAGGCGGCGGCGGCGGAGGAAAAGGAGAGGCGGCGGCGCCCCGAGAGCAGCAGCAGCCCCGAGTCGTCTTCCGGCCACACTGAGGACAAGGCCGGCGGCTCCAGTACGTATAAAAGGCAGCGCGCCCTGCGCTTTATGAAAGGGGAGTTGGAAATCTAGCGCAGCACCGCTGTTAAATTTTTATATGCTGTTTTATAAGCATATAAGGTTTATGAAGGGCCTTTAGGTTTCCCCCCAACAAAACTTTGTTATAAAAGGCGGGATCACGTGGCGAGTGCTGAAATTGGCCGTGAAATACCCACCGGCCAAGGCATGCCTGCAAAAAAAAAAAAAACAAAAAAACCTCCCTTTTCCCCTTTTTTTCCCTTCTCGGCTCCCAAGCCCAACAGCTCGACCCCGCTCGGGGCCAGCTCGGGGCTGGGGAGCCGGAGGTGGGCGCCTGTAAATTCTCCCTGCAAGGGTTCGGGAGCCTTTGATAGCTAGGTAATCCGGAGATTTTTATAAAAGCCATGTGTTGCGCCGGGACTCCAGTCCCGGCCGGGATTCAAAGGCATCGCTGTTTAACGATGGCGCTAGGAGCGTGTTTAACAGATAAAATAGCCCGCTTAGCTCGAGCAATATATTAAAAGAAACAAATTAACCCAAAGTTGGCCTTTTCGTCCAAAGGAAGCCATTTTCCTCGGGCGCAGCGGCAATTACATGTGCTGCCTTCGGTCCGACTGCATGTTACAATTGTTATTCAGTCTGTCAAAAGCGGGTTTTTTCTTTACTTCTGGTGGCGTTTTATTGAAAGGGGTGCAAGTCGAGCCTGCCTGCAGCTCTGGGAAACCCCTCTGTTCTCCAGCCTATCGGGGACAGCACCTCAGCCCTGCCAGAGCACCAGGATGGCTGGGTGGCCTTGGTCCTTAGGGAAGGCCCGGGGTAGGAGGCTTCCGCTGCCACCTCCCCACCCCGCGAAAGCCAGGGGGGTTGGCCGGGGAGGCAGGAGCTTGTGGCCAGGACTTAGGCTGACAAAGACCTGGCAGCTGCCCCCAGATGTTAACGAGAACCGAGTCCCGCCGAAGCCTGTAAAGTCTGGAGCTGGGGCCGCCTTTACTGCCTCAGGACTCGGCCGCCCAGGTGCTGGAAGGTAAAATGGTCGCGGGCGGCTGTTTGTTTAGTCTGGCCAGGCTGGAGGCAGCCGGCAACCCTCACTTGCTGCTTTGAAAGCGGTTTCCGAGGCACTAACTCGCCTGTTGCAGTGAGGAACCCTCCTTTCTGCTCCGGAGCAGAGTAAGCAGCTTCCCTGGGGGCCTATCTAGGGAGCTGGTTTTTATCCGGAGCTGAGCCTCCTCCCGCAGCCTCTCCCCCAGCCGGCAGTAAGAGCCTGAAGGCAGGGACCTAGTGGGGAGACCTTGCTTGGGCTTGGGGCAGGGCTTCCATTCCCTAAGGCCAGCCCTTTCCCTTCATTTGGGGCTCTGGGATGGATTGCAACCGTCACACCTGGCTCACTCCCTGCCTCTTTCGGCCTTCACAGGTGGCCAGCGAACCCGAAAGAAGCGCTGCCCCTACACCAAGTACCAAATCCGGGAGCTGGAGCGCGAGTTCTTCTTCAGTGTGTACATCAACAAAGAGAAACGCCTGCAGCTATCCCGCATGCTCAACCTCACCGACCGTCAGGTCAAAATCTGGTTTCAGAACAGAAGAATGAAGGAAAAAAAAATTAACAGAGACCGTTTACAGTACTACTCTGCCAATCCGCTTCTCTAAAGGCTCCAGCCAGCTGGACCTGGGTGGGGGGCTTCATACACAGGAGATTATATGCAGATTTTGCCCTTGACAAGGTCAAGGCACGCAGTGACTTTTGAAGAAAGGAGATGTGCAAGAGAGGGAAGGCAATACATGGAGACAGCCTGGAAGGAGGCCGCCCTGTGGTGGTTAAGATTTCTAATGATACTTGCATTCAGAGAGTTGTGCATCAACGAGAATGAATGGTTTGGGGCCTCTGGTGGTTCACCTTTGGAGACTGCTAGAGCTATGGGCTGGGTGTGGTCTCCGTCAGGGACTGGGCCCCCTTCCCGGCCCAGGGGAAAATGATCTCAACCCAGGACCCTCCACATGGAGTCTGGTCACCTCTAGGACCCCTGTGTCAAGCTCGCCAAACCCAATTCAATTTGGGAAAGGAGCAGAGGGAAAGGGGAGGATTCCTAAATGTCTGGATTGGGGCTGCTTTCCAAAGCTAATGTGAAAGATGACTGGATTAAGAGGTCAATGAGAGGTGGGAGAGAGCTGTTGATCCTTGAGGGGAAAAATAATCTACCATCCCAGGTGGCATCAGTGGCTCTCCACTCTTCCTAGTCACTCACCGCACTGTCCTAGGCCCGAGCTTCTAGCAGTCAGCTGCCTTCTGCAACCCACCTAGATTTTCCTACCGACGAGGGTCTTCGTCTGGCCTGCCACTTTGGGCCTAAAGCCTGGTGGCAGAGCAGACCATTCCCTGAGGTGGAAGACATCAAAAAGCCTAGAGGCTGCACCCAGGCCGCTGGCCCCCGGATCCCTGCAGGAAACGCCTGTGGAGTGCGGCAATTTGGCAAAGTCTATGCCACACTTAATTCAAGCTTGGATTTGCTCAGTGAAGCAGCGGGCCTGGCCAGAAGTCCCCAGCTATGAAGGGCTTGAGTCCCCCAAACACCCAGTTTCCACGCCTCACTCTGTCCTTCACCACCCCAGAACTGAGCTTGGAAGCTTTCGGTGACCTTCCAAGAGCTCCATAGTGATTTGGAATTATTTTAAAAGATGAATATTATATTATATATATATATTTCCCTGCAAGAACCAAAGTGAATTTTAAAAGATGCAATGTAGAGGGGGGGAAAGATGATGAAGAGAATATTTAAAGGCTCTATCTGTTTACAGTGTTCCACAGTTAAACTCATTCACTGCTAAAAATATTTGAATGTATGCTTCATACAGGGATGGTGTTCAAAAGACTTGTAAATAAAGGAACCATAACCTATTTTGTTTGAATACTTTTTTTTTTGCCATTAGTTGATTGCCTTTGGGGGTATTGGAGGGGATGGGACGCACGTTGGGAATGGTCTTTTTAATTTTTTGCAATATTTGAAAAACATTAGGGAGATACTATGAGGTAGTTCAGCCAGTCAGGATCTGGGGACCTCAGCTGAGAAAGGTAGACTCCCTCCCATTAAATCTTCTCTGCCTCCCCATGTGAAAAAGCGTCTGGTGGCTCTGCGTGTAAAGCGAGGAATGGCCTGTCCTCCATTCTAGCCCACCGAGTAAGTCACAGCATGTATATAGGCGACAGGGCACAAGGAAAATAAAGACTGTGGAAACTTGAGTAGTTGGTCCTGGTGTGACATTCCTCTCCCTACTCGCCTTTTACTGCCAAATGTCACCCCCCCCAGCAGCACAACCTCCCCCCTCTTAGGAAAGAGGCAAGTTACTAGGCCCCTGAGGAGATGGGGAGGTGGCTTATTCAGGGTTTAACTCCATTAGAAGCCAGGCTTAGGAAGTCAAGGTGAATGGCCAGGTCCTTTGGGGAAGTGGGGACTCAGGAATGGGGTATCCCAGGGCCTGGAATATGGGGCTTCATCCCCTCAGACTGACCCAGCCCTGAGAGAAAGCTCTGGGACTTGAGGTAGCCAATGAGTGTGATCCCAGGCTGGGCTCACTCATCTCCAGACTAGAAGGCCTGAAGTGGAAACACTCTAGGGTGCCCTGGCGAGCCCTTCAGCAAGGAGGAGACTGGTCTGGGTACAAAGAGCAGACTTAGAGGAGTATCTAAGGGCGCTTTCTCCCCAGTTCCCAGCTGAGGCTGCCTTTTCCCTTTGGGGAAAGAAAGATGCTGGTTTTCTTTGTTTCCTGCCTTTGAACTTCTGCCTTAAATTTGGACATCACCCATAACCTTGAGGGAGCAGGGTGAAAGGCCAGTGCCTTTTGTTTGTCCACCCCACCCCCACCCTCCACCCCCACCTCCCCCACCCCCACTGCCCCCCACTCCCACCCCCACCCCACCCCACCCGTCCCATCCCACCCCATCCCATTCTCTCTCCCTAGCCACCCAGGCAGGATCAGAGAGAGCAGCAGAGGGGATGGAATTTGGAGAGAGGCCCCAGACCCCAGAACCCCGCTTTGTTTATTTGTTTGTGTGTTTGTCTGACTGGCGAGACTGGGGAAATCAAGCTCAAAGGGGAATGGGACAGACCCCGAGATGAATGTCTAGGTTGATAGACACACAGAGGTGAACAAGGACTCTCCTGCCGGGCAGGCAGGGAGCGGGCAGGGAAGCCCAGGATTTAAGGAAAGACTTCCTTTGGGACGGTTAAAGATTAACCAAAGTCTCACAAGTCGCTGGGGAGAGTCTAGCCAGGAGGACTGCTCGAGGGCGGGCGGCGGCGAGCGGGCGCGGGTTTGATTTCTGAGCCCTATAAAAGCCCATCCTCCGATGGCTGTGACAATGTGGTCGTAAACCCGTCCCGGGCCGGCCAATTTGCATATTTGGAATGCGCCGCTATAAACCCGGCTGGGGTTTTGCAGCAATTTCTTAGATGTAAAAATGAGATCTCTTTAACAGCGGGCTGGGCACATTCTCTCCTTCTTGTCTCTGCCTTGAGCCTGCTCTCCTCTCCCGGCTGCGGGCATGAGTTCGGGCCGGGTCTAGGCTCTCAGCCGCCACGAGATGGCGCACTTCCGATCAATGTCAAAGCCGCCGGGGAGCGGGGAACCCCAGCGCGATTCTTGGCCTTTGTTCGCTTCTGATACTAAGAGCAGCACGTTACCTTATTTCACTTGTCCCGCTCTCCTCCGTATCAAAAAAAAGGGGGAGCTCACCTTCAAGAAGTGGTTGGTGTTGTAATTTAAAGCAACGCGCCTTCTCTAGGCCTCGCAGGCGTCGCGGCGCGGAGAAGCCAGCTGTCCCTTGGCAGTGATTTCGGAAATGTGTCAAGGTAAGAGGCCGCAAGTTTAGCAATTTCAATCTGGCTGGGGCGGGAGCGGGGCCGGGTGTCTGAGCAGGGCTGGGGAAAGTGGCTGGGTGTGTGAGCTTGGGGGGTGACGCTATAGGCGCTCAACCCACCCCACCCCCCTTCTCCCATCGCTCCCTAAGGTTGGAAAGCAGGGGGAGGCCCCAGCGGAGAAGTTGACGGTTTTAACTCTCTGTGCCAGCATTTTACCTGAGGCGATCTTTAGATTTTGTAGAAATACTCAGAACGGGATGAACCAGGGATAGGGAGCATCCTCCTGGCTGTGCTGGTATACTGGCTTATGGTGGTTTAAAAAAAAAGAGGGGGAAAAGGAGCTGGCGGGACTGAGGAAAACAGTTTCTCTTCGAAACAATGAAGTGGCCAGCGACTGTGGTCACTGGGGCGGGCTTATTCCCTGGGGCAGAAGTTAGGGAGTAGCTGATTTCCTAACTAGGTGCGTTCTCTAGGTTTGCCCAACAGACTGGAGGTAGGTAACCTTTGTTCCGAAAAAGACCAATTCGGAGAAGTGGCATTATATTTTTGAGGCTGCCAGAGAAACCTGTGTTGCTTATTTGGACTGTACCACTATAAACCTGGCTGGAGGTTTGCAGCAATTTCTTAGATGTAAAAATGAGATCTTTTGTATATTTTGCAAAAGTGCAAAAATCGTATTGTAAATATCTATGCATTTTTCCCAAGGCTGGCAGTGAGGATAAACTCTGATCAAACAATCTCTCCATCAGAGTTGTCATAAAACAAGTTTAAAATAATCATATCACTTACATTTTGGAAGCCAGATTCAAATTCCCTCTTTTCCTATATTTAATTTTTTATTCCAGTATGTTTTCATTAGTTTCTTGAAATGGTTATTTTCTTTTTACAAATATACCATGCATGGGTGAGTGGGGTGCGGGGAATCTCAGAGAAAGTAGATGCTGCCCTGTATGAGTGTATAATTTTGCCGATCACAGTCACCAGTCTTTGTTGAGTATGGTCTCTCAAACTCTGCCAGAATAAAACAAGGAATAGGTGCCCACACAGTGCTCTTTGCAGCCTAAGCCTTTCTTAATATCGTTTCAAGGCCAGAGGCAGTTTATGATGGACAAAACTGAGGATACTGCAATTGAGGGGTGTGTGTGAGGGGTGTATGAAAAGTCACCAACACTTCCCCCATTAGGAGAGAAGGGCCAGTTCAGTGGTTGGATTTAGAAAAAACTTTTAAGCAGGGATAGACTGATTCTAAGAAGACACATCAAATACCGTATCCCTGAAAATGCTGACATTCTCAAAGATGAATGGGAGAAGCAGGTCTTTGCTCCTTCCAAAATTTAAACTGTGCGCTAAATACATGGATCGAAAAAGTCCAGAATTTTGTTAAGGCCAAATATGTCAAAGTAGCATTTATTTTCCCTCTCTGGGGCTGCATCTCAACTCCACAGCCGATCAGATAATACTGCATCCAGAAAGCACTGAGACCAACCTCCAGATACAAATTGTTTACTGGCTATCTCAATCTCAGTATCTGGTATCCTTTGAAAGAATTTTTTTTTGTAATAACAGTTTATTATTTCTCATGGTTTGCAAGGGCCTACTCAGGAGAGGGAATCCACCATCTGATAAACTGCAGGGTAATTCTCACCAGAGGGCTTATTTCACTAGCCTGGCATTTACTTCAGCTCCATAGCTGAATGGGGTGTAATGAACCAGGTAGAAATGAGCAATATTTACTCCAAATAAAATGTGGGCCCCGGCAACTGCACAGGCCTGGTTGAAGCAGGCAGACACCAGAGAGTTTTAGGTCAAAGGCATTCTGACCACCAAGAGAGAAATTCAGCAGCTGGGAAAGAGGAGGAAAGAGAGAAAAAGAAGGCAAATGGGTGAGAGGGAGAGAGTTTCCAGAAGCCAACCACTGAATTGCTTTGCTTAATTTCTTGGGGGTGGGGAACCCTGGGAAAGCTGAGATGATCAATAAATGGAATATTTTATTGAGGAAGCTAACACCTTGGTGTTACAGTCTGGGGAGTGTGGAACCTTGAGGGTGGTTGGGGATGCTGGGAGCTCGGAGACTAACTGAGAAGGCAGCAGGCATTTGACTTGAGCTTCTGCTGTGTGGATATCTTCTTGTCCAAACCAGCAGGGCAAGCCAATCTGTGTCCCAGGCGCACCCGTGGGCTCTCCACTCACTCTTGCTCTCGGCTTAGCAGTGGAGGTAAAGTGGAAGACCCGGGCCAGAGAGAAGATCCCACACAGGCTTACATATTCTGTTTTTGTTGTTGTTGTTGTTTGTTTGTTTTCAAGCAAGAAACAGCACAAACTCTACATCCCATTTTCCTTATTAGAAGTGGGGAAAAGACACTAGGGAGAAACATCCAACTCTCCCCAAATGTCCATGAAGACCCAAGTGCCAGTGCCATGGTCTGTGAGCCCACAGCCGGCTTTCCACTTCCTCTACTCCTCAGCTGCGGTGGCCTTCTCATAAAAGACACGGCACCAAACTGATATTTGTAACCTTTGTTGGAGCGTGCATGGTCTTGGATCCCATTCAGCCTAGAAGGCCATTTGGCCACCCTACAGAGCTCTGACTATACGGGGTCTGAGATGCCTAAACCAGGAACCCAGCTTGTCTTACCAGTCAAACTGGCAGGGCTACTGAATCCCCAGAGTCTTGGAACATTCTGGAGAGGCCAAGGAAAAGGCTTTGAGGGGGTCTATGAATTCCCTGAAAATGACTGGTTCCAATTGTGGGAATGCACGGATACGAATTTTTCACAGGGTAAGAGTCAGAACATGGCCTTAGATTTACCAAAGGGGGTCCAACTTTCAAAAATATTAAGAAAGACAAGTTTAGATCACTGTCTTTCACTTTATTTTACTTAGCCTCCACTATCTCAAGCATTTTTCTCCTGTGGCCACTGGCCCTTCTGAACCTGTGGCCTGGGAAGTTGCTTTCCGCATTATTTTGACTGAAAAAGCACCCAATCCTGGCCCACTTGCCTGCTGGAGCTTTCTTCTCAAGGGACCCTCTCCTATACTCAGAACCTACTTTTCCGTGTGCAGAAATTTCCTGATAGGAATGAACAGTACTATGGGGCAAAGCCCCCTTCTCAGGCAGCCCTTGGCTTTGTGGCATTTCCCAGTAGCACTGCTGAACACAACAGTCCCAGTCAGTTTCATTCTCCTGACAAGCTGGGTAAGGACCAAGCCCATCTGGGGAAAGGTCCTAGGCTGCCTTACTCTGAAACTTCTGGTCCTCAAGTTCGTTGACCTCGTGGGCCTAGCCTGATGAAAATTTGCCTTGGCCTTGTAAGTCTGAGGCGTTTGAGCAATACGGAGAGCGAAGGACATTTCCTGATCTCGGCACAGACCCCTCACTTGATCCGGCGGCGATGCTACTGCCGCCTCAAGATCCTGTCGGATGGAGAGAGTTGGCTCTCTCCTTTTCTACCTCTCTCTCTTTTCTCTCCCTCTGTCCTCTTCTCTTTTCCTTTCTTTCTCTTTCTGTTCCTCTCTTCTCCACCCCAGAGGCCCAGTCCGCGGAGCCGGTCACCGCGGGGCGCAGAGGTAGAAGTGGCTGGAGCGCCGCGCAAGCGGCGGTGCGGCCTCCGGGTGCTGCGCGCCGAGCCGAGCAGCGGCTGCCGGCAGAGACCGCAACTGCGTGCTTACATCTCAGAAGCCAGCGCCAGGGCTCTGCTGCCTGTTCTCCCTTACGCTCTCTCTGGGTCCTCTCAGGCTCAGCTTCCTCCTCCGACTGGGTTCATTTTGGGAAGAACAAGGCCAAGTGCCTGGCAAATAACCCGGGATGCAAGGGTCTTTCTTCGCCGCCGCCCGCCCGCGGCCTGAGCGGTCTGCTTCCCAGGATGCCGGCGCGCAGCTGCTCGAGTCAAGCCCCCTGCAGGGGCCGGAGCTGGCGGAGTGGGCAGGCCTGGGGCATCCTGGAGAGCTCTAGCCCTAGCCCGCAGGCCCGGGACAAGGCAGCAACCTCCTGGGCTCCCTAGATCCGGCCGGAAAAGGTCGCGTTTCCTGAGACTTGTATGAGGCCCAAACTTGGGGGCTAGCGCCCCAGGCAGGCCGTTTCCAGCTCACTAAGAGCGCGGTCCCTAGGACCAGGGAAGGAGGAGGCCTGGGTGTCTGTTGAGCGAAGGGCCTGGCCTCCGAACGCGCCTATAACTGGGCCACGAGCCCAGCCAGGCCTCACAGGGAACAGATTTCCTCACCGCGAGCCTCGTTAAAATGCTCACACCACGGGAGTGAGGGCTGCCCCATCCGTGGGTTTGGAGGGGAGGGGGGAGGAGGGGAGGGGACAGAGGCAGGAGTGTGGTGACACTGGTTCTTGTAGCCTCCGCATGAGAATGCCAAGGCTGAAGGGAGAATTCGAGAATTGGGTGTTCGTTGGCCACCCAAGTTTCCCCCTCCAGGTCTTCCCCTCTGGGTAAACCAAAGACCCTCAAGATCAACACTTCTTTCACTTCCCCCCAAAGGCGTATGAGCTTGGAGGCTGCCAGGGTGATGTGGCTGTGAGGTGCCTGGACCTGGCTCTGGCCTTGGAGTAAGGGTGGGGAAGTCTTTCAGCCAAAGCTGTCAGTCGCTTCGACCCCCCAGCTGATGCCAGCCCACCAAGGTTCACCAACGGAAGCTGCAGAGAAGGCAAGCCAGGTGAGCACACCATAGGCAAAGATCCTAACGGGATCAACCCACTGGCCGAGGAGTGGAGCAGGTTTGGGGCTGAGAGGACAGGACATTGCGTTTTGGGGAAAGTTCGGTGAGGGATGCTAGAAAGAAGTGGAGATTGCCAGCTTCCAGTCTCCTCTGGATTTCGGAAACTGAAGATCCTGGTGATCTTAGGACTAGGTCCCCCACCTTGGGGATAGAGCTCCGGGTCTGGGGCTGAATGGGAAGAACTTGAGGCACTGACGGCCCCCTCTTAGTGTTTTAAGAGTGCACCCAAGTCTGTTGGCTGATTCGAAAAATTAAAACAGGGAGCCCCCAAAGAGGGCCGGGGTGCGCACCATAAACACCCCACTTGTTAACTGCATGGGGCCCAGGGGCCCTTCAAACAGACCCCAAAGGAGGGCGCGCACGGGCATGGGCGGAGCGAGCCCAGGGGCCAGGCCCCCCACCAGCCACGTTGGGGCAGCCCCCGTCGCTTCTGGCCTTTGGGTTGAGGTATCGGGTGTGCGTCTTGCGGCCCATCAATACAGATTACATATTTATATCAATCGCGGGCTCGGAGGGCGCCCTCGGAGAGCGGCCCCGCGCCTACGAAACCAAACTGGGAGTGGTCGCGCGGAAACTCTGGCTCAGGATTGGCTGCGGGCGCCCGCCGCGGTGCGGGGGGATTGCTAATCGTATTCAGCATGTTTTGCACAAGAAATGTCAGCCAGAAAGGGCTATCTGCTCCCTTCGCCAAATTATCCCACAACAATGTCATGCTCGGAGAGCCCCGCCGCGAACTCTTTTTTGGTCGACTCGCTCATCAGCTCCGGCAGAGGCGAGGCTGGCGGTGGTGGCAGCGGCGCTGGGGGCGGCGGCGGCGGCGGCTACTACGCCCACGGCGGGGTCTACCTGCCGTCCGCCGCCGACCTGCCCTATGGGCTGCAGAGCTGCGGGATCTTCCCGGCTCTGGGAGGCAAGCGCAATGAGGCGGCGTCGCCTGGCGGCGGTGGTGGCAGCGGGGGCCTGGGTCCGGGGGCGCACGGCTACGCGCCAGCGCCTATAGACCTGTGGCTGGAAGCGCCCCGGTCGTGCCGTATGGAGCAGCCCGAAGGGCCGCCGCCGCCGCAGCAGCAGCCCCAGCCGCCGCCCCCACCGCAGCCACCCCAGCCCCCGCCGCAGGCCACCTCGTGCTCTTTCGCGCAGAACATCAAAGAGGAGAGCTCCTACTGCCTCTACGACTCGGCTGACAAATGCCCCAAAGGCTCGTCCGCCGCTGCCGAGCTGGCCCCCTTCCCGCGGGGCCCGCCGCCCGACGGCTGCACCCTAGGTACCTCCAGCGGGGTGCCAGTGCCCGGCTACTTCCGCCTCTCTCAGGCCTATGGCACCGCCAAGGGCTACGGCGGCGGCGGCGGTGGCGGCGCCCCGCAGCTCGGCGCCGGCCCGTTCCCCACTCAGCCCCCGGGGCGCGGCTTCGACCCGTCACCCGCGCTGGCCTCCAGTTCGGTGGAAGCAGCCCGGAAGGAGCGAGCCCTAGATTCGCCGCCGCCCCCCACGCTGGCTTGCGGTGGCGGCGGCGGCGGGGGCTCGCAGGGCGACGAGGAGGCGCACGCGTCGTCCTCGGCCGCGGAGGAGCTCTCCCCGGCCCCTTCCGAGAGCAGCAAAGCCTCGCCCGAGAAGGACTCCCTGGGTAAGCAGGGCGCGCTGAAGGGCTCCGCAGTCAGGCGGGCTGGCAGACAGGCAGACCCAGGGAAGGGAAGGAGCAGAGAGCCAGGAGTCCGCACAGCAGCCGGCCGGCCTTGGCCCGAGCTGCAGGCAGGCTGACCTTGTGAACTTGCTTTTTTAATATTTGGGCGTGGGGACGCAGTAAAAAATTCGTGTCCCGGCTCAGCGCCCCACACAGAGACGTTCTCTGCTCTCGCCTCCCCTTACTCCGACTGGAGCCGAGGACACCGGCGAGCAACTCCACTCTTGTGCATGCCCTTCTCCGTGCCCCAGAGCACCCAAAGCCGAGTCTGGGCCCAGCCTGCGAGGCGCGGCCCACGCCGGGGGGAGGGGGAGGGAGGGAAAGTGGCTCGCCCGCAGATAGCGCGGATGTTTGTAAGGCATCCAAAATAAGCAGCCGCCAGCACCAATAAATAAGCCCATTAACCGGCGAAGTTCGAGTTTACGATCCCCCTTGCTTTTTTCAATCTTGCTTGAGGGGCGGGAAGCCTCTTTGCGGGGAGAAGAAAAGGCAGATCCGTCCCGGACGCCTGGGCCCTGATCTGAGAGTCAGAGAGGGGTCATTTCTCTTCCCCTGGAACTCGGAACCGCCCAGACTGCACGTCCCTGGCTCCTGGAGAGATGTGAGGGAGGGCCCTTGACCCCAATCAGTTTTTTGTGCCTTCCTTAGCTCCCAGCTATGCCCTTCTTCTCCACAACAGGCCTTGGGTAACCACGGAGCTGGAGTGAGACACAGCCACGTTGCCCACCCCACCCCCTTCCAAGTGAGCACTCCTGTCCCCCCAGCCTGGGGGTTGCAGGAAATGCTTGTCTGCCTTGGGGCAAAAGGCAAAAAAAAAAAAAAGGCGTTAAGTTCAAGATATACAGCCTGCCCTCCCAGTCCGTTCCTTCTGCAAGCGCATGGCAGCTTTGTGCTAAAACAGGTGTTTGGGGGAGAAAAGTGGAGGAAAATGTAAGAGAGAAGGTGTAGATGGGAGGCCCACTCGATTTTACACATGACTTTTGGAGGTACTGCTGTCCCCAGGCAAACTAAAAAGGGCGGGAGGGGGGCATAACTCTCTCTGGGTGACTTAGGGCATCCCTCGTACTGTAGAGACGACCCAAATTCCCCCCTGCGTGCAGCCCGCATGGCCTCGATTTAACCTTCCCCTCTTTATTCTCTTAAATGCCAGGCAATTCCAAAGGCGAAAACGCAGCCAACTGGCTCACTGCGAAGAGCGGCCGGAAGAAGCGCTGCCCGTACACCAAGCACCAGACGCTGGAGCTGGAGAAGGAGTTTCTATTCAACATGTACCTTACTCGAGAGCGGCGCCTAGAGATCAGCCGCAGCGTCCACCTCACGGACAGACAAGTCAAAATCTGGTTTCAGAACCGCAGGATGAAACTGAAGAAAATGAACCGAGAAAACCGGATCCGGGAGCTCACAGCCAACTTTAATTTTTCCTGATGAAGCTCCAGGCAATGTGGTTCTTTTCGCGTCCAGAGAACCGTTCTCCTCCCTCTTGTCTCCGGCTCTGCCCAGGAACTCGCACCTGTGCCGGAGCCCCCTATTCCTCCCTCCCACACTCGCCGTCTCGCTGGCCGTTACATCTGTGCAGGGCTGGTTTGTTCTGACTTTTTTGTTTCTTTGTCTGTTTGCTTGGTGCTGGTTTATTTGTTGTTTTCTGGGGGAAAAAGCCATATCGCGCTAAAATTCTAGAGAGAGATGCTGTCCTAAGTGTCAAGTGGTGGCTGGGGTGGTTTGCTGTCTCGGGGTTCCACTGCTTGAAATGGCCTCTGTGCTCCGGGTGCAGCTGGTTTCCTGCGGGGCCAGCGACCTAGCCGGAAGGCGGAGGTCCCATTGTAGGCAGCTGAGGTGTCTGGCCTGAGGTCAATGGTGCAAGGAGCCGCCACCGGGCTTGCCTGCCTGGAGTGCAGGGCTGTGTTTAATCAGGGGGCACAGGCCCCTGGGTTTCTTTTCTCTTTTTTCCTTGGCAAAGAGAAGGGCTTGCAGAAATGGACATGCAGGTTGGCAAAAGGGTTTGACTTTGGCTGATTGGTAAAATTGAGAAAATCAGAAAGATTCATTTTTTCTTCCTCTGTAAGACAGCTCAGCTTTTAAAGAAGAATAAATGACCAGGAGAAGGAAACGTCTCTTCCAGTTTGTGTAAGGTCTTGCATTGTGGGACTAAATTATTTCAGTTACTCTGAATTTCCATGTCCTTTTGGCTGTAGATAAATAGAAGGTAGTTTTGTTTATACATGCAGATTTAGTGCATTTTTGTCATTAAATAATTGTTACCACTGGTAACATATGACAAGCACACCACAATTCTCCCTATCCTGCAGAGGTTCCCCCCCCTTTTCCCCCTTTTCTTTCCAAAATTCACAGAGGCTGAGGAGGGCTGGAGCAAGCGGAATAGACTAGAGAAGGGAGACATTGCTGGGTTTCCTTTATACTGTGAAGTTACATGAATAAAAGGGTCAAACCTGTAGGTGCAGAAAAAGAAAAAACTATAAAATACAAATCTGTATAAATGTCTATTATTATGAAAAATTGCCAATCTTGTTTTATGCAAATGCATTCTATCATTATTATAAATGTTAGTTCTAGCTCTATTTACTTCTAATCTTAAATCAGAATAAATTAATATTGTAATGCTGCTGTGCGTGGAAAAAAAGATGATGTTTATGTTCTTATAGAAGAATAAAAGCTGTGGAATGAAGCTTTTTAATTTTACCTCTTTTTTTGACTTCTTATCTTCACCTTCCACTTTATCCCGTCCACTGCTTTTACAACAGGAGGACTAGCCCGCGCCCCCTGCAATTACTTTAGGCATCTATTTAAATATTACCTAGACGGTCGTAATTTGTCTGGGCCCTATAGCCCTGGTGCCGTAAGGTTTGTCGGCTTTTGTTCAGTTTTATGACTTGCTAGTATATCTGGATTGTGGCTGTCTTGGACCAGTGGTTTCAGTTGAGAGGGGAGCTGCATAGACAGAGGAAGCCAAACAGGATTTGTTTCGGGAGCCCCCTGGGAGGTTCGCAGAGGCTGGCTATTTCGTGGGTCTCTTGGTCCTCAGCCTAGGATTCCGGGGAGCAGGATGGGCCCACAGCGGGTCACTATCGTCCGCGGCAGTGGTTAGGTAGACCGCGGCGGGGATGCATGGGTCCTCCCGCCCCCAGCACAGCCTCCCCCACCTGGTCGCCCTCGGCGGGGCCACGCGTTTCCTGCTCGCGGGAGGCGGGGGGCGGGGGGGGCGACAGCAGGGGGGAGGGGGCGCGGGAGCGCGCGCCCCGGCTAGCTGGCGGGGAGGGAGAGAGGGCGAGAGCTAGTGGCGGGGAGCGAGCGCGGGAGGCCGAGGCCAGACAGGGAGCCGGGCTCCGAGCTGCCCCTAGCGCACGCGAATCGCCCTGGGCTGCCGCCGCTCGGCGCCGCGCCGGCTCGCTGAGCTGCAAGATTTGGGCAACAAGCGCGCACGCTGCTCGTTCCCTCCTCTCTTCTGGCTTTCTCTCCTCCTTCCATTTCCCTCTCTCCTTTACCGTCCTTCTCCCAGGTTTACCTTACCGGGGCCGGTGGCTTCTTCCTCCGCGAAGCCTCAGCGGCAGCCCCGGGGACACTCAGCGGCAGCGGCGGGCGCAGGTTGGCGAGGGGCCAGGCGCGATCGCAGGGTTCTCACTTGGCGGCGGTGGTGGCGGCGGCGGCGGCGGCGGCGGCGGGCGAGGCAGCTCCAAGCGGGCAGCAACAGAACTGGTCGGTGATTTAGGTAGTTTCCTGTTGTTGGGATCCACCTTTCTCTCGACAGCACGACACTGCCTTCATTACTTCAGTTGAAATCGTCTCCAGGTACCTGTGCGCGCGGAGGCCGGGCCGGGAGGGGCATCCAACCCCTGGTCGTGCCAGGCCCTCGGTGGCAACCTCGGCTTATCCCGCACAGGATCCTGGACCCTGCCTCCTCAACGCTCTGCCAGGCTGCCGGCCTCATCCCCCTCCCCCACCCTCCTACCTGGCCTGGCGCAGGTACGGTCAGGCTACCTGCTCCTTCGCGGACGCCAGGGGCGTGGTAGGAATTCTGGGCCCCGGGCCATTCAAGGTCAGGGGCGCCCGCCTCTGTCCTGGGCCTCTCCCACTCCCAGCCTGTGCCTGGTCAGGGACTCTGCCATTCCCCAGCAAGGCTGGGGCACCTCCAGCCTAATCCGGGGTACCAGATGAGGAAAGATCGCTTTGCCAGTGGAGATTCAGCCTAAACTAGGAAGCAGACAGGACTGACAGGGGCTGGGATACTGGCCTTGTCACTTACCCTTCTCTCTGTAAACCTCTGTCTACTCCCAAGAGTTGCCTTTGACTCTTTTCCTTCTTTCCTTCCTCTTTTTTTCTTGTTTACTCCTTCCTTTTTTCTTTCACCTTTAGTCTGTGTCCAGTTTTCTTTCTGTCTCCTCCGAAACTATTCCTTTGGGAGGAACCCAGGAGAGAGATACAGGGCTTGTTTGGGGAGAGCGGGGTGGGGGTGGGGTGTCTTATTTTTCCATGCGCGTTCAAGCAGAGGTGGGAATCTTCTGAGGAAGAGCTGGAGAGGAACGGCTGTCTAGGCTGTGGATCTCGGCCTGGTGTGCCGTGGCCCAGACAAGGCCTCGGTTATGATCACGACCGGATGGCGGCGGCCTGGCGTTCCTACTCCGCGGGTCCTGAACGGCAGCCTAGGCGATCTGATTGGGGGAAATTCTCGTCGTTTTTGTGTGCCCATTCCGAGGGCAACGAGGGCTTCGCTGACTTCACTGGGGAGATGAGGCTGAGTCCTGGGCTCAGCCAGGTTCGGTGGAACGGCACGCAGGGAACTGCCACAAAGCTTCCTCTGCTTTCCCGGCCTGCTGGTCCAGGCTCCGAATTTAATCGCGATAAAGGAGCCCCGCTAGGGCAAAGATTGGCTGTTTGCTTGCCAGTAGCTTCTATCAGAGCCAGAGGATGTTAGATAAGACATCCTTGTGGGGACAGTACTAGAGAAGGGAACCGTTCCAGTGCCAGTGTGTTGGGGATCCAACATGCCTGCGGGCCTTCAGGCTCAGCACACGGAACAGCGCTTCCCTTCCCAGCTCCAGCAGCCCAGAAACTATTTTCACTGCCCAGTCTGCCCTCCTGTTATCGGAAAGGCAGTCACAGGGCATTCTCCTCAATTCCTCTCTGCCATTTTCAGGACCCTAGTAGTGGATTCGTTTTGGAGGCCAAGGTTTTTGAACTCTCAGGCAAGAAAAGGCAGTTTGTAATTACACCTATTTATTGTTTCTTTATGCACACATAATCTCTTTCGCCTCCAAAATAAAAGCAAACACAAAAGCCTGAATATTCTCTCCCCAAACCTATGGGCTAAATAGGAATAATATTTAGTTTTGTGATTTCCCCCTTTTACTGGCACCAGTACGGACTGCTTAATTCTCAATGCTGGATAATTATTTAGAAGCCATTCTATTTGGAAAGTCTAAGGTTATTTAAAGAAACATAGCCTGTTTCACTTTAAACATCACTAACAATTATTGGTGTCTTCTCTGGTTACAAAAAAAAAATGGAAAAGGCAACCATGCGTGTCCAGCCCGTTTGCAAACAATTACAATTAGGAGTGAAGGTTTCCTCCAGAGTTAATTTTTCTTAATGAAAATCTAAGGGGTCAGACATATTTAGGACACCCTGGGCTGCGGTGGGGGTGGGGATATGGCGGAGGAATTTACAAGGAAAGGAAAATATTAGGGAGGAGGGGGCTGAGGCGGCCTGGACCGGCCACGTCGGAGTTCATTGTGTCGGCCACTTCCCTCTTCCGGCGCGGGCAGAGGAAGGGGCACCCGGTGGCTCTCTGCGCGGCTCCACAGCCTCATTCTCCGGGAGAGCCTGGCATTTGCGGGTTCCCGCCTGGGACAGGGATGTATCAGGGTTTGGGGGGATTACTGGAACTATTGGGGAGGATGAAGGAAAAACAGAAGATGGAAGCGACCGATGCCGCCCGCCCGCCCTCGCCTCCAGGAAAGAGGGCTAATGAGAAACACACTCTTGCAGGCATAATGTTCACACGTGAATTTAATTACCCCTTTTTAGGAGTCGCCTCTTTCTGTTCAGATTAGGGGTAGGTTTTGTTTTGTTTTGTTTTCCCAATTAACATACAGGCCGAGGACTTGTAATTTACCTCTGAAAGACTCTAAGGAGTAAGAAATACCTTCCTCAGTTTGGCCAAGCGAAGAAATAGGATTAAAAGTCAATACCCTGTGCTCCTCCCTGTTTTAATTTCTAGCCCTGGACTTAATCTGCAGCCCCGAGTTTTGGGCCTTGTAACTGCCGAGCCGTGGGTCGGGTGGTTAACCTAGGCGGGTCCGGGATAGTGGTCAGAAAGGAAGGAGCCCAGAAGGACTCAAACAGGCGGCCCAGAGGCTAACTGCTCCGGTGCCGGCTTCCCAGCTACTAGAGCCAAGGGGTCTCAGGCGGAGCTGCTTTTTTCGCCAGCGAACTCGCCTTTCATTGATCCTGCCTCGTGTTTTTTCGCAGCTCGGGTTCAGGGAATGCGACGAGGCTTGCAGAGCTCAGCGTTAGGGCCTCCAAGGTCGGAACACACGGCTGGAACGCCTGTTTGGGTCCGCCGAGGGTGTGGATAGTGATTCCAGCGGGCCGCGAGCGAGGCGCGCTGGTTGTGCGTGTACCCGGGATGAAGCCGAGCGCGCGGCACAATCAGGTCCTCCAATGCATCGCCCCAGGGAGGACTGACCCCTCTCTCCCCGGCCGCTCCTCGCTGGGGCCCTCGTTGGAGGCTCAGCGGCAATTTTGGGAGCTGCCCGGGCGTCCTGCGCTCCAGTCGGGCAGATGCCGAGGGGAGTTCACAGTTGGTGCTGCCTTCTCAGTGGCCTGTCCCTGTCCAGCGCGCTCCGGCAGAGGTGATGGTGGCTCCGTCTGGGACGGATACTGCGTTGAATTTGACTTTTCTCGACCAGCCCCGGGTAAACTCGCATCTCTAGGGACCGCAAGGATTATTTACAGGGAGCTCGCCAACCAAACACAACAGTCTAATTTAACCTTTCCAAGTCCTCGTAAATTTTTACAGCTGGGAGTCACGAGGAGGCAAACGAATCTGTTGGTCGTTCCCAACTTCCCACCAGCTTGTGTGGCTTCTGAAACAATAACTCCTTATGAAATATCATAAATATAGGTTTAAATACAGTAGAGCGAGAATGCGATTTGGCTGCCTTTTTATGGCTTCAATTATTGTCTAATTTTATGTGAGGGGCTCTGCTGGCCGCACTCGTGCGCGGGACCCGCGTCTTGCTGATGGCGTGATTAATTGTGATATAAAATAGTCCGCTTAAGAAGTGTGTGTCTGGTGGCGGCGGTGGGAGGGGAGGGAGTACAGAGGCAAGGCCAGATTTGATCTTTTAATCTTCGTTGGCCACAATTAAAACAAACCCGATCGCGGAGCGCCACGATCCCTTTGCATAAAAACATATGGCTTTTGCTATAAAAATTATGACTGCAAAACACCCGGCCATTAATAGCGTGCGGAGTGATTTACGCGTTATTGTTCTGCCGGGCGGGCACGTGACGCGCGCGGCCAATGGGGGCGCGGGCGCCGGCAACTTATTAGGTGACTGTACTTCACCCCCCCTGGTGCCACCAAGTTGTTACATGAAATCTGCAGTTTCATAATTTCGGCGGGTCGGGCCGGGCCGGCCGGACGCTGGGCACGGCGATGGCCACCACCGGGGCCCTTGGCAACTACTACGTGGACTCATTCCTGCTGGGCGCTGATGCCTCGGATGAGCTGGGCGCCGGTCGCTACGCGCCGGGAGCCTTGGGCCAGCCCCCCAGGCAGGCCGCGGCGCTGGCCGAGCACCCCGACTTCAGCCCTTGCAGCTTCCAGTCCAAGGCGGCGGTGTTTGGCGCCTCGTGGAACCCGGTGCACGCGGCGGGCGCCAACGCGGTGCCCGCAGCGGTGTATCATCACCATCATCACCACCCCTACGTGCACCCCCAGGCGCCCGTGGCGGCGGCGGCGCCGGACGGCAGGTACATGCGCTCCTGGCTGGAGCCCACGCCCGGCGCGCTCTCCTTCGCGGGCTTGCCCTCCAGCCGGCCTTATGGCATTAAACCTGAACCGCTGTCGGCCAGAAGGGGTGACTGTCCCACGCTTGACACTCACACTTTGTCCCTGACTGACTATGCTTGTGGTTCTCCTTCAGTTGATAGAGAAAAACAGCCCAGCGAAGGCGCCTTCTCCGAAAACAATCCTGAGAATGAGAGCGGCGGAGACAAGCCCCCCATCGATCCCAGTAAGTGTCTCCTCCTTCCAGGCCGGCCACCGCCTCCACGCCGGCCACCCGGATCTGCCGGCCCTCCAGCTTTCTCCGGAGCCTGCCTTCGCCTTCGCTGGGAGCCTCCTGTGCAAAGGCCGGGAGCCAGAAGTTGCTGTTTGGGAAGCCTCCTCGGATGGGGCCCCCCAAGTCCAGAAAGCAGTGACAAGCCGGCCTGCCGGGCTTCGGGGGAGGGGAGGCGGCGGCTGCCTGGAGAGGGGGCGGGGCAGGCGCTGCGGGACGACCCGAGACCTGGTGACCCTCTCCTTGGCTTGCCCGGGACCAACACAGAGATACTCTGGGCGAGATTCTTCGAAAGCGACGCGTCAGAGAAAGCCTTTTGTGCGGCTAGATTGTCCGGGAGCGGCGGTAGCAACTGCAGCCCGGGCAGCCTGACCCGGGACTCTGGGGAAGACGGCCGATTCTCTCCGCTTCTTGCTTCAGCCAGTGGCGGCGTAAACCCTGCCCAAGATGCGGCTGCAGGCGACCGGGACGCGAGGGTCCCCGTGCTAGATTATTCAAATAAACTGGAGAAGTGATCAACGGCTTTGGGGTGCCTAGGGGCGCCATACTGGCCTGGCCAGCTTCCACGGCCTTCCAGGGAGGTCAAAATAAGGAATGGGGAGAGTAGATGGAAAGGTGGGAAGGATAGGAAGTCGGTGAGAGGGAGAAGAGAATATTAAGCTTGTTAAGAAACACAGGGCAGCGTGGTTTCTTCCTGTGTGGCAAGAAAGAGATCTGTTTGCAAATTTCACTTCTTACACAACCTGTGGAGAGTGGGAGGAAGTAGAGGAAGGGAAAGGAGGACAGAGGAGGAGAAAGGAGAGTCTGGAGTGGGGGGGGGGAGCCGAGGTTTTCTGGCGTGCAACTGTAAGTGACCGTCCCTGCGTCTGTCTGCCAGGGTTCCATTGTGTCGGAGCCTCGGCTGCCTTTCCTAACCAGTTCAGCAGCGTCCTGCACTTTGGCTGAAGACCCCAGGAGTTCTCCTAGCCCCCAGCGGAGGGGGGTGGGTGTGCTTATTCGCCTCCTAAATACCCCCTCTCTGTCCCCCCACCCGCAGGTAACCCAGCTGCCAACTGGCTCCACGCTCGCTCCACGCGGAAGAAACGCTGCCCCTATACAAAACACCAAACGCTGGAACTGGAGAAGGAATTTCTGTTCAACATGTACCTCACCCGGGACCGCAGGTATGAGGTGGCCCGACTGCTCAACCTTACGGAGAGGCAGGTCAAGATCTGGTTCCAGAACCGCAGGATGAAAATGAAGAAGATCAACAAAGACCGAGCAAAGGACGAGTGATTCGCCTGAGTTCATTTAGAAAAGAGAGTGAGCTAGAGAGAAAGACTTGCCCATTCCCTACTCCTACTCCTACCCCCACCCCACCCCACCCCACCCCACCCCAGCTTCCACCACCCCACACAAGGCAGTTGGAAACTCCAGGCCTCATGTCCTAGGCAAACCCTGTTCAGGCTGCCACTTTGATGGAGAAGGTATTGTAAGCTTTCCATTTTCTATAAGAATAAAAAAAAAAAAAAAGGCGGGGGCATTAGTGCTGATGGCTCTATGTGCTAGCTTGTATATATTAAAAAAAATCTACCTGTTCCTGACTTCAAACAAACAAACAAACAAAAAAACTACCTTTTTATAATGCACAACTATTGACGGCGGGCTGTATAGTTTTTAGACTGTGTGTAGTTAATTTAATTTGCTCTTTGTGCGGCAGAGCGATCTGCCCAGATACTTGAATACTGTGTTTTATTGTGGTAATTATGTTTTGTGACTCAAACTTCTGTGATGGGTGACGCACCCGTTGTGATTGTGAAAGCTAGAATTCGATTTGAACTCAGGTTGTTTATGAGGGGAAAAAGCAGTTGCATAGAGTATAGCTCTGTAGTGGAATATGTCTTCTGTGTAACTAGGCTGTTAACCTTTGATTGTAAACTAGCTGTAAGGATTTCCCAGTGACATAAAATTTTAAAACAAGAAAAGAAAGAAAGCGTTCTCCGGGATGCATAGATTCATGGTTTTCTCCATTTCTGAAATGCGGACATTTTAGTTTCTACATTCTAGACCTGTCTTGTCCATTGTATTATAATCCACATATTAAAGAAAATGTAAACAGACTTGAATATTGTTTTTGCACCAAACAGTGAGGAAATTTGGAGCTATACGTATGTGCAGATGGTTACTACCTATGATTTACGTTTAATTTTAATTGGGGGAAAATTAATGCTTATTGTAATGGAGTTAATTTTATTGATAATAAATTATACACTATGAAACCGCCATTGGGCTACTGTAGATTTGTATCCTTGATGAATCTGGGGTTTCCATCAGGCTGAACGCACACTGTATATTTTACAATAGTTACCTCAAGGCCTACTGACCAAATCGTTGTGTTGAAATGATATTTAACTTTTTGCCAATAAAATCTATTGATTCTTTTCTAATTTTTGCGGGTCAGCTCTTTGAACCTTCTTCTCCCGGGCAGGGGAGCCAGGGTAGTCTGGGGGTGGCAGACTAGCTGAAATGAAGGAGGACAGAGCTCAGTTGTGTCTCTGGCTTGGGAGCCTGAACCTGCACAGCCAGACCCAGGCGGCCCTCCGCTCTGCCTCCCCGGCCGGCTGCCTGGCGACTGCAGGCAGCGAGCAGAGGAAGCGTGGACAACAAGGGGCGGAGAGGCCTGCTCCTGGCTTTGTGTCCGGGTGCGGGACTGCGGGGAGGCTTCAGAGAAGTTGGCTGGGCTGGGGTGTCGCTTACGGCTGTCCAGTGGCTGGAAATGGCCATTCTTTCCTCTTGGCTCCCCAAGAATTCCCCAAACCCGGGTCCACCGCGACTGGAGGGGGGCCCGGATCTTCCCTGGCAGGGTGGGTGGGGGGAGCTAGGAGGAGGGTGGCAGGATGGAGAGCTGCCTCCTAAGGCCTCTACCACGAGGGAATCTGGAGTCCCACCACCCCAACGTGGCCGCGGGCACGGACAGTTGGCGGCTCCCAAGGGACTGGATTTTGCCTGCGCCCCCGCCCCCCGCTCCCCGCATCCTGTCAGGCCGGCCAGCCCCGCACACCTCTCCCAAGCACAAGTCCTGACAGAGGCAGAGCCGAGGCAACCGACCAGCCCCAAGCGCCATAAAAGAAAATGAGGGCTGTTACCGTTTATGGGGTGTAAAGGGCTGCGGGGGGAACGGCCACAACTTCGGAGGCCCGAGCGCCTTCTAGATGTGTCGGAGGGTTCAGTCTCCGATCCCACTTTTTCTTTTCTCGCCTCCCCGCCCCCCGACCTCCGCCCTCCGCCCTCCGCCCTCGATTTCTGCAAAGTTATCTGTGTTTGGGCGCGGAAAAGCGGACAACGGAGGATGGGGCGCCCGCTCACCCCCACCCCCACCCCGCCTCCAGGTTGGGACGCCCTCTGTTGTTGCAGACAGAGGAAACTTCAAAGAATGGGCAGTGAGGGTGTGCCATAAAGGCCGGGTCTGCGAACTGTCTGGAATTCGGCCCTTAATGGGTTTACAACTGTCCAGCCCCAATTAAGATTTTCCACCAAAGCCCTTTCATTTGTTGGCTCTGTCTGCCGCCGATAAAGCGGCTGCGGAAACAGCTCTCTTTTTTATGGGCACTGCCCTCTCGGCAGCGTAGATTCCGGGCTCCGTGCAGACCCCCCGGGGATGGGCCCTTGCCCGGCTTGGAGAGTGGTACCCCCGACCCGCGGCGGCTGGTGACGAAGTTCAGGCCGGGCGGCTGGGCTGCAGTGTCAAGGCATGGCCAGAAGATGGCAGTATGACTCCACGCAAGAGGCACTCGCGCCGCCATCTCCCGCCGCCGCGACCCCGGGAAGTTCCTAAGATGTCGACTTGATGCAAGCTCTTCTGGAATGGGAGCCCCATATTTGAGCGAACGGCGGTCGTATATTTTCGGTGCCGCTCACGCCTGGCCAGAAGCCTAGCTGGGAAACAAAAAAGCAAGCGGCGGGGTCTCGCCTGACCTGCACAGTTCGCGCCCTCTTCTCTCCCCATCCTGGGCGGGGGCCTAGCGCTGCGTTGCTGCCGCTGTCCCGAGGCTGCGGGGCGGTAGCTCCAGTCGCGGGGACCGATCTAGGGTGACCGTTACCACCCTGGGACAGGCCTCGGGGCCTCACGACACTCGGAGAACGCGACCGACAGGGAGACAGACATCAGGACTAAGGCCTACAGCCCGTGGACCTGGTGACCCTCCAGAGGGCGCGCAGAGGGCATACACAGTGGCCACGGGTCCTGTGGCGACCTGAGAACCCCCGAAGGCTGCGTCCCGGTGCAGGGAGAGTCAGCACTCGCAGGCGAGCCAGGACCCCCGGACTCGGCCGCCTTAAAAACGTTACGGTACAATCAGGCGGCTGAGAATTGGGCGTAAAGGCATTCTTGGTAACTGTCTAGTGTGGGTCTGGAAGGATGGGGAATCCCGGGACCTGGACCAGGAACAGCTTTGGTTATTCTAAAATACATGATATTTAAAATAATTATATTTACACCCCAACTCCAGGACAGGAGTTCACATGGTGAAAGTTGCCCTTGCTTTCTCTCGCCTCGGAATTTCCTGGGTAGTGGAGGCACCAAGGCTACTCTGACGTCCGACGCCTGCTTAAGAGGCGAGGACCGGGAGGGAGGGAACCCCAATCCTATTCGAGCCTACCCTCGACCCTGGGCGGGGGTATACGCCTTAGACCCTTCCAGGAGGAGGCCTGGGTGCTGTCCTGCGTTTGTGAGGTTCAGCCCCGGGTGCAGAATGGTTTCAGAGGAAAATGCAAAAGCAAACAGGGAACCCCTCCGAAGCACTCCTGAGCCCTGTGAACACGCCACGCGGTGCGTTTATTTGGGTTGTAATAATCTCCGCCAAGACCACAAAATGTTTACAACCTACATCTCGGCGCTGTACACGCTGTAAAACCCGGGACTGCGTTTTTTTGGCTGACATCTCTCTTGGGTGTCTGTATCCGTGTGTCTCTTTCCCCTCCTTTTCTGTTTATATACACGTTGGTATTAGACACACGCCTTCATTGTATTTCCTTACTTAATACATAAAATTTCACAGCCTTTGGTGGAAGGGGTTTTATAGCTTCCCTAAGAGTCGCCCGTGGCCGTGTCTCCAAGCCGCAGACACAAAACTCGATTTTATGTAACTTTAAATAAACGGCGAAGGAGCAGATCGGTGGTTACCGGTCACGGAGGCCCCAGGTAGGTGCAAGCCTTTCGGGAACTCAGAGGCCTCGTGGACTGCCCCGGGCAAAGCCTCTCTTGCCCTTGGCCGGCGGGTATCCGGGAGGCGCGCAGACGGGACCCCGCGTCCGCCGGAGCGTCTGCACTCGTCATGGAGGAATCGGTGTCCTCGTCGCGATGGAAGACTGCGCATTGGGTGCATAAGAGGCGCGCGACCCAAGCGCGGGGTGCGGGTGGCAACGTTTATAGCAGCAAATCTTCAGCCGCCGGACTCCTGGCGGGATCCATTCATCACCCTAGAGCTGGGTTTACCTTCTTAGCTGGGTTTCAATATTGAGGACCGTTTGGTAAAGAGAAGCAGGGGGAACACTTTGGTAGGTAGGTAGGACCCCAGCTCCAGGAGAGCCCTAGGAAAATGTCTTTATCTAAAGACGACTCGGTTGATAAGAAACCCGCCTTCACGTGGCCTGCTTCAGGTTGAGTGTCAACGAGTATTTGTGTGAATATTATCACATTTAATCCAGCGCATGTGTGTCTTTTCGGCCAAACAGAAAGCGGGAGGCTCGCGAACACGCGTTTAAAGAGGCCATATTGAAAGCCTGGTCTTGTCTGGCTTTTCCGTTTTAAAACCCCGCTGCGGAAGGCAAGAGAGGACAGAGAAGCTCAGAAACGAAAGGGAGGTTTCAGCACCCGTGGGGCTCGGCCGGGTTAGCTGACATGGGCCCAGAAAGACTGAGGCCTTGCTGGCAGTATCTGGATCCTCTTTGGCCCAGGAGGAGGATCAGTGCGTTCTGCCAGGAAGGCTTGGACCTGCTCCCGACAAAACTCGGGCAGGGATGAGCTTGTGGCACGGGCTCCCAGACCTCTTGGCTGGGAACGGGCCCTTTCCTGCGCTCCCAGAAATCGCTCCCCCTTGGTCTGTCCGGTCACCCACTAGGGCAGGTTCTACTACAAACGCCATAGCTGTCGGCTGCTCCAGCCCTGGAGTCTAGACAGACGGCGGCGGCAGGGCCGTCTTTCTCTTTGCATCTTGCTCTGTGTCACCCGAGGAACAATTTATTGGTCTAAAGCTGTCTAATTCCACTTCTTTGATCTCCTAGCCTTCTTGTTTGTTTGGTCTTTCTTTAATTTTCTTAGGATTTTATTTCCTGCCAGTAAGTAATGCTATTTGGAATATTTTTTTCATTTCTACCAGTCTTATCCCCTCCATTCCCCAACGGGGACACACTGTCATCCAGGTCCTCCATAAAGGGCATCCCTGGATATTGCCACATCATGGCCCCTGCCCCCCAGGGGAAACCACCAGGCACCCACCTGCTCAGACAGCCCCCACTTGCCCACCTATGTCTCAGGCAGTCCACTAGGCCAGAGCTGGGACTCTGTTTTCATCCAAGCGTGAACCCTCCTGTCACCTTTTGTGCTTCTGCGACCCCCTGAGAGCGTGCAGTGAACGAACGCTCTGAAAGTGATGGGAAGTGCTTTGTACACAAGGAATCAAACTCTATAACTCAGAGGAGAATTTCCGGGGCAATTCCATTGTGAGGTCGGGTTTATGGTGTGCAATCGAGCTGAGCAGTAAAAGGCATACTGACCCGGCCGCTGGGCTTCCATCACAGTCTGGGCAGTTTATGAGGCATTTAGGGGAAGGGTCGCCCCACCACCCTCTAGGGTGCTCCAACCCTGGCTGGAGATCGGAGGCTTGAGAAAGTAAGGTCTTAGAGTGGGGGCCCTGCGTGGGAGTGAGACTACTTTGTGCTCCAGTCTTGGAAAAGTAAAGCCAGTCCTTGGAAAGGTGAAGCTGCCAGAGCTGGGTGGCCTTTTGGAAAAGGTCTGAAGGGGGTACCCCCTTTTGTTTGGGGGTCTCCAAAAGAAATGGAGAAACATAGGCATTGTGGTTCCCAGGCCCCTGGGGCCTCTCTCCTCTCCAAATTGGCTCTAAAGCATGTTTGGCTCCTAGGCATCCGGGCCCAGGAGAAGGTAGCCGAGGCCCAGGGATGTCTCCAAGTGAAAGCTACCAGAAACCTCATAGTAACACTGGCACCTGGAAAGGTGTGGGCCTGAGGTCCCAACAAGCTGGGGGAAAGAGATTTGGTTCCCTTTGAGCGAAGAGGAGCCAAAAGTTGCAGGGAGGATGGAAGAGTGTCCACCCATTTCTTCGGCTGCCAGAGGCCAGCCACGTGCCCAGGAGAGAACGCACAGAGCCGGCCTGGCCAGCGGTGTTCGGGAGGAGGGAGGGAAACCTCATGTTAATAAATCTGCTGGCAAATGAGGCTCATTAATAGATAAATATTTCACTATTTCCTTTAGGCGGATAAACAGTGCACCGCTGATTAAGGAAAGGAAGCTGGGAGACCTTGACTTTATTCCAACCACATGGTTCCAGTCTGCGGTGGCCTTCTTGCTGCAGCTGAAAGCAACGCTGTGCCGGCCCTATCTGGATCGGAGTCTAAGTCGGCCTCTGGCCCACTGGACTTGGGACGGGGGACATAAGCAAAGAGTCCATTTGCCCAGAGCTGAGAGCTGTCCACTTGGCCACCGAGTAGAGGGCCGGTACTTGGGAGCGCAGAGACCCTCCGTGGGTTGGGTGAGTGGACAGAAAAGAGGGGCAGGGAGGACCCGCCGACTTGGTCCAGCGTCTGGGAGTAAGCAAGGAAGGGACTGCACCCAGCTGGTTCCACGCGGCCTCTGCCGGCCAGAGGTCCGGGCTGGCGGCGCGCGGAGCCTCCACGCGGCGCCTTAGGAGTCCTTTTCCCGCGGGACGCGCCAGGCCGGCCGGGCGCGGACAGATTCGTTGGCCACATATTGGAGCCTCTTTCCCTTCCATTCTGGGCTGCCGCGGGCCCAGCCGAGAGAGACCACCTGTGAGGGCGGCTGAGATTGGCGGAGGCGGTCATGTGGGCGGTCACGTGCTGCGGCGAGCTCCGTCCAAAAGAAAATGGGGTTTGGTGTAAATCTGGGGGTGTAATGTTATCATATATCACGCTACCTCGTAAAACCGACACTGAAAGCTGCCGGACAACAAATCACAGGTCAAAATTATGAGTTCTTCGTATTATGTGAACGCGCTTTTTAGCAAATATACGGCTGGGGCTTCTCTGTTCCAAAATGCCGAGCCGACTTCTTGCTCCTTTGCGCCCAACTCGCAGAGAAGCGGCTACGGGGCGGCCACCGGCGCATTCCCTTCGACCGTACCGGGCTTGTACAATGTCAACGGCCCCCTCTATCAGAACCCCTTCGCGTCTGGCTACGGCCTGGGTGCAGACGCCTACGGCAACCTGCCCTGCGCCTCTTACGACCAAAACATCCCGGGGCTCTGCAGTGACCTCGCCAAAGGCGCCTGCGACAAGGCAGACGAAGGCGCGCTGCACGGCTCGGCCGAGGCCAATTTCCGCATTTATCCCTGGATGCGGTCTTCAGGTAGGCGCAGCCGCTAGGCGGGCCGGGTGGACGGGCGGACTGGGAGCTGGGAGCGCCGGGCTGGGGGCGCGGAGCGCTGAACCAGGCGGCGGCGAGCCGGCGGCCCCGTGACTCCTGGCGGCGCAGCCTTTCTGGTTTTAATTAGAGCCGAGGCGCCATAGCATGGAGAGCTCCTAGCATTGTATGTAAATGAGGCTCATAAAACTTTTTATGGCCCAATTAATGGGTTCGATCCTCGTAAATTTATTTAACTCCATTTGCCTTGGAATCTCAACATTAAGTTGGTTTGTTCGCTATTCTGGTATTCTCTCTCTTTCTCCTTCCCTTTCTTCTCTCTCCCTCCTCTTTTTCCTTTCAGCCTGGCTTTTCTTCTCAAAAGCAGGGAGAGCCAAACCCTTTAGGGTCCCTCATGTGCCCCTGTGCCAGGGGCCATTTAAAGGCAGGGAGGGACGGATGGGTGGGTGTGGAGACAGAGAGCCCAGTGCCCTAGAAAGGTCAGGGGATGGGGGCGCTGGCTGCTGGGGAGGAAAGGCGCCCTTGGAGTGAGGGCCGCCGGAGAGGGTCTCCCACTTGCCTAGCTAGGCGGGGAAGCGGCTGGCTCGCCTTTGAATGGCAAAAGCGCAGCGTCTCCCACTTGCCCACACTCTATATTTACAATTTCCCTTTGTCAGGGGGAAGCAGGACATTGTGGAAGCCTAGCCGGCTGGAAAGAGCGGTTGTAAAGTTGGGATTCTGCGCCTTCCCCCTTCACAGAGCTGCCTGCGCGTCTGGCACCGCAGTCGGGGTCTTCCGCTAGCACTCCCACTCCTCCCCCAGCTCAGGTTGGGGGCGCAGGTCGGAGGGGGACTCGGACAGGGGTCAGGGCCCGGAGGGAGGTGCGCACTCTTGGATGGCAGCCGGGTTGATGCCCTGGCCTGTGTCCCTGTCGGCTTGTCTGTCCCTGTGTCCATGTGTCTTCTCGTAGGGCCGGACCGAAAGCGGGGCCGCCAGACCTACACGCGCTACCAGACGCTGGAGCTGGAGAAGGAGTTCCACTTCAACCGATACCTGACGCGGCGCCGCCGCATCGAGATCGCCCACGCGCTCTGCCTCACCGAGCGCCAGATCAAGATCTGGTTCCAGAACCGCCGCATGAAGTGGAAGAAAGAGCATAAGGAGGAGGGTCCGGCTGCTTCCGGCGCCCCCGAGGGTGCCGCGCCCGCCGCCTCTGCAGCCGCCGCCGCCGCCGCCGCCGCCGCGGACAAGGCCGACGACGAGGACGACGACGAGGAGGACGACGAGGACGACGAGGAGGAGGAGGAATGAGGGGCCTGGCTGCACCAGATAGTCTGGAAAGCGTCTTTAGAGACTGGTTTTATTTACAAAAGTGGAAAAAAAATAAAAAGAAAATGTTAAAAAAAAATAAAAACAAAAACAAACCCACTCCCCAACCTGCACCCAACCTACCCCATTACCCACTCCTGCTTCCAATTTTTTTTGGACTGAGCAGTCACCAGACTGGGTCCCTTTGGGGATCCCCTCTGTCTCTGAGGACCCCCAACAGACACCCCCAACCCCAGGCCGACCAGCTCTGCGCTGGCACGGTTAAAATACTACCTAGCACAGGCCTCCTGGGGAGAGGCACTCCCAAACTACCTATGGGCCCAGCCCCAGAGGGCCTCCACTCCCAGAAAGCCCCAAAGTGTCCCAACACTGTCAGACCCCCAGCACCTCCCCTGGTACCGGCAAGGACCTGATTCTCAGTACTACCTACTCGCCCCAAACTACCTATTTTGTGCTTCCTGGCTCGCCTTGCTACCTAGTGCCGACCCGGCCCCCTCCTCAGCCAAGCCTCTGCTGCTTCCGGCTAGTAGCCTTTGGGGTCCCTGAGGCTGCGCTGAGAAGGCGCTGGGATCTGGGGACCAGGGCATTGGCTTCTATTTAAATGGAAAAATAATATATTTATTCCAAAGCATTCTAAGTGCTACAATCTAGAATCCCTCCTTCTTTGGTCTGGGCACCTCATGTTCAGGCCCATCATCCCCTCCTTCTGAAGCATTCCCAAGCTAGCTGCCTGGGTCTCTGGGTTCGCTTCTGCTCAATAGAACTGCAGAGATGCTCCCAGCCTCCCTGCCCCTTCCCTGGCCCCTGTGTCCTACTGTCCAGCCATGTTGAATATGTGTACCCTGACTTTTCCTACAATGGCAAATATTGTATATTTGAACACGATTTTTTTTTGTCATTTATATAGTCTTGGAGCTCATTTGTAAGGCAATGTCCTGACTTGGGAAGGATGTGTTAATTGGGTGACCTTGTAGCATGGTGTGTTGTCTTGAGCTAACTCTATAGCCGCTGAGGGGACTGATGCCCTCTCCAGTGCCCTTCATCTCCTGTGTTGCCCTGTGTCCCTCTCATCCTTCTCAGCTCTAGCCTGGGCTTCCAGGAATGGGAAGGTACATTTTCCTACACTTCCCATCTTGCCCAGTTAACAGTGTTTTATGTAACAGAAAAATAAAGATGCTTGATGACAAAGAACTGTGGACTGCTTTATCCGGGAGCTGTGGTGTGCTGGGGAAGAGAGGGTGAAGCATGACTGGAGCAAGCCCTGGCTAGGTCTGTATGGCCAAAGGGGCTTTGGGACAGCAAAAATGGAAGCACAGATAGGGTTCAAGTGCTGGGTGTCATGTATTAGCGTTATATGCCTGTTGAATCCTTTTCGCATGGATTGCTATGGAGATTTATATAGATGTATGTACCTCTGTGTGTGTTTATTTTTGTGAGTCCACCATTGTATGTATTTCTGTGTCCATAATTGTGTGCACACATTTTTGTGTGTCCATAATTGTACATGTACATTTCTCCGTGTGGAGATTTTTGTCTGGTTTGGGTGTGTATAAAAACATCTTCCAGATTTCTTGAAAACGGGAAAGCTTCGATTGGTACATTATAGTCTATTCTATGAACCTCCCCCAAATCCTCCATGGATTCCACGAGAGAATCCCCTCTAAGGTTATAGAGTGAGTTCCCGAAAGGTATGTCATCCTGCGACTGATTCCGAATTCCCCAGGAGTCCTGAACTGGCCCTGGGAAAGGACGCGGGATTCAGGGCCTCTGTTGCCGCCCTCAGCCCCATATTCAGGAAAAGCGAGGCGGCCCCAGAACCCAGCATTTGAAGCTGAGGGGTAGGAAGGGGCACTGGCCGCAGACCCCGCTGCGAAACCCTGGCAGGGGCGTCTGGGTGCGAAAAATGAGTGGCTGGGGCTGGAGAAGGGGCGAGGGGCGGTGGGGACAGAGTAGAACAGTGGCAGTTCGGCGGGCGAAGACCTCGACTCCCGTCCCCTGCTTGGGTTGGACCCGCTTCTTATTACTCTTTTAATAAACCCCCGGCACAACTGGGTCTGTAAAACCTGCGGCCCCAAGTCGGGGCCGCCTCGGTGGTAAGATGGCGCCGGTGTAGGAGCTGCCTCCTCTTAGTGATGGGGAAAGGGTCATAAATCCGTTGTTGTTTATGAAAATTTACAACTTTGCAATACAACTTTATGAGTTGTTCGGCCCTTCCATTGGCCGCTGTCGGTCATGTGGATGGGAACCGTGAACATGAACTTTTTTATAATTTCCCTTGCGAGAATAGAGCCGCATTCTTTTGCTCCGCTCCGTCCTGCCTGCTTCGGAGCTCAGCCTTCCAGCCAGGCTCGGCTGTGCTTTGTCCGGCGATGGCGAGGGAGACGAGGCCCCGGCCCGGCTCGGCCCGGCAGCTCCCGCTGGAGGTGGGGTGTGCCCAGTTCCCGGCGCCGCGGCGGCCGCTTTGCAACTCGCAACCTGGCTAATTTCCCGCGTCCTCTAGCACCACGAAGGACAATTCGTCTCCCTGGGCTGCCCAAGCGACAGCTGTCAGAGGGACTGGAGCTTCTGGGAACCGCCATCTGAAGGTGAGACACGTGGGGAGATAGGAGCAAAGGTGGTGAGAAGGCAGCGGGCGCTGGCGGCAGTGGGAGAGGGCACTCCGGGGCGGCACTAAAAAGGGGCAGACCTAACCCTCTCCCACCCACTCACCCGTTCATACACGCACTCCCCCCATCACACACCACAGTTCCTACACGCCAACACACACACACACACACACACACACACACACACACACACACACACA